>OW240915.1:315945956-316222906 GCA_933207985.1 Pelobates cultripes
AGATTCCCTCTCTTCTCCCTCTGCAAGTTGAAGGCATTTTCCAACAAGCACATGTGTAAATCTGTCAGGCATGCCCAATGCACTTTTCCAGCATCCCTAGGGATAGGATACAGATTAGCTAGATCTGTGTTTCTCCTGGAGTGGGTGTGGAAAGCATCAGAGAGAGGAAGCAGCTACAAAAGATATATATATATATAAATATATATATATATATATATATATATACATATATATATATATATATATAAATAATATTTACCTGCATTTTTCAGCCTGCGTAATGAGGCAACGGTCTAATTGAAACGGAAAGTTTTAAATGAGACAGTTGTTTAAAAGTGATTTATGTCCCTTTGTTAAAATGAAAACATGCTTAACCACTACTCATCACAGCAAACACCATGGAACAGAATCATGTGGGCATGGTCAAAAATGTGCTATGTCTTTCTTACTAAAGTTTCCTCCATCTGTACTTCTTCCACCAACACATTGTTTACATCACCAGATTCAGTTGACAAAGGTCTGACATTTAAACTACCTTTAGTTTTAAATAATAAAAGTAGCCATGTTTTAAAACCATGGCCTACAAAAACATACAATAGAGGATCAAGACAGCTGTTCAGTATAGCTAAACTAAGAGTGGCCACAACAGTGCGTTCTAGAACATTGTGCAAGCTACAGATATTGGGGTGATGAACCAAATAGTGTAAATGTACTGTCCTCTGAATGTGGTAGGGTAAAAAGCAAACACAGCAAACTATTAAGACCAATACAATCATTGTGACTTGTCTTCGAATGTGTTTTTTATCCATAGGTATCAGTAATATATACCTGATAAGTAATCCATTAAATACTAAAATGGTCAAAAATGGAATGATGAATCCAACAATCAGAGCATAATAGTTCATGTACATTATCTTGGTCCAAGCAGACAAGCCCGAGGGCTCAAAGCACCGTGTTACATTTCCGCGGATGTGGGAGCCATTGAACAGGAAAGGTGTTGTGCTAATTCCTGTGAAGAGCCAAATGATCACACATATCTTTGAGACCTTTTTCAAGTTGATTTCTTTGTAAGATGTAACAGAGTAATATCTGAAAAGGCTGAGACAGGCTAGGAAGAAGATGCTGGTGTACATGCTGAAATAAAAAGAGTAAGTTGTGGCACGGCACATGATGTCTCCAAAGATCCACGTTGCATCCATTTGAAAGTATGTTATTCTCAAGGGGAGAAATATTATGAAGAAGAGGTCGGCAGCTGCAAGATTCATCAAGCATAATGTTGATGGTCCTCTTTTTTTATTGACCACGCAGAAGACATATAGTGCTGCTCCATTAAACAGCACCCCGATAAAAAACACAACAATGTAAACAGCACTATATACATGATGTTTGTAATTATAATCTTGTTCACAATAAATGCTGTCATTGCTTAAGGACTCTTGATTTTTAATCATAATTTCTTCCATCTGTTAAAAAAGAAAACAAGACTGTTAAGACAGTTTTTTTTCCCAATATTATTCCATGTACACATTTTACTTGTAGGAATTAATTCACAATTAATCTTTAGTGCATTGAGCTTAATTAAACTCTTGAGGTATTCTAACGGTTACTGGGATTCAGAAAGACTTTAGAATATTATTTATTCTGGTTCAATAACATGCCATTGGTTGCACTTTCATTGAAATACTCAATGCATTTACAAGATTACAGGGTTGCTTAGTTGTTGTTTTTTTTTAACATGACATTTTATATCATTTTACAATAACACTATCTGCCTTTATTCAAACAATTGCATTTGGTAAAATGTGAGAAGTTATATGTGCAGTTTAATCAGTTATAGCTGTTATAAAGTTGTCACACAACTTATATTTGCTCAGCAGAGAACATTTCTTGATTATGTACAGATTAAGGAACAGTGTGCACAAATATACAGTTCAATATTTTACAATAATCACCTATTTTGGCAAAAAAACATGGGTATTCAGTTTCATCATATGGCAATATAATGTCCAGCTCATCACTACATCATGGTACAACAATATCATTGGATCCTACACTAATTGTAACATGACATGGGTGATTAACATGCTAACTGCAATACTCACTGCTTAAACCACTTCCAGAGACTTCTCAATTTATACTTCTCTGTGGTCACCTCCAAAGGAGCACTGGAGTGGTGGGTGTGGGGTGCTTAACCCACAAAGAATCTGGTCTGGATTTCAAATATACACAGAAAAAATGGAATTGGGGCACACTCAGAACTTTGACTTCTCAGCAGCAATTTTTTCTTTTCAGAAAATAATGTATATTTAAAATATATACGTAAAAATCACCTATATGAACAAACAAATATGGGGATGCTAATAAAATTTATGGTTATATCATGTAAAGCCCACCAATACCGAAACCAATATCGGGTACTGGTAGTGAGTGGCTGGCTAAACACAATATGGCGATATGGAGTAACCGAATCCTCATATTTGTTTGCTAAGTTAGATGATTTTAAGAAGCCTTGTAAAATTTTAAAAACTATATTTTTTGTGTGCTATTCCTTAATCTGTATTTTGAAAACATGGATGAGTCTACTTGGAAACTTAATAAAATCTGTACGGTAACTGCTATTAATATGTATAGCAGTGTAGTTTCTAGAGGACAATAATATGGGTGTAAGTCGCTTGTCTAAGCATACACTTGGAATTTGCAATAGATGATGTACCATCACTAATATAATAACAAAGTATTTACCCAGGAAAGGTACGTTCAGATTACTCTAGTTTTCAAGTACGTCCTGGGGATGTTACCTTAGCCCAAGATCCAGGGGTTGTTACTATGCTTTATTTATTTTCAAAGAATCGAATTAGCATTCAACTTAAAATTTTATGTTTGTCAATTCCAGCATGAATTATGAAGACATGAAAGAATGTGCTGATATTAAAACAGCTCTGTCAACTATCCCCCCATCCTGGATAGTTGTTTTGTAAAGATACAATCTGAAATGCTACAAAGACTGTGTGGGAATTTCACTGTGGTTTTATGTAAAAAATTAAGGTCTACTTTGTCTTATGTATTTTCACTACACTTGACAAAGCTTGACAAAAATGCAGAGCTGACTGGTGACGGGACGGGAAAAACATTTTTTCTATGGAGGCTTCTGTGGTCTCATCAGTTTCATACTCTTGTGCATGTGAAGGGTACAACACTGACATCAGCTACTACGAAATTAAGCATCAGGAAATAAAGATGATGCAATGGATTAAGATGGCACAAAGAACAAGTTCAGGTAAGTGCAACCTACCTTTTCCTTCACTCTTGTGCCACAATACGCCAAACCAAAATATGCAAAGAAGAACCCAGAAGGTGACAGAGCCACTTCAAAGGGTTACTCTAAGCATCATAACTAGAGTTGAGTGGACACCTGGATGTTCGGGTCCGGCGGGTTCGGCCGAACTTTGAAAAAAAGTCCGGGTTCGGTCTCGAACTTGACCCCGAACCCGAACCCCATTGAAGTAAATGGGGACCCGAACTTTGGCCACAAAAATGCCTCTAAAAAACTCCTGGAAAGGGCTAGAGAGCTGCAAAAGCAAGTAAAATGGGGGTAAGAGTAGGACAAGTGCCCTGCAAACAAATGTGGATAGGGAAATCACTTAAAATAACATAAAAATTAAAAATACAGCTGAGCCATAAAATAGCACTAGATGGAATCTTTGATTTTTAGCTTTGGAAGAACATAAATCAAAATCTAAAGCATGGTTGTCAGGAGGATCACCAGAATTATCCATTTGAGAGAACGTTGGAGTGCAGGGTATTCTCTTTCATTGTTCAAACTGAGCTCAACTCCTGATGCATGGAGAAAAGGCCTTCACAAGCCTCTGCTATTGTGTACATAGTTTATACGAAGTGACCCATAGGTTGAGGAGGCAGTGACCGTGGCAGTGTAGGTGGAAACGGCGTTGGAGGAGGTAGCCAACACTGTTTTTTATTTGTTTTGTTTTTTGTTTGTTTTGTTTTTTTAATTGGGGTAGCCCACAAAATATTGGGACATACAAAAAAGAAACATTTGCAGCCTGCGGTGCATTACTTGCAGTCCTGATGCATGGAGAAATGCTCAACTCCTGATGCATGGAGAAAAGGCCTTCACAAGCCTCTGCTAATGTGTACATAGTTTATACTAAGTGACCCATAGGTTGAGGAGGCGGTGACCGTGGCAGTGGAGGAGGAGGATGAGGTAGCCAACACTGTTTTTTCTGTTTTTTTTAATTGGGGTAGCCCACAAAATATTGGGACTTACAAAAAAAAGAAACATTTGCAGCCTGCGGTGCATTTCTTGCAGTCCTGATGCATGGAGAAATGCTCAACTCCTGATGCATTAGGAAAAGGCCTTCATAAGCCTCTGCTATTGTGTATGTAGTTTATACTAAGTGACCCATAGGTTGAGGAGGCGGTAACCGTGGAGGTGTAGGTGGAAGCAGCGGTGGAGGAGAATGAGGTAGCCAACACTGTTTTTTATGGGTTTTTTTTTTTTAATTGTGGTAGCCCACAAAATATTGGGACATACAAAAAAAGAAATATTTGCGGCCTGCGGTGCATTTCTTGCAGTCCTGATGCATGGAGAAAAGGCCTTCACAAGACTCTGCTAATGTGTACATAGTTTATAGTAAGTGACCCATAGGTTTAGGAGGTGGTGACCGTGGTGGTGTAGGTGGAAGCAGCGGTGGAGGAGGAGGATGAGGTAGCCAACACTGTTTTTATATATATATATTTTTTAATTGGGGTAGCCCCCAAAATATTGGGACATATAAAAAAAGACAACTCTGTTCCGCAGAGTAACTGTTGATAATTATAGTTGCGCAAGCACTTTGTTGACTCCAGAGAACCTCGGACCAATCGCACATCCCCGTGGCGGCGACTTTGCATGCGGATGTCATCCATATCAACTTTCGATGCCAGTTTCTGCGCCTACCATGGTGACCATGGGTAACGGGGAATCAGGGTTCCATTCCGTACAGGGACCCTGAGAAACAGCTACCACATGCAAGGAAGGCAGCAGGTGCGCAAATGACCCACTAATTGTAATGAGTTTCTGCAAGTCTGAGTTTTAAAAGACCACTTCTAGCAAACCTGAACAGTGCTCAGATCACCTACAGCTGGAAGGAAAAGGCCTTATGCATGTCTGAGTTTCTGCAAGGTAGACTATGGAGGAAACTATCTACCTTTAATACTGGACACTATAATTGTATTGAATTTTAACCCCTTGCATATTTTTAAACTATATATCTCTAACCACCATTTCTTTGTCATTGTATCTTAACTGGACGTGCTTTCTCTTTAGTGTGTATATGTATGTGTGTATGTGTGTGTATATATATATATATATATATATATATATATGTGTGTGTGTGTGTGTGTGTGTGTGTTTGCTCATACACACATATATTCTGCAGTTTGTCTTGTCCTGCATGCTAAAGCTAGTTGCTCCCTGCCCTGCTCAACATTGGTTTTGTTAACTTAAATGTTATTCAACATCCTGCTTATCTCTAAAGATTTTCTCTGTTATTTCTTCTCCCCCCCCCTTATTTTATTGATACCCACCCGAATGTCTTGCTTGACCAATCCTCACCTCCTCTGTGCATCTCCATTCCATAGCTTTTATTGCAGTCCTGTTTTGACCCTATCATCTCTGTCTTCCACAGTCTGAGTTCCTTACTACATTTATAGATAGAATCCCACACATAACTTTAGATAATTCCAAATAGCAGCTGCAAACACTACCCGTAATGAGCACAATCCACCTTCTTAACCCCTAACACTCACTCCTTCTCCTCCCTTATGCTCATTCTCCTTTCCTCTAATTATCTACCCATCAGAGCAATGCTCTATATTCTCCTCCTCTCCTTCTCTCTCATCTCCCTAAGGATCAAAATATCCCCTTCCACCCACTTCCCGCAACAAAACACTAACATTTACATTAATTCCTCTCTGCTACACTCCACCCTTCTCTCATCTCAAGCCCTGCACTCATTTCTCTATTCTCTCTCTCCTGCTCTAACCCAATCTCACCCTAGTCGCCGCCCATATAAAACCCACTCACACCTCCTGTCTCTATCTCTCCTCTTACTTCTGGCAGCTGGTGACGTCTCTCCCAACCCAGGGCCCCTCACCTCATCTGCTCACACTAAAATAACCAGAAACCATGCAAACCTCCTCCAAATACCCTGCAGTCTATCCTCCTCTAACAAAATTCAGTGTGCACTCTGGAATGCTCGCTCCATTTGTAGTAATATCAAATCTACAGCTATACATGACCTCCTCATCTCTAACTCTCTCACAATACTGGCACTCACTGAGACCTGGCTATCTCCATCCGATACCGCTACTCCTGCTTCTTTATGTTTCGGTGGTCTACAGTTCTTCCATACTCCTAGATTTGACTGTAAAGGAGGTGGTGTAGGCATCCTTCTCTCCCCTCAATGTACCTTTCAACCTATCCTCCCTGCCCCTGCCCTATCCTTTACTTCCTTTGAAGTTCACACTGTACGCCTTTTTAAGCCCACTCCTTTAAGAATTGCCATCATCTATCGCCCCCCCCGGTCACCCTAAACTATTCATTGAACACTTTTCTTCCTGGTTACCCCACTTTCTTTCCTCTAGCACTCCCTCTCTCATACTTGGGGACTTCAATATCCCTATCAACAAGCTCAATTGCCCTGATGCCTCTCGTCTGCTCTCTGTAACCTCCTCCTTTGGACTCACACAGATTCCTTCCTCAGCAACTCACACTGCAGGAAACACTCTTGACCTCATCTTCACTAATCTCTGTACAACCTCTGATCTCGCCACTGCTCCATTTCCTTTGTCTGACCACCATCTGCTAACATTTAACATCTGCATACCCCATGCCAAAATCTCACCACCGTCCACTCTCCAACCTCGCAGAAACCTCAACTCTCTCAATCTTCAGCAACTCCAAACACTCCTTTTACCCATCTCAAATCACAACTGCCCTAAATCTGCAACCTCACTCTACAACTCCACTCTCTCCTCTCAACTTGACATCATGGCACCTCCTACAGTTAAAAGCAGCAAGTGCCCCCAACTACAACCCTGGCACACCAAACTGACCCGTTACCTCCAAAAATGTTCCAGAACTGCTGAACGCTGCTGGAAAAAGTCTCACTTTGCATCTGACTTTGTCCACTATAAATTTATGCCGCACTCCTACAGCATGGCTCTTTCCTCTGCAAAAGTAAGCTACTTCAACACCCTCATAAGCACACTGTCCCACCAACCCAAACACCTGTTTCACACTTTTGATGCACTTCTTCGCCCTGTGACTCCCCCTCCTTCCACCACCTTGTCCGCCACAAACTTTGCATCTCATTTCACTGAGAAGATCTCTACAATCAGGAAAGAGATATCTAATCTTTCTCCAACCAGTAACATCACCCAACCCCACTCCCCCTGCCATCCTAAGCTCATTTGCACCTGCTACAGCACAAGAGGTTTCTTCTCTGCTCCTGTCCTCCCGCCCCACCACCTGCTCCCTCGATCCTATTCCCTCGCATCTCATCCGCACTTTGTCTCCCTCTCTTGCTCTTCCTCTCGCTAACATTTTCAATCTCTCCCTTTCCTCTGGCACATTTCCCTCTGCCTTCAAACATGCAACCGTAACCCCAATTCTGAAAAAGCCCAACCTTGATCCCAACTCCCCATCCAACTACCGCCCTATCTCGCTACTGCTATTTGCAGCCAAGATCCTCAAGAGAGTTGTCTATGCCAGATTGACAGACTTTCTCGAATCCAACTCTCTGCTTGACCCCCTTCAATCTGGATTCCGCGCTGGTCACTCTGTCGAAACTGCTGTGACCAAAGTATCCAACGATTTAATTGCTGCTAAATCTTGCGGCCAATACTCTATCCTAATCCTCCTTGATCTTTCTGCCGCCTTTGACACTGTTGATCATCAACAGCTTCTTCACATTCTCCGTAACTTTGGTCTACGGGATACTGCGCTCTCCTGGTGCTCCTCCTACCTCTCCCAGCGCTCTTTCAGTGTTTCTTTCTCTGGCTCTGCCTCTTCTCTCCAACCCCTCCCTGTCGGAGTCCCCCAAGGTTCTGTCCTTGGCCCCCTACTGTTCTCTATCTATACTGCCTCCCTTGGTAAACTCATCAGCTCCTTTGGCGTCCAATACCATTTATATGCAGATGACACGCAAATCTACCTGTCCTCCCCTGATCTCTTTCCAACCACCTTGACTCGTGTTTCTGACTGCCTCTCTGCTATTTCCAACTGGATGGCTGCTCACTTCCTTAAACTAAACCTGTCCAAAACAGAACTTCTAGTTTTTCCTCCCTCAAGTGCTGCTACTCCTGTGTCTGTCTCCATCCAAGTCAACGGTGCTACTATCACCTCTACCTCCCAGGCTCGCTGCCTAGGGGTTCTTTTTGATTCTGATCTCTCTTTTACTCCCCATGTTCAATCGATAGCCAAATCCTGTCGCTTCCAACTCAAGAACATAGCGCGCATCCGCCCATATCTAACGCCGGATGCGGCTAAGGTACTGGTTCATGCTGTTGTTCTCTCTCGCCTTGACTATTGCAATCCCCTCCTCACCGGTCTTACATGTTCCCAGGTTGCACCGCTGCAATCTATAATGAATGCGGCTGCGAGGCTTATTTTCCTGTCCGGTCGCACCTCCCACGCCTCCACGCTCTGTAAATCCCTGCATTGGCTTCCAGTTAGATATAGGGCCCAATTCAAAATTCTGGCGCTTGCTTACAAATCCCTACATAATGCTGCTCCAACATACCTAGCCTCCCTCATACACAAGTATGTCCCGTCGAGACCCCTGCGCTCAGCCCAAGACCTACTCCTATCCTCTGCCCGGATCCCTACCTCTGATGCTCGCCTTCAAGACTTCTCCAGGGCTGCACCTATTCTGTGGAACTCCCTTCCCTCCTCAATCAGACTTTCACCCAGCCTCCATTCCTTCAAAAAATCTTTGAAAACTCACTTCTTCATTAAAGCATATCAATGAAACTGTCAGCAGGTTTCTCATCCCCCACCCCATGACTCCGTTCCTGCACCTGTCAAAAATGACCTACCAAGCACTCAATAAACCCTTCTGTAACAAACTATTTAATTCCCTACTTTAACCCTTTGTGTCACTATACCCCACTCCCTCTAGCATGTAAGCTCATCGAGCAGGGTCCTCAACCCCCTCTGTTCCTGTACGTCAGTGGTCTGATCTCAATTATGTTTCTGTTAGTCCACCCATTGTACAGCGCTCCGGAATTTGTTGGCGCTATATAAATAATAAAATAATAATAATAAAATAATAATAACTTGTGGCCTAAACCAGATGTCATCATCCTAGGGCACATGGGCCATGCATGTTACTCGATGTGCCTTTGCATGGCACTCAAGGCTGCCAGAGCCAAACAGGCTCTGGTATAAGGAGTTCCAGTGGGTCTCAAGACATCTGCTAGTGCAAACCGAGTGGTGATTGCAGGTGGTGAGGGACAATCCTCAATTTAAACATTGCATCACTTAGAGGAAGTGATCTCAGAGCACTTGTGAACAAGAATCCGCATAGCAGCTATCGAGGCTCCTGCCCTTAGCATGCACCTGGCCAGCTCGGTCACCACTGGACTCCCGGGAAACCACTGCTAGATATACACAGAGCTGCAGAAGAAAACTCTCCCTCATACAAATAATACAAACAGCTCACACACAAACACACACACAGTCCTTACAAACACAACACCACTGGCAATGCACATACAAGCACACAACCTCACAAACAGTACAACAAATACATACACCACAAATCACACACTGTGACATATCATCCACATACACAAATTCACAAGCAGCCCCCATACATGGATGACATTTATAGGTATCTTACACAATACCACAAACTACTCATGGACATATACAATATAACAGCCCACATACGCAGACATACAATGTTACAAAGCCAGTGCAGCACCCATAAATAACACACACAAAATACGGCAACATACACAGTCAGAAGCGTAACTAGAAACCATGGAGCCCCAGTGCGAAAATTGCCCTGGAGCCCCCCCCATACATATAACTCATACGTCTTTGGACTTCATCTCCCCTGCCGGTCCATGCAGATCCAGCCTTGCTGTAAGTCCTCTTGGGCTGGTGAGGAGATCAAGGATCTCCCTCACCGGCCCGCTGGCGCTCCAGCAGAGGGAGGGAAGAGCCTAAGAGGCTCTGTGTTTTCCCCCCAGCGAGTGGGCTGGTCAAAGCGTTGCCACGTGTTACCATGGCAACACTCAGATACAGCACTGTGATCTCAGTAGCATAGGAGAGAGTTAGACTGCAGCCAGAGGAGCTGCAGGCTAAAGTGAACATGCCACCACTGGACCACCAGGTATTTTAGCATTATGTCCCTCCTCCCTGTTAAAAGGTAAAAAGAAGGGAGGAGAAGACATTAAGATAGATTTTCACATCTCACAACATAGACCCTATGCACCCTGCACACACAAACACACACTACACCCCACAGACTGCCCCCTCACACACACACACACACACACACACACACACACAGAGACTGCACCCTCACACACACACACAGACTGTCCCCTCACACACACACAGACTGCCCCCCCACACACTGCCCCCACACACACTGCTCCCCCACATAATTCCCCCCTCACCCACAGATGCCCTCATGTACTGCTCCCCTCACACACACACACGAACAGAACTCTTCACACACGTAGCACTCTTCACACACACGTAGCACTCTTCACACACACTGTCCCCTTACACACACTAA
Organism: Pelobates cultripes; assembly: GCA_933207985.1. Classification (NCBI taxonomy): domain Eukaryota; kingdom Metazoa; phylum Chordata; class Amphibia; order Anura; family Pelobatidae; genus Pelobates; species Pelobates cultripes. Next base: position 315,956,771 of record OW240915.1, read on the forward strand.
CCTCATTACACACAAACACAGCACCCTTCACATACACACTGCACCCCTCACACACATAGCACCCTTCACACACACTGCCCGCTTCACACACACCGCACCTCTCTCTTTCTCTCTCACACACCCACACACACAAACACAAACACACACACACACACACAGCACCCTTCAAACACACAGCACCTCACAGACACACAGAGAAAAAAGTAGCATAGAAAATAAAAAAGGAAAAAATAGATACATTTAAATACATATTTAAAAAAAAAAAAAATTCGCACTTGCGCTATAAAATTTGCTACTGCAGCACTGGTGGGCAGTAAGAAAATATTACCATCAACAAAGATACCAAAGTGGGGAGTAGGTGTTTAAAGGTTGAGTACCCCAGACCTATACAATAAACATATGAAAAATTAATGTGTCCATTCAGCCTATTTGCTTGTCTCATAGAAACAAAAGTAAAAAAATACTTCGAACTGGGAAACGTACTGGCCGTGCGCTGTTTTACAGGAGCGTGTCAGCTGCTCCCCAGAGTGAGATACTTTCTCTTTACTTATTACTTTTTTAATGTATATATTTCTAAATGACAGGATATCTACTGAATAAACTTCCAAATCAGGCTCTGTACCTGCAGTCAGCCGCTGAGGTTAACTTTACAAATGGCAGCTTATAAATGTTGACAGTAAAATTCTATGGCATCATTATGGTAAGAAATAGAATGTTGCCGCTTTTTATAAGACAGCAGAACTATTACAGAGATGTTAATAATGACACTGCAATATACACTACATAGCAGGGTTAAATGGGCATTGCAGCATTAGGAACACATATCTGTATCCCTAACGCTGGTTAGTGTCAGAAACCCCCTCCATCCATGCATGATAAAAATGAAACAAAATGAAAAACCTTCACTTACTCACCTTCGCTCCAGTGCCGAGTCTTCCTTTCCTCTGCTGCGGCCTCCTCCACACATGAGGTGTGTCTCCAGGATGATGGTCCAATTCAATGCTGGTCATAGAGGATCATAGGGGACTGTAGGCCCATGCACTGCGCTCACTGCAATAGAGGAACGACATCCCTGAGGAAGTCCATCGGACGAAACGCGTAGGATATAGACGCTGGGGACTTACATTGCTCCAACATATCTGCTCCACTTTGTAGTGGATACATGCTTTTTGTATCCTGATATTCTGTAAGTACATTTGTAATAAATCTTTCCTTTTTAAGTTCCATCTGCACTATCTTTCCGTCTCTTTTTATTCCCTTCAATACTATACTGAAGACTTCTCCTGATTAAGGATGATGTGCCTGATATTCATTTACCTCTTGTGAGTTTTCCTCATTAGCATTGCATGTCTCTCTTTATATATACATTGATCACACTATGTGCAGTTTGTATTTTTTGTAGACAACACGTTTCCATACTATGAGGTTGTTGACACCTTTGTAAGTCACGATACATTTCCGTGCATTCCTACCCATTTGTATATTTCACTGTTTTCTGGTGTTCTAGAGGGCACATTATTTAGTAGCTTTGCTTTTAGTGGTTGTTTTTCCTGTTTCATTGCTCAATCCAAAGCACTTGGGTGGTATAATCCCCACCAGGGATATAGCTCCAAACAATCCAACAGCGGCAAAGTTAGATCTAATTAAAAAAGTACTTTATTATTAAAAAATAATAAAAGTAATAAAGTATATAATGAGATAAAATAGTGATAAAAAAGTTATAAACAATACACTTAACACATACACTGGAGCTGTATTGAAGCTCCAGAGAAGTGTGAGTGCACATCTTTCATCTTACCTATCCAGGGCCGGACTGGGAAAAAAATTAGGCCCGGGCATTTTTCAATTAGAGTGGCCCCCCAAGAAGGGGGCGGGGCCAGAGAGGGTGTGTTTTGTCATCACTAGTGACAAGCACGCCCCCTCTCAAAGTGAGCATGTTGGTTCAATGCGCAGAGCCCTGCTGAAGAGCTCTAGCATTAGAAAAAGGCCCTGAATTTGTTCTGCGAAGCGCAAGAAAATGTAATAACATGCTTGCGCTGTGTTGGCTTTTAAATTGTCACTGGTGTCTCCACAAGTGGGATTCCAGAGGACAAAAGGGCCAGGAAAGTGTATGGTGCATATGTTTGGAGCCTGCTTGTGGGATAGCCTGTGTGTAGAGTGTGGTGTGGTATTGTGTAAATAGGTCAATTTTGTGGTGTAATATGTGTGGCTAGGGGCTGTAGAGAGTGCGTCTATAGGGGCATAGTGGTATAGGGGATGTAGCAAGTGTGTGCATACGGGCAGTAGTGTGTGTGTATAGGTGACGTAGTGTGTGTAGGGGTTATAGAGAGGGTGTGTTTAGAGAATGCTGTATGTATTTGCTTACAAGGAATGTAGTGTGTGTGTAGGTGGTGCAGTGTGTGTGTAAGAGATCTAGTGTGTAAAGGACCCAGAATGTGTATAGAAGATTGTGTGTGTGTGTGTGTGTGTGTAGAGGATTAAGAGTGCATATAGGGTAAGGGATCTAGCGTGTATCTGGAGCGTAATGTGTGTAGTGGTGCAGTGTGAGGGGCGCTGTAGTGTGTGTGTGTGTGTATATAATATATAATATATTTGGACGTATTGTATGTGTGAGGTGTGTTTGTGTAAGAGGAGTGCTGTGTGTAAGGGTGTTTTTATCTGCCGTCACATTCTGGGTTTCTAATTTTATTTGTCTGTTAAGGGTTATTTTATATAATATATATGTGCTGTATATGTGTGGGAGTGAGGGTGCTGTCTGTCTGAGGGTGTTGTGTGCGTCTGGGTGTGCGCTGTGTGTGTCTGGGGGTGCGCTGTGTGTGTCTGGGGGGGGCGCTGTGTGTGTCTGTGGGGTGCGCTGTGTGTGTCTGTGGGGTGTGCTGCGTGTGTCTGGGTGCTGCGTGTGTCTGGGTGCTGTGTGTGTCTGGGTGCTGTGTGTGTCTGGGGGGGCTGTTAGGGAAATTATTTTAAATATATATATTTTTTTATTAATAATAAAAAATAAAAAAAAGTTATGTTCCCCCCCCCCCTCTTCTTACCTTTAGCCTGGGGGGGGGGAGCCTTGTTGCCATGAGGGGGGGTGGCATGCTGACATGGAGGGTGCTGCCTTCCCTGGTGGCCCAGTGGTGAGAGTGAACTCTAACCTGCAGGTTAGAGTTCACTCTCGCGAGATCTGAGCGTTGCCGTGGTAACCGCAGCAATGCTCAGAATCCCGCGAGAGGACCCGGCGGAGCTGCTTGTTAGAGCTCCGCCGGTCCTCTCTCTTCCCCCCCTCACTCCCTCCCCAGCCAGCGGCCGCATCTCCCTGTCTGTGGGCTGGTGAGGGAGATCTTTGATCTCCCCACCGGCCCATGGAGGCACACAGCAGGGCCGGCGCTCGGGTAGCGCTGGCCCTGCAGGGGCTGGCCGGGGAGATCCCCTGCCGGCCTCAGCCCCACGGCCATCGCGGCCCACCGGGCATTTGCCCGGTATGCCCGATGGCCAGTCCGGGCCTGTACCTATCACAACTACAGTTTTGGAATAGAACACTATTATTTCTTCTCTGGTTCTCTCCACATATACCTTGTCAAGGATGACTGAAGTGCTGCACCTACCCCTCTGTTTTTATCCATTTCTAAATACTTCTACCACTAAATACATTGCAGTCCCAACCACCGACCAAACCATACTCTAACTTCCCCTTAACTCTCGCTTTACCCTAGAAGTATATTGTAATGATGCTGCATTGTTATCAGTTACACTTAGAGATTAGGTTATTTTCCAAGTTGCAATTCATCCGAATTTGGACTTTCAGGTGATGTTTGACTTCCCGAACTTCAAGCAAATATGTAGCCAAATCAGAAACCAACCATAATCAAGGACAATCATGTTTGTCTTGATTTCTAATTTTGTATCCCGACCTTGGCGCCAAAAAGAGATGATTGAAGGGAAAATATGATTGATGGCCAGGGAAGCTAATCACTCAGTGATGATTTGATTCATAGATCAAGTGAAAAGAGAGCAAGACAGGGAAAAAAGGAGAAGCAGGAAAAAAATGCATGTTTATATATTTATATATAATTCATTTAATAAATATATAATATATAAATATAGATTTTGTTTTACTGCTTCTCCTGGTTTTCCGCGAACTATTGTTTACTTTATCTGTGAACCAAATGGTGGGTTTCCTGAATCAAGTTTTTCGTATGAATTCTGGAATGCCGAATCGACTTGGCCAAAAATTGTCCATCCCTTAAATTTTTTTTATTTTCTGAAAAAAAGGTTTGGCCGAAACCGATTTTCTCACCGTCTCCAAGTATATACTCAATAGAGTGACAATTTAGTGATGCTTTAATGGCAATAAAAATGTAACAGAATTTCAACAGCGCCATTTTACGCCTGTACAAGCTGCTGAGAGATGCCTGCACACCGGCTGTGCAACTCACACGGAATTTAGACTTGGGTGGAGATTTGTCGCTGGATATTTATCTCTTCAATGTAAATTTAGGGACTGTTCTACAAGATCCAGGACTGTTGGGAGTTATGAATAATCAGAGTTAAGCAAGGATGAGTGATTGTTTCTGTTCAAAAACATCTAAGAGCCATTTTATGATGACTATCACTCATGATGAACTTTTAGACCCTCTTGGGTAAGCTCCTGCCAAAGTTCCAGGCTTAATACTAGAGAAAATATTCTGCTGTTTACACTGGAATGAAGAACTATTCCTGGCAAGAAATGTAGGATTTCTGTAAAAAGTTAAGTGACTTCACTTTAAGAACACAACAAAGGAATCAGAAAAAATAAAAATCATGGACAACGTTCAGCCAAGCTGTTTTGTTTCCTGTTCTTGAGTTTTTGAGAACCCGGTCTAGTGAGTAAGGATAAAGTTGTTCTCTACTGTTTTAAGTCAGATCTGATGACACTAATAAACTTTCAAACAACTAATTTCCTGTTCAGCCAAGATTATTGGGCCTACTCGCTGAATAGCTCTAAGCATGATTTAAGAAGTAAAAACCATTACCTGGTATGGCTTATTGTTGTGGTTAAGGTGCAAAGTCTCGGGGCTCTGGGTCCCCAGTTTCAGTCAAACCATTTACAATCATATCTGCACCAGTTATAAAAAATACCATAGTATGTCAGTTGCATGCTGGTACATATAGTCTACATGGCACAAGTAGAGAGAAAAAACAAGACCTTAAAGCAATTGTTACTAGTGGGTGATTTGAGCTTTCATGGTGGGCGGTGGTGAGTATTTCATCTGCCGCACTCGGTTTTCCGGCACAACCACAGGCCTGGACGTGTCTCCCTGGGCGAGGACTCCCAAAAAAGTCGAACAACCATTGCGCGAATGCCTCTGTTTGCTAAATCTCTCTAGATGGCCAAAAGGAAGCACACGGCTGCTCTCCTGATCGGGACGGACTCGTGATGATGTAACACACCGAAAAAGGAGGGGAGCTAATGCACTCAATGTGAAACCAGGGACAGGAATAAACGTGACTCGAGTGGCTGATATTGAACTAGTTCTGTTGTTTTCCTATGGGAAGCTAAGATCTGTTATTTTCTGTTTACTACTTAACATAAAAGAAAGAAGGAAAAGAAGTAAAGGATGGAGAATGAGACAATAAAGAGGAATTAAAAAGAGACCCCTTTTCTTTCTGTTTTATTTTTTTTTGTTGGCTTATAATAAAGTGGGCTACCTAGTCCATCCTTCTGGCTATTGATTACAATAAGAAAGGAGACAAGAGAAGAAGAAAGGAAATGGAGAAGAAAAAGGGAAAGGAAGAAAAATTAATACATATGTATATAAAAATAGAAAAAAATATAGAAAAGAAGAACCTTTTTTTTTATGGTGACAGGTAATAAAAATGGCAACAAATTTAGAACCGATGTCTAAAAAAAAAAATAAAAAAAAAAAAGTACATATTTAAAAAACAAACAAACCTCTTTTCTAGAAATCAAATTTTTACTTGCGCTAAAAAAATTGAGTTAATGCCGCACCAGTGGCCAATAAGGGAATCAAAAAAGATACATAAGTGGGTGGAATGGATTGAAAGGTTGACTATCCCTGGTCTAGCCGATCTACATTAAACATGATGTAATCATCCAAAGGCTCACCGCTTCAAGATATGCTGGTGTCTCAAATGATTCTGATCGTATTAATATAACAATAATAACAATATGACCGCAGACAGTTCAGTACATTTCCTCTCTAACACCTCCCTACCCGGATTGTTAAAATAGAATATCACCTTTTTTCCCCATTATAAGTCAGAAGTGTATTGTTTAATTGCAGTTTGATTATGTTTTTTTAGGTAGAAAGGAACCTAGCGGGGTCTCCAGGAAGAGAGGATTAAGGTAGAACATATTATAGTTGGCAGTTTAGAGTGAAGTTGACGAATCGTTGAACTATTGAACTACTTTTAGACAACTCTGGCAAATTCACTAAACATTCCAGAGCTGTAGGGCTCCTTTTGGTCTATTGAACCTTATTAGAGCAGAATCATTGCCAACTCTTATCTGTTTGCTTTTGGGTGAAACAATGTCCTAATAAGTCATTAACTTATTTCAGGAAATGGTTCTGGTCAATGATGAAAAGGAAAAACACATTTGGATTATAGAAACTAAAACAAAATATTGTAGTGTGTTTGACCTTTCAAAATGTAAAAATCTTAAAATGATTAGATTTATATTTTTACACTTGAAATATGGCACAATAACATGTGACAACTGTATTTAGAGTATACATGTTAATGATAAAGTACTGATATGTGATTATTAGAAATTAGTGTTTATTTGTTTTATAAATGATCAATATCCACTTGCGGAACTAGTTACAAAATGGCATAATAAAAACAAAGAGAATGTTACCTGCGCTCTGGCCTAAATCCCCATGTACATTTAAACAAAAAGGAGGCTCTTTAGTTTTATTCCAATGGCCATTTGAATATATAAGCTCACCTGCCACGTCAAGGCAAGCCTCAATAGGTGAGTCCTACACTAGCCATTAGATTTGCTGATATCAGCCAAGAATCTCCAATGAGACAGGAAGGGGTATTTTATAAACCCTTTCACATTTAACCCTCTATACGGCTTCTACACATACAATAAACTTTGCTGGTATCACACAAAGTGTAAACATCTTTAATGAGACATGAAGGGGTGTTTTATAAACCCCTACACACCCTGAATAGGGCTATAACACATATAAATCACCTTGCCGGTATCAGCTAAAAGGCAAATTTCTCTGTTGAGACAGGAAGGGGTGCTGCCCCTACATATTTATAAACTTTTAATAAGAGCTTATATATTCAAATGGCCATTGGAATAAAACTAAAGAGCCTCCATTTTGTTTAAACGTACATGGGGATTTAGGCCAGAGCGCAGGTAACGTTCTCTTTGTTTTTACTATGTATTTTAAGCTGTTGGATACTAAGCTACTGCTGCTGTAAGCACGGTGCTTTATATTTGTGTTTGTACAAAATGGCTTAACACTATTTTAAAAAAAAAAAAAGGTCATTTTGAGATTTTTGCAGTAGAATTTAGAATGCAGAAATGAGTTAGTAGAATGCAAAAAGTGGGGTGTAGAATGCAGATTAGAGTAAATATAGGACAAAATACAGAGAGTGTAGTGTAGAATGCCGAGTTGTATAGATAATATTATATACAATATAGATAATATGCAGATAATATACAATCTAGTGCTACAGCTTAAAAATAGCCTAAAATGCAAACTATCCCAGAATGCAGAAAGTTGTATATTAATATAATATTGTTTTAATAGAATGTAGAGAGGTTAAATTGCAAACAGAGAATGACAGAACGTTATATAGTTTAGAATGTGGAGAAGAACGTAGAGCTCAGGTAGAACATTAAAGAATGCAGAAGCTAGAATGCTGATGTACACAATGCAGGGAGTGTTAAATGTAGTGTAGAATTCCGAATGTGGTGTTCAGGGTGTTGTAGTAAGCAGAGTGCCAGTGTCACCAATGTTTTCCTATGGGGGAAGTCCTAATGTGAGAGCTAAGCAGACCAGGAAGTTACAGGGCCTGTAGTCTGATTGACAGCCAAGGGGGTGTAACCAGGTTAATTTATAAAAGTTAAAATTTTTATTAAAAACTATATTTTTTGTGAAATGAAAAAGATGACACCCTTTTCACACATAAAGTATTTCAGCAAGCTGAAGGGATTTAGTGGTCTGCTTAACCATTTTCACAGCTTGGATATTTTTGCTTACATTTTACCAAAATGTAAATCTTGTGTGTGTGTAGTATTTCTAACACTGTATTCCTAAAAAAATATAATCTCTGTAATTAAAGGTCAACAGTCATTCAATAAATATTTAATATAATCCTTTCATCAAGTTTTGGAAGAAGAGTGATTTTTTTTAATGAAGTATGTGGTGAAAAAAAAAGAAAAATTCATCCCTACCTTTAGTATATGACAGGATCCTTCAGCCGTATACATGCACCTCGGGTCGAACAGTGTTTGAAAACTGATATATAGTCTCTATGGTAGCTTACAATATTTAAAAATAGAGGTAACAGTTGTCCTTTAAATACTGAAACCTCTGCATAGCTTACTCAGTTTATATTACTTATAATGGAATAATTAGGCAGAAAGATGATTCTTTGTTAAACTCATTTGCATATGCCCACCCAGAATCCCTTGCAGTAGTAACATCACTGCAAATTTGAGATGTCTGTGGTAAATGCAAGTCTTATGACTTGACTGATGTGCAGATCTGTTTTTAACAATAATATGATAAAACTTAGTAGATATACACCAAACAAATTCGGTAGAGTATCTTTCTAAGATTAAAAATAAAGATTAGATACGGCTACCATAACCACTGTATCACTAGTATAAAATAACCACCACCAGGGGTTAAGCAATCAAAATAAAACACACTAATTGAAATCAACATTTAGTGGAAATGGTGTAGCACCTCACAAAATGAATGTTAAGGATAAAACAGTTCGGTCCTTTAAATTACCCTGAAACCTCTGCATAGCTTACTCAGTTTATATTACTTATGAATGGAATGAACTGCGTTAGATAGGCATTCTTGATCACTTCATCATCCTCTGATGAAGTGATCAAGAATCACGAAACTAGTAAGGCGGCATCTGCAAACCAATACACATCGGTCCCGAGAGTGAGCACCTCTGACACGCATCCTGAGCCGCAGTGGAACGCACGCGGCTAGAAACCAGCAGCATACAGCACGAGGAAAATCCAATTCACTTCTGTCCGGCCGGCAAGAAAGTGATCTTTTGGGCTCGAGGTCTGTTAAACCTGGTACTGGTGCTATCTTTTTTGTAACTCATGTTTGGGACCCCCTTTTTTATCAATAGCTACATGTGTGTGTAGCATTTTTTATCATTCAATAAACTTTAAAAAGTATCTGTCTGCTGCAGTGGATTTTAACCCTTGGAGGGGCTTGATTCTAACTTTTTACACATATTTACTAGCCATATATATTGGATTCATAATTTATTGGAACTTATATTAGATTAATTTCAGCAGTCCATAGACTCTGCCTTCCTTATCTAATAGGTGGTGATGACAGGACCAGCTGATACATTTGTATTCGAATAAGAGAGCAAACATTAACATTCATTTATTGTGAAGTGCTCTACACATTTCCATTTCCACTAAATCCTATGTATTTTTAATTGATTTTTTCAATTAGTGTGTTTTATTCTGTTTTTAACAATGTATTGACTATCCAGTGGCTTCGGGAGAAAGGGGTTTTTAATCAGCTTTTTCCCCACCATAGCTTTCTTACTTTGTGCTCCGCAAGTAACGCTAAGCCTCAATAGCAAGCCTGTAACCAACCTCATGCTGGTGAGTTGATTTAGACTTAATGAAAAAGCTGTCCATGAGTGGTTCACTGGCTTCACATCTCTTCCTGAGCTGTGTTTAAAAGCTGTTGTATCCAGCAAACATAGAATCAAAGGAAACAGAAAAATTAGCATGCAAATGTACGTCTGCTTAAAATAAAGGAGCTCTTTTGTTTATTTTGAAGCCCTATATGCGTTCTTTCGTTGGAGCAATAGTTTTCAATTTTATTTTTTCACCCACTGTATCAGCACACTATGCTGGCGCGGCGCATTATTGGGCTGGTATAGAATTTTTTTCCAGGGCTGCCTTTAGTTCCCAGTCCGGCCCTGTACAGAAGAAAACCAGTGACTTTGTTGTTAAATACAGTTCTTTTATCTTTTACAAAACAGCAGTAAATTATATTATAAAGTCAATAAAGTATATTGACTCCAGTCACTGAGCCGTGGTTCCTCAGGCTAAGAAAGCTCGGAGTTATCTTCTCCATTAACTGTATGTGAAGTCAATATCAGATGGGGTGCGGTGGGACAATAGTGTGTGGTAGTTGGACAATCGTTTGCTAAGGTCAAGCAAAGGAAACGCTTCGTTTGAGCAGATATATCTGGACCTTCCACGGCTTGTTAAAGGAAGTTACTTTATAGTTCATTTTCTTAAACGTAATAAATTACAAATTCTAAAATCTCCATATAATGATGTAATAATGCACCGATAGATGGAAAAATATAAATGATACTTTGGATAGCACAAAGCTTGTTGAACCACCTTAGTCTGGCTAAAACTGGAATATTACATATAAATTGTGTCATTCAGTGCAATACCTTGCTTTGAGCAGTGCAGACGGTCAGATGAAATATGAGCACAGTACCCGTCATATAGCCAGAGGCACACCTATATCACGGGGTGTGGCTGAAGGTGCATACAGAGGGATTTGTGGAGCACTCATGAACTACTGATAAACATTTATGCAATTTGTAGCAAGACCAAAGTATTGTATTTACACAGACTAAGCACACTGAATGTATTTAAAGACACATTACTGCAGGTTACATTGCAGCTGTGCTAAACTCATACACTTTTGAAAATGTGGGACATTAGGATGGGTAAAGGGACAGAAGGACACTTGGGACGTTTGATTTCGCTTGCTGGGATCTAACTTTTAGGGCAAGGGTGCACAAAAAATAGATCCCCAGATGTTGGAGAACTACAACTCCCATGATGCTGTGCATGCCTTTGAAATGATAAAGCATCATGGAAGCTGTAGTTTTAAAACATCTGGGGATCTAACTTTTGGGCACCCCTGATTTGGGGCATACAGGTTAAGAGTAATGTGACTTTGTCACTTTGTGTCCTGTTTTATTCATCAGATAAATAATAAACAATAATTAATCAATAATAATTAGTAATAACTGTAAAAAAGGGGCAAGGACCCCTAAAGTTACCCAGACCAAACCATTTCAACTACGTGGTCTGGGTGCAGTGGTACTGACTGTTTAACCCATTGCAGGTTTAAATCCATGTATCTAGTTACTGATACTAGGGCACGCTGCTCTGTGTATCAGACCTGGCACTAGTAACGAAAGGGCTTAGCCCAGAATATTAATAATCAACTAGAAAGGGATAACAGACTATTTTTAGTTGGAAGATGCATCAGACACGAATTATAATTCAAAAGGAAACCAAGTATATAGAATAATCTAAAAACATATTTTATAACTAACTAGATATTATTCAACTAAGCTATCTGTATATGAAGCACAATGTACCATCTAATGGCTGCCAGTAACACTGTTAAATCAATGTTTAAAATCCAGAGTGTAATCAGCTCTCTAAACCAGTATATGAGTTTCAGTCCTGTATCTAGTGCAGACTCCTGACCACTTGCGGCACATGAAAGCAAAGGCAGGAAATAAGAAGAGGTCAGTAAATATTGATGGAGAATAAGGTACAAAAAGAGAGAGAGAGAGAGAGAGAGAGAAAGAGAGGTTTTAGAATGTATGGAATCTCGAACAGTGAAATTGAGACATTTCAGTTACACATAGTGACACAAGCTAAATTATTTAATATACTTGTTTCCTTTGGAATTATAATTTGCTTCTAAATCAACTAAAAATACAAACATCTTTTTCACTCTAGCATAGAGAAACGTTCAACTTTGGAAGCTTTTATTATATTCATTACTCTAGTTGAGGTTTAAGTAAAAGTTGTTGATGTGATGCAGAAGTGCCCATAGGAAAGCAATAACTCGGTGCTTTTCTTTGGGGAAGCTTGGATATGCGAGTGGAGATCACCGCGCATGCACTTCAGGTCCCCAAGCTCCCCATGTGCTCCCTCTGTGCTCCTTTCCTCTCTTCCCCCTGCGACATCAATCCAATGCTGATAATATAGGAGATTGGGGACCTGAGTCATAATTAACCTGAGTCATGGGGGCCCCACCGCACTCCCCAGCATACCCGGCCAACAGAGGAGAACCTTTGATTTTCCCTAATGGCCAATGGAGAGCGTTCCCTGTTTTATGGTCGTGGGCCCTGTCGGGCAAGTGAGGAGATCAGAGATCTCCCTCTCTGGCCCTAGGGCCCTTTCGATCGGAGAGAGGGTGGAAAGACCCGGAGGCAGGGGGCGTGATCTGGGAAGCAGATCGCTCCTCCCGCGAGCAGGCTGTGTAGAGCTATTCTGTGCATAAGAGGACAGAAGACCCTGCAGCCAGAAGAGCTGCCAGCTACATAGAAGTTACCACCACTGGACCACCAGACCACCAGGGCTGGCTGTGTCCCCCCTCCTTCACCAAAGGTAAGAAGAAGGGAGGTGGGGATGAAGACTTATTAAAGTATAAGATTATTAAAAAAATTGCTCCCTGCGCCCCTCAAGCTCTGCAACATATACACACACAGCACCGCCCCACACACACACAGCACCTCTCAAACACACACACAGCACCTCACACACACACACACACACACACACAGCACCTCCTCCACACACAGCACTCCTCACATGCACATCACCCCCCACACACATACAGAACCTCTCACACACATAGCACTCCTCACACACAGTACTCCTCACACACACAGCAACCTCACACACATCACTCCTCACACACACACACTGCACACCCCTTACACACACATACAGTCCCCTCACACAAAACACCCCACATATACACTGCACCCCTCAATGCAGTATGTGTGTGAGTATATGTGTGTGTGCGTATATTTAGCAGTCTGTATGTATTCAGCAGTCTGTGTGTGTGTATTCAGCATCAAAGAAGAGAAACACAGGCACTACTCCAGGATATAGAAGGTGAATTTATTCGTGGGTGGTGAGGTGGTGAACCCACAAATAAATTCATCTTCTATATCCTGGAGTGCTGCCTGTGTTTCTGTTCTTTGATACTACATTGTTGGATTCAGCGGTGTCCATCCTACACACAGAGCGCCCCCTTGGTGGAAGGCCGGAGCATATGTGCAGGACCTGAGTGCAGGGTATTCTGTTTTTGTTGTGTGTATTCAGCAGTCTGTGTGTTTGTTTGTGTGTATGTATTCAGCAGACTGTATGTATTAAGCGGACTGTGTATATGTATTCAGCAGTCCGTGTGTATGTATTCAGCAGTCAGTGTGTACTCAGCAGTCTCTGTGTGAACTCATTATTCTGTGTGTGTGTGTATTCAGCAGTCTGTGTGTATTCAGCAGTCTGTATGTGTCTATTCAGCGGACTCTGTGTACATATTCAGCAGTCTGTGCGTATGTTTGTGTTTGTGTATTCAGCGGTCTGTGTACATGTATTCAGCGGACTGTGTGCATGTATTCAGCGGACTGTGTGTATGTAATCAGCGGACTGTCTGTGTGTACTCAGCAGTATGTCTGTGTGTGTGTGTATTCAGCAGTCTGTGTGTGTCATTAGCAGTTTGTGTGTGCATTCAGCAGTCTGTGTGTGTGTGTATGTATTCAGCAGTAGGTGTGTGAATGTGTTTGGCAGTCTGTGACTGTATTCAGCAGTCAGTGTGTATGTATTGTATGTATGTATTGAATTTGTTGGAGATACTAATAAATATAAGCTTAATTTTATCTATAATTAATTTTTTTATTCCTGTGAGTCGTGTGTAGGCAGGGCCGAAGCGCACTGCTTTGCCCAAAGGTCCATAATGTTGTTAAGATGGCACTGGTTCGGTGTTCTTACAAATCCAGTTACCCATTGAGATCACCCAGCGAATGACTGCATTCGGCCGGGCAAATGATCAAAACTGCAAACGACAGCATTTGGCACATGAACAAAGGTTTTCGGCGTAGCGAACATAAGCAAACGGCCAGGTGAACAAAGGCATATAGCCCAGCGAATGATTATATCGGCCTGGCAAACAATGACCTTAGTAAGGGCTCTCTTTCAGATCATATATTTGAAAAGGCACAATTTTGCCCCTTTTTTGAGCTTGGGTGCCTTTTTTTCGCCTTTATTTCCTCACATTTTATCAGTACGTTAAAGGACCACTCTAGGCACCCAGACCACTTCAGCTTAATGAAGTGGTCTGGGTGCCAGGTCCAGCTAGGGTTAACCCATCTTTTAATAAACATAGCAGTTTCAGACAAACTGCTATGTTTATGAATGGGTTAAGCCTTCCCCCTAATCCTCTAGTGGCTGTCTCATTGACAGCCACTAGAGGCGCTTGCGTGCTTCTCACTGTGATTTTCACAGTGAGAGCACGCCAGCGTCCATAGGAAAGCATTGTAAATGCTTTCCTATGCGACCGGCTGAATGCGCGCGCAGCTCTTGCCGCGCGTGCGCATTCAGCCGACGGGGCGGATCAGAGGCGGAGAGGAGGAGGAGAGCTCTCCGCCCAGCGCTGGAATGTATTCAGCAGTCTGTGTGTGTGTATTCCCCCTTCCAGAGCCAGGCGGGAGGGGGTCCCTGAGGGTGGGGGCACCCTCAGGGCACTATAGTGCCAGGAAAACGAGTATGTTTTCCTGGCACTATAGTGGTCCTTTAAGTAATTCATTAACATTACTTTATTCAATCGGGGGGTATATGCTGGGTACATTACTACTAATTTTACCATTTTCTTCAATAAATGGGGAACACATGCTATCTCCATTTCATTTGTGATTTATCCTTCTCTTTTTTTTTGGTTTAACATTTGGTTTACATGACTTATGTAAACTAGGCATTACATACTTTAGAAAAAATGTATTCTAAACTTACTAGGTTCACCTCCCTGTACTCGGACAAGGAATTTCCAATAAAATATTTGCATATGTACTCTAGAAAGGTATTTACTCTACTTGCTTAAAGAATTTTTTTGGGGTTTTGTTATTTTGTTCCTACGTATACACCGGGATCCCATTATATATAAATGTGTAATGTACTGGGTTGGGCAGCACTGTGGCACTAATCCTAGCAGAACAGGACCAGGCACTCAGCACCAGGAGTGTAGAGCATTTTACACCTGGGGTGGATCATGTGTTTGGCACCCCCCCCTCACCCTCTTTAAAATGAACAAACCCACATACTTTTTAAAATGTTTTCAAGAATATATAAACTCCTGCACCCACCCTGCACAAAAACCCTGCACCCCCTTCCGTAAAATTAATGAATCTCAAACACCCTGCACCACCCCTTCACAAATAAAATCCTACACCCACTTACATAAAATGTATACCCCCATTCAAAAAAATACTTCACCCCTTACATAAAATCTGTACACCCACCGCTTCACAAATAATACTCTGCACCCCCTTACATTAAATAAATGAATCCCCTTCACATAAAAACCCTGCACCACTTAGATAAAATTAATGCACATCCCTTCACATAAAATTCATATACCACCCCCTTCAGATAAAAACCCTTCACCCCTTACAGTCTATACTCAGAATTATAGATGACTCAAACGGTGGAGAATGCTGCTCTCTGCTCCAGCCTCACTACTGCCTGCAGTGCTGCGCTCATGTAAGAGCAGATCCTTACGCTACTGGAGGCCCGTGAAGGAGGATAGGCAGCACCTGGCGGTGGCACGGCAGCTTGACATTACTTGCTTCAACACTCCTCTCCCGCTCTTCCACATCACTGCACTAGTATGCATAGAATAGAATAGAATTGAATAGATCGGGGTGAGTTGACACTGGCAGTGTGTTGCACCCCCCTCCCCCATTAGTACGCCATGACTCAGCACCAGATCAATAGAAGTGGGGGTCTGCCACACCAGGCAAGACCCAAGGTGTAAACTGTACAAAGAAGCCTCTGAGACAATCCAGCATAGAATATAAGTAAGAGGAAAAATACAACGTAAACCTGGGGAGTGCACGTCCAGTATATCCTAGTGCACCTACAGGATACTTGTATAGAAGTCAGCAGTCTCAAAATTAAAATATAACTTTAATAATTTAAATTTAAAAATATATACGTGGTCGGAGAGGACAGAACTTACAAAAGTCAGGAGGAAGGAGATATGCTTGCTAGTATCAAATAGTGGCACAAATAATGGGAGTGCAGGAGGGGGTAGATAGAGAAAATCTGAACTCCAACTAATCCCCAGCGTACCCTCTCTTGCCTAAAGCAACCCAAAAGCCCAAAGCTAGCAAAGTCACTAACTCCTAACTCTAAAACTTAAATAATAAGCCTGACGGTAGAAATAGCTGCTTAATCGAAGAGAAACTGTCCTAACTAAAAACCAAATCGGGTAGAGAGATCTCGAGGGGGGTGACTAAATATAAAGTAATGAATTTTGCAGGAGCGTCCTCCCTATCTATCAGATTCACCCTCCCCTCAGTTCTTCCCGACGCGCGTTTCGCCGACTAGCGGCTTTTCAAGGGAACCGGGTGTAGGAGAGATCGAGGTTTAAATATCCCGCCCTCTCTTGTGATTGGCCCGAAGTAATAGCCTGCACGGAGGGAGGGAGCGTGGGTCTCATCTGTGATTAACCCTTTCAGGGTCAAAAACGAGTGTATACACGGATGGGACACTCACTTAAATAAAGAAAAAGAATGTCATTAAATAATGTTCAGTATTGGAACGAACGATGAATTAATTCAGCTAGAGCTGCAATGATACTTATAGTGGTACTCTACACAATGTTAAACAAAAAAGATACTGCTAGAATAGTAAACATGTTAAGATTTATTACAAAATAAATTAATGTTTCAGCAACGAAAGTTGCAACTTATAAGATAGTGCTTCTTCTAATATGTATTGGTATGATGCCAATAATATTGAAAGCACTTATACACTAAAGGTATTTAACTTGTGTCAAATGTATAGTAAAGGTATTTCCACTTATTTAAAGGGAAACACATAGTGATTAAATGAAATCACACTAGTATAGATAGTTACTGAGGGGTGTATAGAAAAAGTAGGTATGAAATGTCTTAAATTTAAATCCTTTCTAATTGATTGCATAAATTCTGATTTGCCAATATGACAGCTGGAGTTCTTCACTACATATAGTGTAAGCTTCCGAACCATTCCTATACGGCAATTTAAGACACTAACCATCTCTAGGTATGAATAAACGGAGTAAAGTTAAACTCCTCGTTTAATCCTTTGGGGTATAGTGTTTGGAAGGAGTAAATCCATCTGGACTCAGCTTTCAGTAGCGAGACATTGATGTCCCCTTTCCTATGGTTCTGAAAGATTTTTTGGATTACCTGGAATTTGAGTACCTTAGTTTGGGAGGCGTGATTAAGTCTTACATGTCTCGCAATAGGGGTATCCATATGAGGATTCATAATGGAATTGATATGTTGTAAAATTCGTCTGCGTAGTTGTTGGTATGTCTTCCCAATGTACTGTAACCCACAAGCACATGTCATAAGGTATATTACATTGGTAGAGCTGCAGTTGATAAAAGTATTAATCACTACGTCTTTGGATGTCCTTTTGTTATGCACTGTCTTAGATGGTAAAATGAAATCACAGGCCTTACAGTGGCTGCATTTAAATAGACCCTTGGTTTGTAGCCATGTAGGGGTAGCTTGAGCTGGTTTGAAGTGGCTATGTGTTAAGTGGTCCGCCAGGTTCTTGGCTCTTCGAAATGTCATAGATGGTTCAGTGGAAATGGTATTTATAAGACTAGTGTCATATTGAAGTACAGGCCAATACCTATTCAATACCTGAAGTGCCTGGTTCCAGTTCCTATCATATGTGCCAATAAACCTTGTTGTACCCTGGGTGGTGGATGTATTTTTAGGGGGTCTGTGTAGACTCTCTGATCTATCCACGGCCTTCGTTCTTTGATAGGCTTTCTTTAAAATCCTGTTGGGGTAGCCTAAGCTTTTGAATCTTGATCTTAATTCTTTGGCTTCCTTCTCAAAGTCTTCCTGATTCGAGCAATTCCTTTTGGCTCTTAAATATTGGCCATATGGTATATTGGCCTTCACATGATGGGGATGGAAGCTCTGCCAGTGGAGCAAGCTGTTGGTTGCCGTGGGTTTCCTGAATAGGGATGTAGTAACTTGCCCATCATCCAAGATATGAATCATTAGGTCCAGAAAAACCAATTGGTTCTCATGTATGACATGAGTCAGCTGTAGGTTAATTTGATTATCGTTCAGGGTATCCACCATTTCCTTGAACAATGGAAAAGAACCCAACCAGAAGATTAGCACGTCGTCTATATAGCGATACCACTTTAATACAGATGACGTGTAGATTTCATTGGGGGTGGTAAAGACCATCGTTTCTTCCCACCACCCTAAATACAAGTTTGCATAGCTGGGTGCACACGACGAACCCATGGCAGTGCCCCTGAGTTGTAAATAATATTTACCATTGAATGTAAAATAGTTGTGAGTAAGTATATATTTCAAAAGTGCCAAAATGAACCGTTGTTCTAGTTCATTGAAAATTTTTGTCTTATCAAGAAAATAAGCCACTCCCATGAGGCCCTTAACGTGTGGGATGTTGTTATACAATGCCACCACGTCCAAGCTTGCCACGGACGTATAGGGAGGCACTGTAAGGTTTTCCAATACCAGCAAGGTCTGTTTGGTATCACGTATATGAGATTTAAGGCTTTGTACTATGGGTTGTAACAGTTTATCCAGAAATTGACTTGCTCTCTCTGTCAGACTGTGGTTGCCAGAGATTATGGGTCTCCCCGGAGGGTTACTCAAATCCTTATGCACCTTAGGGAGACAGTAGAAGGTGGCTATGGTAATATTTGACTGGGACACAATGTATTTATACTCGTTTTGAGTAATTACTTTATCTGTTAATGCTCCTTGTACCAATGTCTGTAAGTCCCTAAGAAACCCTCTCGTGGGATCTTCTTTTAGAGTTTGGTATGCCCTTTCATCTGATAAGTGTGTCATACACATATCTATATACTGGCTTCTCTGCATGAGGACTATGTTTCCTCCCTTGTCTGAGGATTTTATCTCCACTTCCGTTGCAGATTGCAATTCTTGTAAAGCCTGTCTCTCTTCTGCCTTTAGATTAGGGGTTAGAGACTGTTGGGTATGTTGACACTCTAGTTCTTTTGTACAGATCTGAACAAATAGATCAATACATGGGAAATCTTTTAGATTGGGAGTGAACCAACTAGGTGGTTTACAATCTGTTAGTGATTCTAGCTTTTCTTGTTCTGAATATAGGTCTGTAAGAAGTCTATATATTGCATTATCCTCTGGGGGGGTGGCCTAATTCCTTGAGGGTTCTAAGGTTTCTTTTTTCATGAAATGCATGCAAGGCTAATTTTCGGCCAAAAAGATTCACGTCCTTAGCCCAATTAAACATATTCCTAGAGGGTGTGGGTACAAAAGATAACCCTTTTTGTAGAAGAGAGACATGTCTGGATTTTAAAACAAAGTTGGACAGGTTTATTATTTTATTTTCCTGTAGGGCATTAGTCATTGGTAGTTGGACTTGTGTGTCTTGTAGCCCCATTTTTTCCTGTCTCTGAGTCGTTCTCGCTGTGGTTGGGGCCAGTCCTGGTCTAAAAAAGTCAAAGACGATTGGGACGAACCTGACGAAGTTTCTTGTCTGGAACTGGAGTCTGACACAGTTACAAGGGGAGGGCCTGCAAAGGAAATATTTTTTTCGGTGTTTCTAAGGATACCTCTAGTTTGACCAGTGGGAGATTTATAATTGTTTCTATTAAACCCGGGTCTTTTGTTCTGACGCCAGTGTGTTTCTGAGTCAGACCATTCGGTTTCCTCAGAGGAAGAAAACCCTTTGCCCACATTTCTATTTCTAAAGTTTCGTTTGTTTTTATTTTTAAAGATATTGCCTTCCTGAAAGTCTCTAAAATCCCTTTGAAATTTGTAATGTTTTTTGTGTCTGATATTCCTCTTAAAGTTCTCTAAGTTTTTTTGTAATTTAGTTTCCATAGCTGTAAAATTTGGATCTTTGTCAAATATTTTAATTTTCTTAATTTCACTGTCTAGCTCTCCATTGGTTTTTTCTAGGCTTTCTTGTTCCAACTTGGTCAGGAACTGCATTATCCTGGCTGAACAGTCTAGCAGGATGGAATTCCACTCTGCAATCTGTTCTTCAGTTTTAACTTTGTCAGGTAGTAGGATGTCTGGTCTAAGGCCCCTTGGTACCAATTTTTGTTCTATATAGTGCTTTAGGCTAGCCAGTTCCCAAAAGCCCCTCAATTGAGTTTGGTATAATTTTTGTATCGCAAAAAAAGCCTGGTTAATATTGCTAGATTCACTAGTAGTATTCCCCAGAGGATTAGTGGAAAACACATTTACTACATCTTCAGATCTAAAGTCTGGGTGTATCACTTGTTCTAAAAAGTCTGTCATACTTTCTTAGCTGAATTTTAACACAACGTTAGTAAATCTGTTGTATTCTATGAACCAAAAAATATATATATAAAGATGTCCTTAATTACAACTCCCTATTTGTATTAATGGTATTGAAACCTGATGAAGAAAGTAAATTGAGAAGAGAAAAATAGAGAGTGTGTATCAAACTGCTGGAATGAGTAGGGGGGTAACCCCTGTTGAATGAAATATAAGTAAGAGGAAAAATACAACGTAAACCTGGGGAGTGCACGTCCAGTATATATATAATTGGTACCAAGGGGCCTTAGACCAGACATCCTACTACCTGACAAAGTTAAAACTGAAGAACAGATTGCAGAGTGGAATTCCATCCTGCTAGACTGTTCAGCCAGGATAATGCAGTTCCTGACCAAGTTGGAACAAGAAAGCCTAGAAAAAACCAATGGAGAGCTAGACAGTGAAATTAAGAAAATTAAAATATTTGACAAAGATCCAAATTTTACAGCTATGGAAACTAAATTACAAAAAAACTTAGAGAACTTTAAGAGGAATATCAGACACAAAAAACATTACAAATTTCAAAGGGATTTTAGAGACTTTCAGGAAGGCAATATCTTTAAAAATAAAAACAAACGAAACTTTAGAAATAGAAATGTGGGCAAAGGGTTTTCTTCCTCTGAGGAAACCGAATGGTCTGACTCAGAAACACACTGGCGTCAGAACAAAAGACCCGGGTTTAATAGAAACAATTATAAATCTCCCACTGGTCAAACTAGAGGTATCCTTAGAAACACCGAAAAAAATATTTCCTTTGCAGGCCCTCCCCTTGTAACTGTGTCAGACTCCAGTTCCAGACAAGAAACTTCGTCAGGTTCGTCCCAATCGTCTTTGACTTTTTTAGACCAGGACTGGCCCCAACCACAGCGAGAACGACTCAGAGACAGGAAAAAATGGGGCTACAAGACACACAAGTCCAACTACCAATGACTAATGCCCTACAGGAAAATAAAATAATAAACCTGTCCAACTTTGTTTTAAAATCCAGACATGTCTCTCTTCTACAAAAAGGGTTATCTTTTGTACCCACACCCTCTAGGAATATGTTTAATTGGGCTAAGGACGTGAATCTTTTTGGCCGAAAATTAGCCTTGCATGCATTTCATGAAAAAAGAAACCTTAGAACCCTCAAGGAATTAGGCCACCCCCCCAGAGGATAATGCAATATATAGACTTCTTACAGACCTATATTCAGAACAAGAAAAGCTAGAATCACTAACAGATTGTAAACCACCTAGTTGGTTCACTCCCAATCTAAAAGATTTCCCATGTATTGATCTATTTGTTCAGATCTGTACAAAAGAACTAGAGTGTCAACATACCCAACAGTCTCTAACCCCTAATCTAAAGGCAGAAGAGAGACAGGCTTTACAAGAATTGCAATCTGCAACGGAAGTGGAGATAAAATCCTCAGACAAGGGAGGAAACATAGTCCTCATGCAGAGAAGCCAGTATATAGATATGTGTATGACACACTTATCAGATGAAAGGGCATACCAAACTCTAAAAGAAGATCCCACGAGAGGGTTTCTTAGGGACTTACAGACATTGGTACAAGGAGCATTAACAGATAAAGTAATTACTCAAAACGAGTATAAATACATTGTGTCCCAGTCAAATATTACCATAGCCACCTTCTACTGTCTCCCTAAGGTGCATAAGGATTTGAGTAACCCTCCGGGGAGACCCATAATCTCTGGCAACCACAGTCTGACAGAGAGAGCAAGTCAATTTCTGGATAAACTGTTACAACCCATAGTACAAAGCCTTAAATCTCATATACGTGATACCAAACAGACCTTGCTGGTATTGGAAAACCTTACAGTGCCTCCCTATACGTCCGTGGCAAGCTTGGACGTGGTGGCATTGTATAACAACATCCCACACGTTAAGGGCCTCATGGGAGTGGCTTATTTTCTTGATAAGACAAAAATTTTCAATGAACTAGAACAACGGTTCATTTTGGCACTTTTGAAATATATACTTACTCACAACTATTTTACATTCAATGGTAAATATTATTTACAACTCAGGGGCACTGCCATGGGTTCGTCGTGTGCACCCAGCTATGCAAACTTGTATTTAGGGTGGTGGGAAGAAACGATGGTCTTTACCACCCCCAATGAAATCTACACGTCATCTGTATTAAAGTGGTATCGCTATATAGACGACGTGCTAATCTTCTGGTTGGGTTCTTTTCCATTGTTCAAGGAAATGGTGGATACCCTGAACGATAATCAAATTAACCTACAGCTGACTCATGTCATACATGAGAACCAATTGGTTTTTCTGGACCTAATGATTCATATCTTGGATGATGGGCAAGTTACTACATCCCTATTCAGGAAACCCACGGCAACCAACAGCTTGCTCCACTGGCAGAGCTTCCATCCCCATCATGTGAAGGCCAATATACCATATGGCCAATATTTAAGAGCCAAAAGGAATTGCTCGAATCAGGAAGACTTTGAGAAGGAAGCCAAAGAATTAAGATCAAGATTCAAAAGCTTAGGCTACCCCAACAGGATTTTAAAGAAAGCCTATCAAAGAACGAAGGCCGCGGATAGATCAGAGAGTCTACACAGACCCCCTAAAAATACATCCACCACCCAGGGTACAACAAGGTTTATTGGCACATATGATAGGAACTGGAACCAGGCACTTCAGGTATTGAATAGGAATTGGCCTGTACTTCAATATGACACTAGTCTTATAAATACCATTTCCACTGAACCATCTATGACATTTCGAAGAGCCAAGAACCTGGCGGACCACTTAACACATAGCCACTTCAAACCAGCTCAAGCTACCCCTACATGGCTACAAACCAAGGGTCTATTTAAATGCGGCCACTGTAAGGCCTGTGATTTCATTTTACCATCTAAGACAGTGCATAACAAAAGGACATCCAAAGACGTAGTGATTAATACTTTTATCAACTGCAGCTCTACCAATGTAATATACCTTATGACATGTGCTTGTGGGTTACAGTACATTGGGAAGACATACCAACAACTACGCAGACGAATTTTACAACATATCAATTCCATTATGAATCCTCATATGGATACCCCTATTGCGAGACATGTAAGACTTAATCACGCCTCCCAAACTAAGGTACTCAAATTCCAGGTAATCCAAAAAATCTTTCAGAACCATAGGAAAGGGGACATCAATGTCTCGCTACTGAAAGCTGAGTCCAGATGGATTTACTCCTTCCAAACACTATACCCCAAAGGATTAAACGAGGAGTTTAACTTTACTCCGTTTATTCATACCTAGAGATGGTTAGTGTCTTAAATTGCCGTATAGGAATGGTTCGGAAGCTTACACTATATGTAGTGAAGAACTCCAGCTGTCATATTGGCAAATCAGAATTTATGCAATCAATTAGAAAGGATTTAAATTTAAGACATTTCATACCTACTTTTTCTATACACCCCTCAGTAACTATCTATACTAGTGTGATTTCATTTAATCACTATGTGTTTCCCTTTAAATAAGTGGAAATACCTTTACTATACATTTGACACAAGTTAAATACCTTTAGTGTATAAGTGCTTTCAATATTATTGGCATCATACCAATACATATTAGAAGAAGCACTATCTTATAAGTTGCAACTTTCGTTGCTGAAACATTAATTTATTTTGTAATAAATCTTAACATGTTTACTATTCTAGCAGTATCTTTTTTGTTTAACATTGTGTAGAGTACCACTATAAGTATCATTGCAGCTCTAGCTGAATTAATTCATCGTTCGTTCCAATACTGAACATTATTTAATGACATTCTTTTTCTTTATTTAAGTGAGTGTCCCATCCGTGTATACACTCGTTTTTGACCCTGAAAGGGTTAATCACAGATGAGACCCAAGCTCCCTCCCTCCGTGCAGGCTATTACTTCGGGCCGATCACAAGAGAGGGCGGGATATTTAAACCTCGATCTCTCCTACACCCGGTTCCCTTGAAAAGCCGCTAGTCGGCGAAACGCGCGTCGGGAAGAACTGAGGGGAGGGTGAATCTGATAGATAGGGAGGACGCTCCTGCAAAATTCATTACTTTATATTTAGTCACCCCCCTCGAGATCTCTCTACCCGATTTGGTTTTTAGTTAGGACGTTTTCTCTTCGATTAAGCAGCTATTTCTACCGTCAGGCTTATTATTTAAGTTTTAGAGTTAGGAGTTAGTGACTTTGCTAGCTTTGGGCTTTTGGGTTGCTTTAGGCAAGAGAGGGTACGCTGGGGATTAGTTGGAGTTCAGATTTTCTCTATCTACCCCCTCCTGCACTCCCATTATTTGTGCCACTATTTGATACTAGCAAGCATATCTCCTTCCTCCTGACTTTTGTAAGTTCTGTCCTCTCCGACCACGTATATATTTTTAAATTTAAATTATTAAAGTTATATTTTAATTTTGAGACTGCTGACTTCTATACAAGTATCCTGTAGGTGCACTAGGATATACTGGACGTGCACTCCCCAGGTTTACGTTGTATTTTTCCTCTTACTTATATTTCATTCAACAGGGGTTACCCCCCTACTCATTCCAGCAGTTTGATACACACTCTCTATTTTTCTCTTCTCAATTTACAATCCAGCATAGAGTATCCACATGCAAGATGTTAGCAGGATCAGCATACACTAAGAGACACAACCAAGTTGCTGGGATTGTGTACTGAAAGATCTGCTCAGAATATGACAGACAGACAAGTAAGTATTGGCCAACCAACCCGACATGGTGGTGGTAGACAAGGAATGGAAGACTGTCGTGGTGGTGGACGTGACAATACCCAGTAACTATACCATCAGGAAAAAAGGTGAGAAGATTGAAAAATACCAAGGACTGAAAGAAGAGCTGGAATAGATGTGGAAAGTGAAGGCAGTAGTAGTCCCAGTTGTGATAGGACCACTCGGTGCTGTGACCCCCAAGTTGGGAGTGACTTCCACTGTGTTATTTTACTTGCATTATTCTCCCCAGCAAATGCTGCAATAGTGTTTACTGACAAAAGGTAGTAAGGAACAGTCACTTTTCTGGAAGTAACAATTCAGCTCCTCCATCTATAGCTCCTTGTAGGTGAAGCCACCAGGAGTCACACCACTACCATACATGTATGTGCGCAAAAAAAGTACAAAAAAAGAGAGTAAGTGCAAAATGGCAGGTACACGGGAAATGGCCAATTTTACTACTTTGTATTTGAAATTCATGTTGTATGAAGGGGTTTGGTCAGGGAGGGGCGCTATGAAGATTTTTGAGATGTGAGTGTTTCCTATTTCTTGAACCTCATAAATAGAACTAAAATCTAAACAAAAAAAAACATATTTAATCTCACAAATAAAATACATTTTTAGAATCTGATCTATGTCTCCTATTCTAAGACGTGAACATATCCCCTCACATAATGTATACACTGAAATATGTACAGTTACTATTACTGTAAATTCGAGAATGTCTGTCAGTACAGAATATCGATTTATATTTATCATGCCACTGATATGCTCATAGTTTGTTCATTGTTTCCCTGTATATTATATTTCAGCTGTCTGTTACACAATAAACCAGACTGACATTTTTACAGCTACCATAGCACCAGTTTATGGGATAATTAGTTTATTCTCATCCTTTGTTTGTTTATCATCAGTAATGAGCAGGGCCCTTCATGGAGGCTCCATCACCCATTGAATCAGTTTAGTGCGCAGATATGAAGGAAGGCAAAGAAAGTAAAAATGAACATTATTTCTCCCACATAACGACATCAAAATAAACCAATAATGGTTTTATTTTAGACAGATGAGCAGTTGCATAAATAAACTGGGAGACAGTACAGGAAATTAACCTAAACTACTAATTTTAGCAAATGAAAATCCACATTGTAAAATTTAGATTAAAAACAGCCGTTCTGTGAGCATTACTGTATTGGAAACTTTCCAAACAGCTCTGATTTGACATTTGGATTTGTATTGTCTACAATTTAATAATTAACCCTGCAATGAGTATGAATTACTACATTTTATAAGAAAAACATTTGGAGGAATACATACACTCTGACACAAACATGCACACACACACACTTTCTGACAGACACCCTCACTCACCCACATATACATACACTCTCTCAGACATACATAAACACAATCACTGACACACACACACTCACACTTTGTGACAGACACCCTCACTCTCCCACACACTCTCTCTGACATACACACAGTTTCTGAGACACCCTCACTTACCCACACACACTCTCTCTCAGACATACATAAACACACTTACAAACACACACACACTTTTTCTGACAGACACCATCATTCAACTGCGGCATTCAACACTATGACTAGGGCAGCGTTTCCCAATAGGTGTTCCATGGAACTCAGTTGTTTTCCACAAGAATTGGGTTTCCGCTGTGATTTGACCATCGGGTGGCCCATGCATTTGGCCCATGCAGGGCCACCTGATGGGTATTCTCGCTGAACAAGTCTTGCCTGACCTGGCCCTGCACTATAAGCGAACTGGGAGGTAGTGACAGTACTTCCTCCCAGCTTCAGTAGAGAGAGACAGATGCGCGGAAATAATGCATTAAGGGATTAAAGGACCACTCTAGGCACCCAGACCACTTCAGCTTAATGAAGTGGTCTGGGTGCCAGGTCCAGCTAGGGTTAACCCATTTTTTTTATAAACATAGCAGTTTCAGAGAAACTGCTATGTTTATAAATGGGTTAAGCCTTCCTCCAAAGCCTCTAGCGGCTGTCTCATTGTGAAAATCACAGTGAGAAGACGCCAGCGTCCATAGGAAAGCATTATGAATGCTTTCCTATGAGACTGGCTGAATGCGCGCGCAGCTCCTGCCGCGCATGCGCATTCAGCCGAAGAGGAGGATCGGAGACGGAGAGGAGGAGGAGAGCTCCCCGCCCGGCACTGGAAAAAAGGTACATTTAACCCCTTTCATCGCCATCCAGCCCGGCGGGAGGGGGACCCTGAGGCTGAGAGCACGCAAGCGTCCATAGGAAAGCATTGTTAATGCTTTTCTATGCGACGGGCTCAATGCGCGCACAGCTCTTGCCGCGCGTACGCATTCAGCCGAATGGGCAGAGAGGAGGAGGATCGGAAGAGGATCCCCGCCCAGCGCTGGAAAAAAGTAAGTTTTTACCCCTTTCCCCTTTCCAGAGCCGGGCGGGAGGGGAACCCTGGGGGTGGGGGCACCATCAGGGCACTATAGTGCCAGGAAAACGAGTATGGTCCTTTAACAGGCTTGAGGCAGCAGCACACAGCATGGAAGCAGAAGAGAGGCTGGAGTGAATTGCTGCTGCATGCTCACTCCCATCAGCCTCAGACAGGACCAGACCTCCAAGCAAGCCACCCTCCTGGACACCAAGGTAAGCTAACAGGAGGGTGGCTGTAAATATTTTAACATGTATGTGTTTATGTATGTCAGATTGTGTGTGTGTATGTGCCAGTGTGTGTATCTGTGTGTATGTATATGTGTGTCCGTGTGTGTGTGTCAGTATGTGTATCTGTGTGTATGTGCCAGTGTTTGTATCTGTATACCAGTGTGTGCATCTGAGTGTGTGTGTACGTGCCAGTATTTGTTCTGTGTATCAGTGTGGGTATCTTAGTGTGTGTGTGTATGTGCTTCTGTTTGTATCTGTGTATCAGTGTGTGTATCTTAGTGTGTGTGCGTGTGTGTGTATGTGCAAGTGTTTGTATCTGTGTATCAGTGTGTATCTGTGTCAGTGTGTATATCTGTGTGTGTCTGTGCATCAGTGTGTGTGTCAGCGTGTATGTGCCAGTGTATGTATCTGTGTGTCAGTGTGTATCTGTGTCTGTGTGTGTGCCAGTGTGTGTATCTGTATTTCAGTGAGTGCCTCTGAGTGTGTGTATATGTGCCAGTGTTTGTATCTGTGTATCAATGTGTGCATATGCCAGTGTTTGAATCTGTGTATCCGTGTGTGTATGTGTCAGTGTTTGTAACTGTGTGTCAGTGTTTGAATATGTGTGACAAGGTGTGTGCATGCCAGTGTGTGTGTATCTGTGTGTCAATGTGTATGTGCCAGTGTGTGTATATGTGTGTATCTGAGTGTGTGTGTGTGCCAGTGTGTGTATCTGTGTGTCAGTGTGTGCATCTGAGTGAGTGTGTGTGTGTATGTGCCAGTGTTTGTTTGTATCTATGTATCAATGTTTGTATGTACTACTGTTTGTATCTGTGTAGCAGTGTGTGTGTGTGTTAAGGTGTCTGTATCTGTGTGTCAATGTGTATGTGCCAGTGTGTGTATCTGTGTGTCAGTGTGTATCTGAGTGTGTGATTGTGCCAGTGTGTGCATCTGTGTGTCAGTGTGTGCATCTGAGTGTGTGTGTATGTGGCAGTGTTTATATCTGTGTATCAATGTGTGTATGTGTCAGTGTTTGTATCTGTGTATCAGTGTGTGTGTGTATGTGTATGTGCCAGTGTTTGTATCTGTGTGTCAGTGTTTGAATATGTGTGTCAAGGTGTGTGTGTGCCAGTGTGTGTGTCAAGGTGTGTGTGTATGTGTGTGTATTTTTTTGTCTGTGTGTTTGTGTCAGTGTGTATGTGTCAATGTGTTTATATGTGTGTATCTGTGTGTTAATGTGTATGTATATCTGTGTAAGAATGTATGTAGCAGTGTATGTGCATACATCCCAGAAATCAAACACTAACACAACATGCAAACACACCCCATGCAACATAAACATTACACACAAAAACACCCTTGAATTCAAACTTCAAATTTATATATAAACACTCAAACACCAATACTACACACAAATGTACATCCACATTTAAAAACCAACATTACATACAAACACACCCCTGTATTAAAAAGCTAAAATGACATACAAACACCAACTTTACACAAAGACGCACACCTGCTCCTATCAGTAGAAATTAGTGTATGTATAGCAAAAAAAACTAATTTGCTTTAAAATAAACTGTTGGTTGGTACACTATGTCAAAGGGTTCAATGTGAAAAATGAATTGGGAACCCCTGGACTAGGGTATAGAGGAATATAATAAACATTGTCCACAGTTATTCTTTTATTACACTCTACACATAACAAATGTTCATATGATAGGCCGACAGTATTGGTACTAATGGTTGACGAATGATATCTATCAGTTCAGTTAAGGGTTCATTTAAACAGCCACAGCCTGCTATTACAGACCCAGTAACTGGATTTACAATGGCCATCCACAGCTTAGGCAGATGAGATATTGAGGCAATAGCATGTTCAACAATTACATTCTCTGTCTCTCTCTCTGTATGTAAACCCCTGATGAAATCCCCCCATATATCACATCTCTAAGTGGGTCCCTAAACTGATTATCTGGATTGAAGTCTAATCTTAAAACACAAATCTCCATTTTGAAATTGTCTTAAAGTCTCTGCCGTAAAGTAATTTGCTTCCATTATTAAAATTGAACTACTTTTGTAGCTTTTTCTTATTTTATTGCTTCATCGCAATTCTTTTCACCCCCCTTTTTAGCTTCCTCTTAACCATATGTGAGATTTTTTATTTATATTTAATGCAAACATCCCCCTCACCCAGCTAAATTGTTCTCACTTTAATAAATTGGAAAGATGTGGGTAATAAAATGGAGGAGGGGTGCAGGATGGCAAAAATGTGAGTCAACTAGACTTGTGTGCGACGAGAAATGTTGGTTCTGCCAAATAATTTTTCCCCAAAGATAGAACATTTTTCAGGACACCTGAAATTCAGCCAGATGTCAGGCTGGCTGGGTCGAACGTCGATTCTGTAACCGATCCAGGTAAAGAAAACAAGAACCAAACAGCATGCTGCAAAATATATACACATTATTCATATATGTTGCAGTACAGTGATAGGAAAAATTCTCAAGGTCTAACATAAACACATTATTGCAGGATCGGATTTGCATCTAACGAAGGATATATATTTTTTATTCTGTTCACAGTTTGTTAGATGATTAATACGTAGCACAGTCATATGACATTAATGTTACTTTATCTCTCAGTGTGCATATTCCTGTGAATTTCATTATATTTAGTCACCTGGCCTTCTCACGTCTGTGTGAATCACAACACAGCAACGTATTTCAATAGTAAAATGATGCAACCAATAGACATTCCGGGTTACAAATGGTTGGGTTACTGTTAAAATCACAATCACACATCAAATTACTGGGGTTATGAGAGGAAAAGGAATAGGGTGTGATGTAAACTCGTGCATTGTATTAAGAGACACAAAAATGTAGATCGTAGTCTGAGATTCAGAGAAACAAAATAGCACTCATGTTTCCATGCAGAAACAAATGAAAGGGTCAGTCTAAGCAGCACAACCACTTTACATTGCTGTAAGGTATATGGTGCTTAGCGCACCCTGAGTCCACTCTTTTCTGAGATTTGTTTATAGTACCCGCATAATCATAGTAACTACCACTATGAGACAGCCAAGGAGGACTGTCAATCATTCAGCTAGAACACGTCCAGGTTCTGGGTTACTTTATATCAATTTTGTTCATATTTTTTGCTCAGGACACATGTACAATAGGGATGGCTAGTGCTATTGCTGCAGACATGTACAGCTAACCACACACCCCTTCTGAATTGAGACCGAACACAACTACAAGGCTCAAGGGTAAAGGAAGCCTTGGAGATGTTTCTCCTACCACTGCATGCAGCGATAGCTTTATAACCCACACTATTCAAAAGCAACAAAACCAGGGTACAATCAGCCATGGCCGGCGATACCATAAGGTGTCACAGGCAGCCATCTTAGGGCGCACCGGCCCTAAAGGTGCAAGACCCTGCTGATTGGCAGGATGGGAGCACACTACGCAGTGCTCTTCTCCAGCCACTCACTCCTGTGTAGTGTGGCCAAGCCACAGAACTGGGGAGAGGAGCTTCAGTAACCTCTACCCTGGTCTGACAGGAAGTGCGCGCTGGGAAAGCTGAACTGCTTCCTGTCAAACCAGGGAGAGGTTACTGAACCTTCTCTCTCCCGGTCCGAGGCTCAGTCATATTATAGGTAGGAGGGAGGTGAGAAGACACATGGGGGGAGCTGGGGGAATGAGATACATGGGGAGAGCTAGGGGAATGAGACACATGGGGCAGGGGGAATGAGACACATGAGGGGCTGGGGGAATGAGACACATGGTGGTGCAGGGGGAATGAGACACATGAGGGGCTGGGGGAATGAGACACATGGGGCAGGGGGAATGTGACACATGAGGGGCTGGGGGAATGAGACACAT
Source organism: Pelobates cultripes (assembly GCA_933207985.1). Taxonomy (NCBI): domain Eukaryota; kingdom Metazoa; phylum Chordata; class Amphibia; order Anura; family Pelobatidae; genus Pelobates; species Pelobates cultripes. The sequence continues at coordinate 315,988,613 of OW240915.1, forward strand.
GGGGCAGGGAGAATGAGACACATGGGGGTTGGGTGAATGGAGGTTCTGAGAAGTGGGAAAAGAGATACACAAAAGGGACTGAGGAGAGAAAGAGACACACAGAGGGGCTGAGGGGTACAAAAAGACACAGAGGGACTGGGAAGGGGCAAAAGAGACAGACTGGAACTAGAGAAGTGGTAAAAGAGACAGACATTGGCTGGGGAAGACACCCAGAGGGCCCCTGGGGCACAAAGACACAGAGGGGCTGTGGGGAGAAAGAGATGAGGTGCTGGGGAAGTGGGCTACGGGGATAAACATAGATAGAGAGGATGTGAGAAGAGATAAACAAATGGTGCTATGAAATTCAAGCAGGTGATTAAAGGACACACAGTTGAAGATGCAATTTTTGGGGTGGAACAGGGGAGGGAGGGGCAACAAAATGCATCTTAGCCTGTGTAACCAAAAATCCTTGCACCGGTTCTGCAAGGAGCAAAAATGGAAAGTTAATTTGTCAAGAGATATGATTCTTGTTTTAGTAAACTTGTAACTTGAGGTGAGGGCCAGCACTGCCACAGGTGGACACCGGCCCTGGGGGTGTGCAAGATCCTGCAAGCGGGCAGGAGGGGAGCGCACTGCACACAGTGCACACAGGGAGTGCCAAACTGCTTCTGTCAGACCAAAGCAAGGTTACTCAAGCTCTTCTCCCCCGGTCAGTGGCTCAGCCATGCTATATGTAGAAGGGAGGTGAGGAGGCACATGGGGGTTAGCTGGGGGAATGAGACACATTTTGAGAGGGGGGAATGAGACAAATGGGGGCTCGAGGAGCAAAAAACAAGTCGCAAGAGAGTACTGAGAAGGGACAACAGCTCAATGAGCCTGCCCCTCGGTGGGTGCCCGCTCAGATCTCAAGCTAGTTTTATCTCAACTTGTGTGCCATTACAAAAAGAATCAGGCCATTTGCATGCCAGACTGATCCCGCCTAAAAGGGCAGGACAGGAAACATGGGGTGTGAGGAAATGAGACACATGGGAAGGCAGGGGGAATGAGACATATGGAGCTCAGGGGGAATGAGACATATGGGGCTCACTGGGAATGAGACATATGGGGCTCAGGGGGAATGAGACATATGGGGCTCAGGGGGAATGAGACCAATGTGGGCTGGGGGAAAGAGACATATGGAGCTCAGGGGGGATGAGACATATGGGGCTCAGGGGGAATGAGACATATGGAGCTCAGGGGGAATGAGACATATGGAGCTCAGGGGGAATGAGACATATGGGGTTCGGGGGGAATGAGACTAATGTGGGCTGGGGGAATGAGACACATGAGGGCTGGGGGAATGATACACATGGGGGCAGGAGGAATGAGACACATGGGGGCAGGAGGAATGAGACACATGGGGGCAGGAGGAATGAGACACATGAGGGCTGGGGGAATGATACACATGGGGGCTTGAGGAGCAAAAAAACATATGGGGCTCAAGGGGAATGAGACCAATGTGGGCTGGGGGAATGATACACATGGGGGCAGGAGGAATGATACACATGGGGGCAGGAAGAATGAGACACATGATGCATCAGAGGGAATAAGACAAATGGGGGACTCATGAATAAGACAAATGGGGCAGGGTTAATAAGACACATAGGGTATATGTTATTCTGAAAAACTCAACAAAGCGCAAATACAGAATATGAAAATAAAGTATAACAGGATATCAAGCTTTGCAGATCTCATTAACCAGTGCGACAGTATATCAAGCTCCCTAGATCTCATTAAAAAGTCATTAGAATATTAAAATCTGTATCTGGGTTCTGTCAAATAAAATACATGAGAATAAGCAGCAAAGCCCAAAGTCCAGACCCAAAGAATGAAAATAAGTAAATGGGGTTAATCAGAACTTGAAATAGTGCGTAATCTCTAAACAAATGATCACAACTCCCAGGCACCGGACTAATACATTCCTGTGAACTGATAATCTACAGGCCAGTCACTGCCATTTATTTCAATGCTAGAATATTAATGCATGTGTCAATGGGACTATAGCGTAGAGGCAGGCATCCTCTGAAGTTATCCATTAGCCATGATATTGGACTCTCCTTCTGTCCTCATGGTTGCAATATAAAGGCAGACTCCCCATGAAGTATAACCATTAGCCCTGGTCAGTGGCAGAACTAAAGTAGAGAGGACCCTGGTGAAATAAATTTATTGCCCCTCCCCCTCCGCCCTCCCCCTCTTCACTTATCGCAAAAATGGCCAACAGGTAGATCCCCATCTGTTGTACAACTCTCACAATGCTTTGCCAGCTGGGGATCTAACATTTGCCCATCCATGGTTATATTTAGCACTGAGCACTGTTTGAGTGTTTGAATGTAAGCATGGTGTTGTATGAAGTATCTTTACAAATGTTTTTTTATTGTTTTCACTAATAATAATAAAGATAACAATTGTACATTTTCGTCAATGTTTTTAACAGTATATAATATTTAACCCCTTCAGGACCGGACTGTTTTGGCGATGTTGTACGTTAACCCCTTAAGACTGGAGGGCGTACAATTACGCCCTATTATAGGCGGCTCTAAACGCCGCCGGGCGTAATTGTACGCCCTCCGGTCTTTCTGTACTTACCCGGTCGCCGGCGATCGCGGTTCGGGGGACTCCCAGGGAGCCCCCCGCAGCACGTCCGACCCCCTGGAAGCCCCCCGGCCATGTGAGAGTGAGGTCCTTGCGAGGACCCCACAATCACATGGCCGGGTAGGCTGCCTGCTGCATTGCCAGCAGGGGGGCTGGCTGTAATGACAGGTGGTCCCCCTGCTGGCTGAAAATAAAAATAAACTAAATTAATTAAGTGTAAAAAAATATATATATATACTTAGATCATATATATATTATATATATATGATCTAAGTATATATATACACATATACATACACACACATACACTGTCTAGGTGTATTTTACTATTAATATATATATAATTATATATATATATTAATATCAAATTACACGTAGACTGATACTGATTAAATATATATATAATTATTGTTATATATATTTATATATAATATAAAAAAATTTAATATGTAAATACGTTAAAAAATAAAATTAAAAAAATAATAAAAAAATTATTAAAAAATATATAGATGTGTGTTATTTCATTCTAACTGTATTGTGATATTAATATATATATATATATATATTTATATCAAAATACACGTAGAACGAAATATATATATATATCTACATACATAAATATATACGTATATATCACTATATATATACCTATATATAAATAAAAATATTTTAAAAATATATATATATATACACATATAGATTCACATACATATATATATATATATACATATATTAATTCTACATATATATTTATGTAATATTTTTACATAATTAGGTATCTTAATTAATTACAATTAGCGGGACCTGCCTGACAACCCATGCCGAAAGTAAAGGGAATTTAATTTGTTAGCACTATATTTAACCCTATAACTTTCCAAGACACCATAAAACCTGTACATGGGGGTACTGTTCTACTCGGGAGACTTCTTTTGAACTTAAATATTAGTGTTTCAAAACAGTAAAATGTATTACAACGATGATATCAGTAAAAGTGCAGTTTTTTGCATTTTTCATGCACAAACACACTTACGACGATATTATTGCTGTGATACTTTTGCTGTTTTAAAAGTGTGTTCAGCAAAGTCTCGAGAAGTGTACTCCTCTCATACAGGTTTTATGGTGTTTTCAAAAATTACAGCGTCAAATATAAGGCTTGTGTTTCATTTTTTTCACATGAAAATTCCCCAGATTGGTTACGGTGCCTTTGAGACCCCATGGTAGCCCAAGAATGAAAATTACCCCTATGATGGCATACCATTTGCAATAGTAGACAACCCAAGGTATTGCAAACGGGGTATGTCCAGTCTTTTTTAGTAGCCACTTAGTCACAAACACTGGCCAAAATTGGCGTTTTTTGCATTTCACACACAAACAAATACTAACGCTAACTTTGGCCAGTGTTTAGCCACTTAGTCACAAACACTGGCCAAAATTGGCGTTTTTTGCATTTCACACACAAACAAATACTAACGCTAACTTTGGCCAGTGTTTGTGACCAAATGGCTACTAAAAAAGACTGGACATACCCCATTTGCAATACCTTGGGTTGTCTACTATTGCAAATGGTATGCCATTATGGGTGTAAATTTCATTTCCGGGCTACTATACAGTCTCAAAGGCAACGTAACCAATCTGGCGAATTTCAATTTCAAATGTAACGTGCTATATTTGACCCTGTAACTTCCCAAATGCCATAAAACCTGTACATAGGGGGTACTGTTTTACACGTGAGACTTTGCTGAATACAAATGTGTATTTTATTGCAGTAAAAGCAAACAGTATTATGACATTGACAGTTAAATGTCATGTAGAACTAAAATAAATCTTATTTTCTCCCATTTTTATCATATTAAATTGTTTCATAGCTAAATATTTGATATTAAATAAAAGCCCTGTTTCCCCTGAATAAAATTATATATAATAAGGGTGGGTGCATTTAATATGAAAGAGGTGAATTACGGTTGGACAGACATGTAGTGCAAATGCCAGGTTTTGTTTACATTTTGTTTCGCTCACAACATGTACATTTGGCCCGGCCCCAACCCCTTCAGGATCTGTGACGGACGCAGGCGATCGCTGGAAGTTAGCGTGCTCCCGGTATGCCTCTGCATTAGAGGCATACCGGGAGCACCCGGTCAAGCTGCCCAGCACATGTGCTCGCTCTGACCACAAGTCGGAGCGAGCACATGTGCTCTGCATACTTACCTACCGGCTCCCTGCACTTCCGGGTTCTGTGTGAAGTGCAGGGAGCCGGATCAGTGCTGATCCTGCCCCCTGCTGTTTAAAAAAATAAAGTTTATTTAAAGCCCCCCCCCTTACCCATTTTAATAAAAAATTAACCCCTTCCCTGCCAATTGATCACTGACTACAGTGATCAATTGGCAGGGATTACATTTTACTATGATCTGATTATTATTTTTTTAACCCCTGAGGGTTAATTCTTTTTTTTTTAACCCTCAGGGGTTAAATTAATTAAATTAATTAATTAAATTATTTTTACATTATATATTTAGATAGCTGGGGTAGGTGGAAGTTAGTGGGGAATTGGGGGATTTGGCGTTAGGCTAACTAGGAGTTAACGTTAAAAAAAGTTTTAAAAGAAACTTTAAAAAGTTAAAAATTAAGCTTAAAAAAATGTTTTAATAACATTTAAGTAAAAAAAACAAAAAAACACACTTTACCCAGTCCAAATAAAAATTAACCCCTTCCCTGCCAGTCGATCACTGCCTACAGCGATCAAATAGAGATCACAGTATTATACTGTGATCTAATTTTTTTAACCCCTGAGGATTAACTTTTATTTATTTTTTTAACCCTCAGGGGTTCAATTTATTTAATTAATTAATTTAAATATTTTATAACTATATATTTTGCTAGCTGGGGTGGGTGGGTGTTATGGGAAAATGGGGAATTTACTGTTAATGCTGCGTACTGCTAGTTAGGGGTTAACGGTAAAAAAAAAAGCTTAGAAAAATGTTAAATCTGTAAAAAAGTTTTAAGAAAGTTTAGGAAAGTTTAAAAAAAATTTATAAGCAAAACAAAAGCTTAAAAACTAGTTTTTAAAAGTAAAAAAGTTATAAAAAGTAAAAAAATACATTTTAAAAACGCTCATTACCACTACACCTGGAACAAACTAGAGAAAAAATTATCCCACGCCAAGGTTCAAAATATGTCTTTTGAATTACCCCAGGGTGTATTCTTTAATAAATAGTATGTGTTTGTGGGGAAGTCTCAATAACCAACCGTCTAAACTATTCCAAATTGGAACATGGACACAGCGTAAAACGTCAAAGTTAGAAAAAAACTGAATGGCTGCGTCTCAAATGCGCCCCTTCAACATCCACATATACCTGGCAAAGGTACATATGGGGATATTGCTGTACTCAGCCGACATAGCTGAGCAACATATGAAGTATTATACAGTCATAGCACACATAAGGTTTGCAAAATATGCTGCGCAAACTCACTTTGTAAGTCAAAAAGGCAGAAAAAATGCTTATTACCACTACACTTGGTACAAGCTAGCGGAAAAATGATCCCACACTAAGGTTCAAAATATGCCTTTTGAAATACCCTGTGATGTCTTCTTTAAGAAATGGTATGGCTTTATGGGGAATTTGGATTATATAGCCTGGTAAAATACTCTAAAATGGGACATAGGCACAGCATAAAAATTCAAAGTTTGAAAAAAACTGGAATGGTTGTGTCCCAAATGTGCCCCTCCGATGTCCACACATACCTGGCAAAGGTACATACGGGGGTATTGCTGTACTCAGCCGACATAGTTGAGCAACATATGAAGTATTATACAGTCGTAGCACACATAAGGTTTGCAAAATATACTGTGCAAACTCACTTTGTATGTCAAAAAGGCAGAAAAACGCTTATTACCACTACATCTGGTACAAGCTAGCGGAAAAATGATCCCACGCTAAGGTTCAAACTATACCTTTTGAAACACCCTGGGGTGTCTACTTTAAGAAATGGTAGGCCTTTGTGGGGTAGATTGAATTTAAAATCTGCGAAGATGCTTGGAAATTGCACATAGGCCCAGCGTCAAAATTCAAAGTTTGGTAAAAACGGATATGGCTTGGTCTCCTATATGGCACTGTAGCTTCACAAAATAGTGACAAAGACATTCATTGGGGTGTATTTTTACTCAAAAGACTTAGCTGAGCATAATTTGGGAGGTTTGAACTTAGTGGCACATATGAAATATACAAAACGCCCAGCAAAAATGCAATCCGTATGTAAAAAATGCACAAAATAATTTTTTTACCACATACTTTGGCATATATTGGTGAAAAAATGGGGGTATGTTAAGGCACAATATGCACCTTATGAGATACCCTGGAGTGTCTACTTTTACAAATGGTAGGCCTTTGTGGGGGTTTTTTGAACAGTCAAACTGTTATAATACCCCAAATGGAAGCTAAGGCTCATTAAATCCATCTCTCAAAATTCTACTGTGAATACTGTAAAGGACAGGTCTCCTATATGGCACTGTAGCTTCACGAAATAGTGCCAAAGACATTCATATGGGGTGTCATTTTACTCAGAAGACTTAGCTGAGCATAATTTGGGGAGTTTGAACTTAGTGGCACATATGAAATATACAAAACGCCCAGCAAAAATGCAATCCGTATGTAAAAAATGCACAAAATTATTTTTTACCACATACTTTGGCATATATTGGTGAAAAAATGGGGGCATGTTAAGGCACAATATGCACCTTATAAGATACCCTGGAGTGTCTACTTTTACAAATGGTAGGCCTTTGTGGGGGTTTTTTGAACAGTCAAACTGTTATAATACCCCAAATGGAAGCTAAGGCTCATTAAATTCATCTCTCAAAATTCTACTGTGAATACTGAAAAGGACAGGTATCCTGTATGGCACTGTAACTTCACGAAATAGTGCAAAAGACATACAATGGGGGTGTCATTTTACTCAGCAGATGTAACTGAACACAAAATAAAACTTTGTACAGGAATAGCACACACCAACTTTACAAAATATACACGAGAATTTCTCTGTTATAAGTTTGTGTGCCAAAAACCAAAAAGAACACAATTTTACTCCAATATTTAGCAGAGGTTGGCGGTAATATGGCTACGTAGAAAGTGTCAAAACAACCTTAGGTAAATAGCCCGTGATGTCTACTTATATAAATATATACTTTTGTGTGGCAATTTTGTTTTCTTTTATGGCTATTAAGCTTACAAGACAAACATACCAAATTCTAAAATCGCTCCACATTAAAAGTTTATTTTACTCCTTGTGCTTTGTGACCTGTAACTACCAAAAAAAACTTAAAATCCCAGACACATTATATATTCTGTAAATCAGAACAAATAAATAAATTTATTTTTTAATTACTTTCCTTAACCTGCACTAATTATGCACACATTATTATTGCAAAAACTGTAAAAAAAAACCAATATTTTTCATTTTTTTTGCATTTTTCTGTATTTTTTTTATAATAAGTAAGCATTTATATATATATATGTTATATCAAATTAAAGCCATTTCTGTCCTTTAAAAAACAGTATATAATATGTGTCGGTGCAATAAATGAGAGAGATGCAAATTGCAGTTGAATGCAAACAGCAAGAAAATGCAAAAATTGCTTGTGTCATTAAGCGTAAGTCAAGCTTCTGAAGCTGTGTCCTTAAGGGGTTAAGGGGTTAAGGACCAGAGCTGTTTTAACACTTTTGTGGTGTTTGTGTTTAGCTGTAATTTTCCTCTCTCTCATTTACAGTTCCCATACAAGTTATATATTGGATTTTTTTCAGGACAAGAAGGGCTTTCTTTACATACCATTATTTGTATCATGTCATATAATTTACTTTAACCAAAATAATAAAATATGACTTTTACTTGAATTTTGTTTTACATATCTAAAAAAGCTAATAAAAATAGTGCTAAATAGATTCAAAATGTTGTCCTGAGTTTAAACCCCCCCCAGTGTTTACATGCTTTTTTTTTTGCAAGTTATAGGGCTATAAGTACAAATAGGAAAATGCTGTTTCAAAATACATATTTTTAAATTGATCAATAGCGACATATTAACACCATTACCTGTCATAAATCTCTGAATCACACCTCACATGTACACACCTTTCACTGAAATGCCAACCCAGTTAAGAGATATACAGAGACAAAGTAGGGACCACTTTGTCTCTATATTTACAGCACTTCTAGACTCTGGCCGGAGCTGCCACCCTCTAGAAGAGTCAATCCCTCCCGGCTGCAGGGTATTGGCTGGGTCTATGGAGGATCCCGTGACATTGGCTTCTGAGTTGAAGAGGACTTGCCAAAGAGAGATGACTGCTCCCTCATCATCTCACCTTTACCTGCCCCCCCCAGCCATTGAACTCCCTGTGGCAATGTCACCGTCGCCTGCAAAGTCTCCAGATGGTGACAGTGCCACTTTAAGGCAGCAACAAGAAGCTATTAATATATGTCCAGCTGTATCGCAGAGAATTCTCACAGGGTCGTTTACTGAAGTTAAAATTTTAAGAAATTCAAAGTGAATTTAGAATTTAAGGCCAAGGTTGATGAACTGGAAGCCTAGCTAACTTCGATAGTTTTCCAATAAATGTGAAAGCTGGGCCGGAGGAAGCATTCCAGATGAATTAATAAATCCTAAAATATATCCTGCACTTTAAAACCACAAATTATAGCACATTACCCCTTCTACAACCCTCAGTGATGTAGGCAAAATTATATTGTTGCAAAATCTCCAAACTAATGTAGTGCATCCCTCCCACCCCTACCCTTCCATATGCTCACTAGACACTACAAGAGATGAATAGGAACAGCTAAGCCCATCCAATGAAGACTTTGTACTGTGCTGAACAATGTCTTGTATTGTAGACAAATGAAGTTTCTGTTACAGCATTGACACAAGGCAGTTTGTGTTCCGAACTAGCTCTGTACACAGCATAGCACTGATAAAGCAGGTGTTCGGTATTATCAGAGAGCCAGCCTGTTAACAATGATTGTGGTTACTAGAATGAACCAAACAAGTTACATATAGCAAATAAAACAGAGGGACTACATACAATAAAACAAACAAACAAACTACATATACTAAAATAAAACAGAGGGACTACGTAAAACAAACAAGCCACATATACTACAATAAAACAGAGGGACTACATACAATAAAACAAACAAGCCACATATACTAAAATAAAACAGAGGGACGACATACAATAAAACAAACAACCTACATATACTAAAATAAAACAAAGGGGTACATACAATAAAACAAACAGGCTACATACACTAAAATAAAACAGAGGGGTACATACAATAAAACAAACAGGCTACATACACTAAAATAAAACAGAGGGGCTACATACAATAAAAAAACAGGCTACATACACTAAAATAAAACAGAGGGGCTACATACAATAAAACAAACAAGCCACATATACTAAAATAAAACAGAGGGGTACATACAATAAAACAAACAAGCTACATATACTAATATAAAACAGAGGGACTACATACAATAAAACAAACAAGCCACATATACTAAAATAAAACAGAGAGGTACATACAATAAAACAAACAGGCTACACACATAAAATAAAACAGAGGGACTACATACAATAAAACAAACAAGCCACATACACTAAAATAAAACAGAGGGACTACATACAATAAAACAAACAGGCTACACACACTAAAATAAAACAGAGGGGTACATACAATAAAACAAACAGGCTACATACACTAAAATAAAACAGAGGGGTACATACAATAAAACAAACAAGCTACATATACTAAAATAAAACAGAGAGGTACATACAATAAAACAAACAGGCTACACACATAAAATAAAACAGAGGGACTACATACAATAAAACAAACAAGCCACATACACTAAAATAAAACAGAGGGACTACATACAATAAAACAAACAGGCTACACACACTAAAATAAAACAGAGGGGTACATACAATAAAACAAACAGGCTACATACACTAAAATAAAACAGAGGGGTACATACAATAAAACAAACAAGCCACATATACTAAAATAAAACAGAGGGACTACATACAATAAAACAAACAAGCTACATATACTAAAATAAAACAGAGGGGTACATACAATAAAACAAACAAACTACATATACTAAAATAAAACAGAGGGGTACATACAATAAAACAAACAAGCCACATATACTAAAATAAAACAGAGGGGTACATACAATAAAACAAACAGGCTACATACACTAAAATAAAACAGAGGGACGACATACAATAAAACAAACAGGCTACATATACTAATATAAAACAGAGGGACTACATACAATAAAACAAACAAACTACATATACTAAAATAAAACAGAGGGACGACATACAATAAAACAAACAACCTACATATACTAAAATAAAACAAAGGGGTACATACAATAAAACAAACAGGCTACATACACTAAAATAAAACAGAGGGGTACATACAATAAAACAAACAGGCTACATATACTAAAATAAAACAGAGGGACTACTTACAATAAAAAAAACAGGCTACATACACTAAAATAAAACAGAGGGACTACGTAAAACAAACAAGCCACATATACTAAAATAAAACAGAGGGACTACATACAATAAAACAAACAAGCCACATATACTAAAATAAAACAGAGGGACGACATACAATAAAACAAACAGGCTACATATACTAAAATAAAACAGAGGGACTACATACAATAAAACAAACAAGCCACATATACTAAAATAAAACAGAGAGACTACATACAATAAAACAAACAGGCTACACACATAAAATAAAACAGAGGGACTACATACAATAAAACAAACAAGCCACATACACTAAAATAAAACAGAGGGACTACATACAATAAAACAAACAGGCTACACACACTAAAATAAAACAGAGGGGTACATACAATAAAACAAACAAGCTACATATACTAAAATAAAACAGAGGGACGACATACAATAAAACAAACAACCTACATATACTAAAATAAAACAGAGGGACGATATACAATAAAACAAACAAGCCAAGTATACTAAAATAAAACAGTGGGACGACATACAATAAAGCAAACAGGCTACATATACTAAAATAAAACAGAGGGGCCACATACAATAAAACAAACAAGCTACATATACTAAAATAAAACAGAGGGACTACATAAAATAAAACAAACAAACTACATATACTAAAATAAAACAGAGGGACTACGTAAAACAAACAAGCCACATATACTAAAATAAAACAGAGGGACTACATACAATAAAACAAACAAGCTACATATACTAAAATAAAACAGAGGGGTACATACAATAAAACAAACAAGCCACATATACTAAAATAAAACAGAGGGGTACATACAATTAAACAAACAGGCTACATACACTAAAATAAAACAGAGGGACGACATACAATAAAACAAACAGGCTACATATACTAATATAAAACAGAGGGACTACATACAATAAAACAAACAAACTACATATACTAAAATAAAACAGAGGGACTACATACAATAAAACAAACAAGCCACATATACTAAAATAAAACAGAGGGGTACGTACAATAAAACAAACAAGCCACATATACTAAAATAAAACAGAGGGACTACATACAATAAAACAAACAAGCTACATATACTAAAATAAAACAGAGGGGTACATACAATAAAACAAACAAGCCACATATACTAAAATAAAACAGAGGGGTACGTACAATAAAACAAACAGGCTACACACACTAAAATAAAACAGAGGGGCTACATACAATAAAACAAACAAACTACATACACTAAAATAAAACAGACGGACTACATACAATAAAACAAACAAGCCACATATACTAAAATAAAACAGAGGGGTACGTACAATAAAACAAACAGGCTACACACACTAAAATAAAACAGAGGGGCTACATACAATAAAACAAACAAACTACATATACTAAAATAAAACAGAGGGACTACATACAATAAAACAAACAAGCCACATATACTAAAATAAAACAGAGGGGTATGTACAATAAAACAAACAGGCTACACACACTAAAATAAAACAGAGGGGCTACATACAATAAAACAAACAAACTACATATACTAAAATAAAACAGAGGGACTACATACAATAAAACAAACAAGCCACATATACTAAAATAAAACAGAGGGGTACGTACAATAAAACAAACAGGCTACACACACTAATATAAAACAGAGGGGTACATACAATAAAACAAACAGGCTACATACACTAAAATAAAACAGAGGGACGACATACAATAAAACAAATAAGCTACATATACTAAAATAACACAGAGGGACTACATACAATAAAACAAACAAGCTACATATACTAAAATAAAACAGAGAGACTGCAAACTATAAAACAAACAAGCTATGTATACTAAAATAAAGTACATGGACTTCATAACATGCTAAATAAACAAATAATAAAATAGAATACAATACTAAACTATCGCAAACGAGCTAGATATGCTAAAATAAATTACATAGACTTCATAACATGCTAAACAAACAAACAAAAAATACTAAACTATAGCAAACAAGCTACATATACTGAAATAATGACTACATACCATAGTAAAAGACTAGATATATGCTATTATAAAACAAACAGACCACAAATACTACAGTAAAACAAAAAAAAAGCAGGCTATATAAAACAAGACAAGTAAGCTACATAACAATGTAAAATATTAAAACATAATATCAAGTTTATGACTCAATGTTTATCCCATGAAATTACTGAATACAATTTTTAGGGACATTTGTGCAAAGTATTCTCCCAGAGCAGTAAAGACAATCAATACATGATATTCTAATGTGAACCTGTCAGTTGAAAAACCAGCAGAACTGTCCACAAAAGTTGAAACCATCTGTAAACCCACCATTGTCTGAACTGACTCTCCTGTAAACCCACCATCATCTGAACTGACTCTCCTGTAAACCCACCATCGCCTGATCTGACTCTCCTGTAAACCCACCATTGTTTGAACTGACTCTCCTGTAAACCCACCATCGTCTGAACTGACTCTCCTGTAAACCCACCATTGTTTGAACAGACTCTCCTGTAAACCCACCATCGTCTGAACTGACTCTCCTGTAAACCCACTATTGTTTGAACTGACTCTCCTGTAAACCCACCATCGTCTGAACTGACTCTCCTGTAAACCCATTATTGTTTGAACTGGCTCTCCAAGGAGCAGGCATTAAAGGTGGCAGAGAAAAAGTTGGATGTGTTGTAGGTAATGAGGATGGTCATGAACAGCGTGCTGCTGCTGTCTAGGATGTCAATGATAGCATAGTTGGACATAATCATATCCAGGTATTCGATGTGATCCAGCCAAACAACCTAACTAATAGAGGGGTATGCAGCAATCTTTGGTCCCCAAATACCTCCTCAAGGAAGTCACCTGTCTATGCTACTGATCTTTCCTTTTATAGCAGGTTTTTGCACTTGTCTGATGTAAAATAAAACATTTCTAAAAAACACTAATATTCTCCTGTCCTCTCCACCAACTGTAGAGATCACCAACTGTAAAGATCCCCAGGTCCGGAACTTCAGTAACTTAAGACCCCTCTCAGTAACTAGTAACCGAATTAAATAAGGATAATGAAGGAAGGCCAGTCTGTACACCCACATATATACAAAATAGAATACAGTGACCCAATACAAGCTATGTGCAAGTATGTAAGTAACTCTAACACCCTGGTGAGGTCCCCTTAACCTTCACCCACAAAGGAGTACAAACACAAAAAAGTATAAGGCGGAGTATCTTACATACGCTTTTCAAATAATCCTATGATATGTCCTAAAAAGAAGTAAAACAACAAATAATAGTGCAAAAGGTGGAACGCTAGGACCGGAAACCGGAAGTTCGGTGAGCCGGAAAGAAAGGGACGACGAAAAAAGGCGGCAAGGATCAGCTTTATATCACGAAAAGCAATTAAGGAACATTTACAGCAACTGAGGAAGCCCCTTGAAGGGGCAAAACGCGTTTTGCTATCAAGACTACTCTACAGAGACTGTAAGGTCTTTTATATTGTTTTATTACTTTTGAATAAATTCTGTATTATTTTATCACATTCCATCTGCGAATTTGTGATTATCTTCAACAAAGATCCCAGAATACAGAGAAGGGAGTGGGACTCTTTACATCCCACAAGGCGGATTGTCTGAGCCCAATTCATAGTGGCTCCACCTTTGTGAGTTTGCACTTGCTGGAACTTTATTGGATTTCTGCTATTTACTGTATAGACAATATTGCACTATTATTTGTTGTTTTACTTCTTTTTAGGACATATCATAGGATTATTTGAAAAGCGTATGTAAGATACTCCGCCTTATACTTTTTTGTGTTTGTACACCCACATAGTCTGTGGGAATACCAGATAAGGCCTCAAGAGTGCCTAACATAGAGCTTCAGAAAAGGGGGTTACCCTAAATAACACACAGCAATTAAATAAAGGAATCCCTTGAATCAAGGGGTCCTAAGGTGAAGCTCTAATAACACAGATATACCCCTATATAGAGAAATACTAAAACGGGTATGAAAACAGTAAGCAGGTACAAGTGGTAAAGGGGAGGTAATAGGGGGTATGGGCACGAACATGGTGTATCAGGAGGTACTAACCACTAATAAATATATATATAGAGCACCCCCACACCTAAACCTCTAAGAGGTACAAAGAAAGAGAAGAGTAGTCAGACATGTTCCAAAGGTCGGGGAGGCAGCGAACAGGCAATAACGAAGATCCAGAAGCAGGGGTCACAAGCCAAGTCATTCTTTAGACAAGAGGAACAGGAAACAAGAAACAACAAACTGACAATGTTCCCAGGTGTGTTTTATGCCCAGCTAATGAGTGGTCTGCCTCAGGTGAACTTAGATGGACAGGTAGGAGCCACTGGTGAAGTCCAGCCCCCTATTGCTGCAGGCAATGCCAGGAAAACAAGGTTAGAACCAAAGTTCAGAATTGGCTCAGAGGCAGGAACAGAGGCTTAGGATGCAGAAGGCCCTAGATTCAAATACCCTGTTGGGCACTTCTGGGGCGACCGCATGAGAACCGTGACAGCCAGATCCTCTGTTAGTAGGTCACTATCAAAAACGTCCCGGTTGCGACCTATGTAACAGGGTAGTCGGATAGCTTTTTAAGATAGACAGTTAACAGGAAGTAGAACGCAGCCTCAAAAGAATCCTAAGGGCTGTCAAGTTCTACTAAGATATATAGTACCTGAATTGAACTAAACTGGTGCCTTCAAAGGCACATATTTCGATGCCTTCTAGCGACTAAATACACCTATTATATTAACAAGTTATAGTGCGATTGTAGAATTGCACAGACAAGTTGTTGCTACAGTAAAAATAGTCCCATTAGACTAGTCTATCAGTTAAACATACTGTAAAAAGACCACTAAGTCCCTGACATTAATATTTTGCCAGAGTGGCTCATCAGAGCCATCATTAAACCAGGCAACCTTCTTCCATTGCTCTATGGTCCAGTTCTCATGCTCATGTCCCCATTGAAAAACTGGTGTCATCATGGGCACTCTGACTGGGCTGCGGCTACACAGACCTATACAAAACAAACTGGGATGCATTATGGGATTTGACACCTTTCTATCATGGCAAGCATTACACTTTTCAACAATTGAACTACGATAGCTCTCCTGTGTGATCGGACCAGATGGGATAACCTTCACTCCCAATGTGCATGAATGAGCCTTGGGCGCCCATGACCCTAACACCGTTTCTTGCACTACTTCTGATAAGTACCAACCACTGCATACTGGGAACACCCTACAAGACTTGCCGTTGTGGAAATGTTCTGACCCAGTCTTTTAGCCATCACTATTTGTCCCTTGTCAAAGTCACTCAGATTGTTTGTTTGCCCATTTGTCCTGCTCCCAATACATAAAATTCAAGAAATAACTGTTCACTTGCTGCATAATATAACTAAGAATACAGAATATTTGATACATCTGAGGAAAGGGATTTAGGGGTAATTATTGCAGATGACTTAAAGGTAGGCAGACAATGTAATAGAGCAGCAGGAAATGCTAGCAGAATGCTTGGTTGTATAGGGAGAGGTATTAGCAGTAGAAAGAGGGAAGTGCTCATGCCATTGTACAGAACACTGGTGAGACCTCACTTGGAGTATTGTACGCAGTACTGGAGACCGTATCTCCAGAAGCATATTGATACTTCAGAGAGGGTTCAGAGAAGGGCTACTAAACTGGTTAATGGATTGCAGGATAAAACTTACCAGGAAAGATTAAAGGATCTTAACATGTATAGCTTGGAGGAAAGACGAGACTGGGGGGATATGATAGAAACATTTAAATACATAAAGGGAATCAACACAGTAAAGGAAGAGACTATATTTAAAAGAAGAAAAACTACCACAACAAGAGGACATAGTCTTAAATTAGAGGGACAAAGGTTTAAAAATAATATCAGGAAGTAATACTTTACTGTGGTAGAGGTTAACACAGTAAAGGAGTTTAAGCATGCGTGGGATAGGCATAAGGCCATCCTAACTATAAGATAAGGCCAGGGACTAATGAAAGTATTTAGAAAATTGGGCAGACTAGATGGGCCGAATGGTTCTTATCTGCCGTCACATTCTATGTTTCTATCCTTTGACAAGGATTAGAAGCCAGTGCTTCTAATGTTGTAGCTGATCAGTGTAAACGCAACAGTTGAAATGAGGTTCTTTCTTTGTTAAGTACTTGCAATGGATATTAAAAGCAATATCTCTATATTTTTATATATGAACACATCATGCTTTGTGCATGTCAGCGTACAATATTTTATTAGATCACGAATACATTTGATCTAAACAAAAATCACTATTTTGACCTAAAAAACTAAAATCCTATTGATACATACACATTTATTATTTTTTTTTACTATTACTCCTTTTCAAATTGCCATGGAAAAATAAAAAATAAAAGAGTGTAATTTTGACTTTTATCATTAAGCTAAATATTGTTAGTGGTAGTAAAAGAGCTTAGTGCTGTGTTTACAGCAAATAAAATTAGGTTTTGTTTTGACTTTTAGCATGAAGGCGGCTTAACTGTGTAACTAATTAACGCCACAGTAACCTTTTGTAATTTTGTTGACAAAAACACAAGACTGGAGCAATGAGAGGCTGATTCATGTAACAGTATGAAAATATTTTGAGCTCTGCATGCCTGGATGCACATTAACCAAGCGACATGTCACAATCCTAAATTATGCTTGCAAACGAAATGCCTGAACATTGGATACTTATGTGTGCTGACCCCCAAATCATATGATTGAGTCGTCAATAATGAATTCTCAGTAGAAGCAGTACTGGTATTAAGAGTGTACTCATGTAACCCGTGTGGGCAATGGCAATGGGGCCGGATTTACTTTTAAGGTCCAGAATTCATGTTGTTGTTGACAATACTTGTATTGTAATTCATTTTGTTTTTAAATATGTTATATTTCCTGGCATCATTCTTTATTTTCTGGGGATAATTGTAGCTTATGTTATTTGGAGACTGTGAAGAAATTCCCCTATACCTATGTGATTTACAGTGTGCATTCCCCTTTTATTCGTTATGTACTGCCTATTGCATTCGGTAGATGAAACTACCGAATGAGGACCACCCTCTGGCTCATTAAACATCAAAGATTTAAGTGAAATTGCTACCTCTGTCTGTGCGGTCAGCGTTCGTTAGTCGAACGCCACGTGGCAGAAAAAACCGCTGCCATCTTTGTTCATGCGAACAAAGGCAGCGGGACCTGGTCGTCGAGTGCATGGAACTGTTTTGCGGACACTCAACTTCCCGAACACCGGTCCCAAACAGACGAACGCTGGAACTCTATTTACCGCATAGCTAGAAGAGCGCTATTCGGTACTTTGGTGCATTTGACAGAGGGGCACGAACGCTGCTAGGAGCAGGAGGGATCCATTCGGTACTTTTCTTCGTTTTTATGTTTTTCGAACGTGACCGGCATAACCCACCAAATTCATGGAACTTTTTTGGGCATGCAGCCCAGGGTGAGCCGGTCACACAAGACTTCCATAAGATTTGCGAACCCCTGAACCGATCTGGGTGAGATTTGAATATGTTGGTCACCCGGATCAGGGCTATCAGGGGACACATAATTTATGGGGATACCCCCAGTATAAAGGGGTGTTCTGAAAGTTGGAAAAAAAGTGATTTTTCAGCCCGGAGATAATTAAGTTACTATTTTATCAGACTAAATTATCTCCTGGGCTAGGGGAGGGAATTGTAGGTGTGTGTTAACATTTTACTGTTTGTGATTGGTTATTGCTTGTCCCTCCCTGAGGGCTGTCCCCTTGAATGGGGACTTGCATAAAAGCTGTGTGCACCCATTAAAGCTCAGTTCATTTTGTACCCTTCTTCTTGACTTTGGCTGCTGTTTGGGGATTCGTGTGTTTCACTAAGGGAATTATCTTGTGAAGCTATTGGAATTACTATAGGATTCGTCTACCCTATCTACCGAACGGAGGGCTATAATCACTAAGGCTCTGGCGGTTCGGGAGGAAACTACCGAATGAGGTTGGAATATACTTGGTTTCCTTACAGAGACCAGACACAGACAAGAGCACCTCAATACCTGCAGGACAGCGTACTGGCAGTGGAAGGTGGAACAGATCACAAGATGTTGAATAACGGCTTTGGGGTTGGACATAAAGTCAAAGAAGCAGTACTCTAAACATAGTCTGTAAACAAAGTCAAGGTCAGGATAGGCAGATAAAGTCAAGGTCAGGAAGCCAGAAAACTAAATACGGAATCAGGGACGCATGAATAACAAGAAGTACGAGGACCAGAGATCTGTAGCCCATGAGCAATGAAGAATGAATCTATCTAGCGATGTTTAATAGTTGAGGGCGTCAGACATGCAGTTCAGACACCTGGCTTCATTTCCAAGAACATCCCATGTATCCTGGCGTCAATAACAGTATTTGGTGATGGAATGGGCAAGTTGAAGCATGCTATACACTTGACCAACACAGGATTGGTGGTAATTTTAGCAGGTCAAGATCTAAAGAGCCCCCAGACAGCCACTGCGGGATGCTGGGACAAGGCAAGTTTTAGCATCAATAATGTGCTTCTCTTTGCCCCTTCCCACTACTAGATCATTATTTCTTTTAATTAAATTAATACATATTATAGCAGTATTTTAGCAAATCACAATTTGCACTAAACATTAAAGAAATTAAGTTGCTAATAAATATAATAACTAAAAATATAATTCAAACTTATCCTTTCTTTCCCTCAATTGAATCAGAGTTAGATTTTATTTCAATTATTATTCTTTAACATAAATAATTAAAAGACGTAATAGTTTTGGAAATAAATCCAAACAATGGCAGAATATATATCATAAATCACTGAAGAAGAAAGCGAAAATACATCGGAAAAAAAATAATTTATAAAGATTTAAGGAAGCGTCCTCTGGTTTCTATCAACAATGATTTAGGCGGTTCTGCCAAGGTCAGTAAGACCCAAGATTATCTGTGCTGCACTGGAACTGATTGGGGAAATTTAAATAAACTCAAAATTTAGGCAACAGCTAACTATTAACCATTTAAGGGCACAACTGTGCTAATAGTTACTGCAAGACAACAGTCATGTTTTCAGAAGAACGGCAAAAAGCTAATTGTCCTGAGGAAATACAGATATCATTAATGGTTATTTATACCCGATTCAGTTCCACCAAGACGACTGCTGGTAAAAGTGCTAAGTTCTGTTGCAAAGCATATAGGCAGATTTAGTTACTTGTAGTTCTGTGCAGCATTGGCAGGAAGCATTAGACTTGGAGATTTTGTTTAGTTCTGAACAGCAATTCGTCCAAATTTGGGCCGATCGGCCATCATTCAAATTCCCGAACTCCAAGTCGGAATGTACCAGGAATGTACCAGAATCATGAACCAGAAGAAGCACGCGATGACAGAACATTTTCCTTTTAAATTCCACCCGTGACTGCAAAAGAGGTGATTGATTGAAACAAAAATGATTGATGGCTAGAAGACAGTCATTTTATTCAAAGATTAAGTGAGATGAAAGTAACCAGCAGAGAGAAAGGAGGAGCAGTATATAAAATCTATATTTACATATTATATATTTAATAAATATATAAACTATACATTTAGCTACATGGATTTTTTCTAACTGCCCCTCATCTTGTCCCCTCTCGTTTCTCACTTGATTTGTGAACCAGTTTGAAGGAAATTTACACTGTACATAATATTTTATTTTGCAGTGTACTGATTGGCCCATTTCTGTTTCCCTTCTTCATTTTCTGAATCTTTCTTCATTTACAGAATCTGTCCAAGCTGTACTGTCACATGGATGAAATTTGTCCGTCCCAAATCTGTTTTCATTTCTCGGCAGATGAAACAGATTTTTCTGCGCAAGTCTAGGAAGCATCTGAAATGAAAAGGAACCAGGTTTTCAAGCAGCAACTCTAGAATGTGGATTTTTCTATTTTCAATGAGGGTGGAGATTCTTTGTTCTTTTTGTCAAACTGCTTTCAAGTGGCTCGCCATAAACTGGAAGATCCCCCAGCATCCCAATCCTGGTTCTAACATAATTTCAGGTTTCCACTATCTATGCAAATAGTTGGATGGGTTGAGCACACACTGAATGAACATAAAATGTCTAATTTTGATATTGGAGGCGGAGGATGGGCATTGAGTATAAGAGAGAATCCCCCAGTCCTTGCCAAACTGCTGAAAAGGACTGCAGCCATAGCCTCCTTGCACCTAAATTACTACAATAATGTATAGTGTGTTTGAGGTTTACGATGTCCCTTTATATTTAAAAGAACTACACTCATACAACTGCCCCTGCTGCAAGACTTGGGAATAAAATTTACCAGCCTCCAAATAAAATCACTTAAGGTTCATTTAACTTATTTAATTAGATAAATAATTAATACAATGTTACATACAGAGCACTCTGCATGACCATAGTAAGTATATCTGTAAGGACATTTTATACTTCAATCTAATGTCAGGTCAGAGGAAAAGATTACATTTTGCAATTCTACTAAGGGCCTTGGGACAAGCAGGATTGCTGTTTATCTTGTTCTGTACATGATAGCAATAATAAAAATAGGTTTTTACGTGCAAAGACAAACACAAGCAAAAAATAAATATATACACACACAGACAAACATATCTATGTATTTGGCAGATCCTACTGAAATGACCCAAAGATTTGGGACCTCTGTTTTCCTGGGTCTCTCTGCTATGCATGGATAAATGTTTTGTAAGCAGGCATTGGAGGAACTGGCAAAAACGGGGTACATGTAATACAAAATACTGTAACTAATTAAATATGATGCATACTTTGGGGTACAGCTTTACAAAGCTTTGAGATGAAATTACAAAGACCCAGAATTATATACTTGTTACTGAACATCTACTTCGTGTAGGTGTCAGATAGAATCAACTGGTTAGTCATTGGATGGATTTGGCAATGAAAGCCCATTATTTTTATAATGCTGTTATATAAAACGAGTTAAAAATTATACCAGATAAGCCGTGATCAAGTAAACAACCTTATGAATGATTAGCCAACAGGAGGTTAGTGTACAAAAATAAAACCCAGTCTATTATTTGGAAAATGTTCAAACACCCTTGAAAAACCTAGTGTGACTGCAATTAGTTTAGCTATTCATTCAAATCACAAATAAAAAATGTCTTTTTACATCCCTGTAAAAGAACTGCAGCGTTTTAAAAATTGTTTTGTGATGGTTTCACATGATGAGGAGGAAAATGCCGTCTTTCATGGCCAAAACAATGTGTCTCATAGTGTAAATGGCAAAGACAAACAAGCAAAAAAAAAAAAAAAGAGCGGAAAATTAAAGGGACATCGCCAAGCTTGTAATAATGCAATACAAGGTTAATGATGACATTTTAAAGTTTAAAAATAAATATTTAGTTTTTTTTGCAGGCAGAATAAAGTTTTGAGGGCAAACCAATTTAAAATATTTGAGGGAAAAATTCTAAAATTAGAGAAATAACCATGGAAACCGAGGAAACAGTTACTCCACTCTTTTGTTCAATATAGATGCACCTACATGCCCATCTCTCTGTGTATCATTAGACTTTGCATAGTGTGTGCATGCACAGCACATGTATGTAGTATAAGATCTAAATGACTTGTACAAGCTCCCTCATACCTCTCCATGAGGACAGCTGTACAGTAGTTACACATGCTCACAGGTGTACCTTACAAGTAGTTTCCTTAATTATTATTATTATTATATTTATATGGCGCCAACAAATTCCATAGCGCATTACAGTGGATGGACTAACAAACATGTAAGTGTAACCAGGCAAGTTTGACGCACAGAAACAGAGGGGTTGAGGGCCTCCCAACCAAGTACCAAGCCTTCTCAAATATGTTTATATATATATATATATATATATATATATATATATAGACATAGTATGTATTTTCACTGTGCGTTAGTAATTTGTGACTAAAACATATTGGACTGATGATGTTTGCACCATTCGTTCCATTATGGGAATTACATGATTTTTATAAGAATATTTTAAAGGACCACTTTAGGCACCCAGACCACTTCAGCTTAATTAAGTGGTATGGGTGTCAGGTCCATCTAGGATTAACCCTTTTTTCTATAAACATAGCAGTTTCATAGAAACTGCTATGTTTATATTAGGGTTAATCCAGCCTCTAGTGGCTGTCTCATTGACAGCCGCTAGAGGCGCTTGCGTGCTTCTCACTGTGAAAATCACAGTGAGAAGACGCCAGCATCCATAGGAAAGCATTGTGAATGCTTTCCTATGAGACTGGCTGAATGCGCGTGCCTCTCTTGCCGCTCTTTGGCATTCAGCCGAGGAGGAGGAAAGGAGGAGGAGAGTTCCCTGCCCGGCGCTGGAGAAAGAAGTAAGTGTAACCCCTTCCACCCCCGAGAGCCCGGCGGGAGGGGGACCCTGAAGGTGGGGGCACCCTCAGGGCACTATAGTGCCAGGAAAACGAGTATGTTTTGCTGGCACTATAGTGGGCCTTTATTAGTGAAAAATTAACCATCTCTGTGCAAGGTAATAGTGTTTACTTTGATGTTTATATGGAGATCCAATTGAGATCCAATACATTTTAAAAAATGGAGTAACATTGATGTGTTGTCAAAGTAAGCTGCATCAATACTTCTGCATGATGGACCAAGAAAGAGCCAACAGTCGCAGGCCTGACTGGAAAAAGCAATTACATGGTGGTCTTGGATTTTCAGGTGATCAAAGATTTATAAAAATCTACAGCGCCACGAGATGTGATCCTAAGGTGCTACTCTCTGATGGACAAACAATGCCTTATGACAGCTGTGAGGGGTAAGACCCATTAGAATTCGAGTCATCTCAACTCACTTCTTCCAAGATATAACCAGAATCGATGCCGAGGACCCTGGCTGTTGTTCACAATGACAGCATCCGAAAACTAAGCTCACTCTCTGAGGCCCCATTGTTCCTTCAATCACTAGGCCTCCCGCTGCAGAATAAGACCATGGAAAACTCTTGGACTTCCCACACTTGAGACCTGGAGAGAGTTGTCCCGTTCGTTTCCCGAGTCGGAACGCAGAGAGCTGCAGTGACCCGAACAACTTACCAGTACTAGACTTCTATTACTTCTATGGTCCTTAACCATAGTACTCACATTGGGCTTGTAACCCATATTTACCATTCTTATGTCCACACTCCCACAACCTGTCCATCTGTTTCCCACACCAGAGGAGTGATGCACTAACAAGTCCCAATCGTTCTGATCCTTAGACAGACATACTAGCCTTTTAACACACTTTAACATAATAGAGACTTTGACTACCGACATGTGACTTGCTGGTTACAGCTTGATATCTCAAGACATAGGCATTGTAGTCTCCACTATGCCTGCCACTGTCTCGTTTAACCTAATGTATGTTTTTTTTTTACTTTTGCCTCAATAAAACAAATAATTATATTAAAAAAATATTTGTATTGTATGTTCAGTTATATTTTACCTGGTTTATTAATCCCAATGAACAGTGTGGTAGGAGAAATATGGGCAGAGACATTATAGACATTTCCTGGTCTCTGTAGAAGCTGTTAAATTGTAGCACATAAGAAGAATTCAGATGTATCTTTTTTTTATTTTTCAGGTTTTTTTATATGTATTTTCTTCCATATCTTCCAACATATTATTCCCATAGTTAGGGTTACCAGATCCACCATGTTCTCAGGGACAAATATCATGTATACATATTGATGGTTAGCACATAAAAGGGTTGCCCTGCAGTGTGTAGAATTCAGAAGAAGGGACACTCCGGTCACCATAATACCTTCATTTAAATTAAATTGTTATGGTGCCAGGAGGCCCCAGGACGGACTCTTACCTTAAGGGGTTAAACTGTTCTTGAATGGTTTAACCCCTAAATTTTCTCCGTTGCCAACCTTTAGGTCCCCTAGACGGCATCCGGCTTCAGAATCTTAGTTACAGAAAGTGTGGATTACTGTCAGGCAGGGGCGTCTCTGATTGGCTAGAGTGGTCAGCTGCTGCTCCCCATTGACAAAAAAAAGCATACTTTTGGTCCCCATGGAATATTTCTTTAGTTTTAAATCATGCAGGTTGACCCTCAAATATCTCAGTGGGCACGAAAGCTACTACAAACATCACATGACAGTATTCAGACTACTGAGGACATTGACTGGTATAATATTTCATCCATACCCCAGCAAACAAGTATAGTAAGTTAATTGTTTCATCAATTTATTTACAAAATATAAAATGTTCATTTT
Source organism: Pelobates cultripes (assembly GCA_933207985.1). Classification (NCBI taxonomy): domain Eukaryota; kingdom Metazoa; phylum Chordata; class Amphibia; order Anura; family Pelobatidae; genus Pelobates; species Pelobates cultripes. The sequence continues at coordinate 316,014,063 of OW240915.1, forward strand.
AGAAATGATTTTGACGGGTGTTTGAACAGTTATTTACTAAAGTGAAAATTGGCAGAAATACAAAGTGAATTCAAAGGCTAAAAGAACAGACTTGGAAAAAATGTCCACGTCAGCTATACTTCCGATTCAGCTATTTCCCAACAATTCTCAAGTTAGTGAATAATCCTGTTGAACATGAATGGTTATTATTTTATTTATCCTTTCATTAGAATTTCCATAGCCCTGTTCATGGCTCCCTTCATTATTATATATTATGCTGTAAATCCTGCTGCAGTTATAAGCACCCCCAGTATGGGTCATAAAGCAGTATAGCAATGTATATTTGCTTTGTGTGTGTGAATTTATGCTGTGCCGACCCTAACTAACTTACTAAAAGTTGACCATCTTGTATTTTGGTACTTTGTCTCAGCTCCTCCACATTGCATGTTTCATGTGCCTTTTACCTACCAAATTACAATAGGTAACATACGTAGTAATTTAACAGTCAGTCAGTACGGAAGAGATCACAGCCATGTCAGGAAATATTATACTCACATTATAAGACAGGAAATCGAATGTTAATCTTGTATGTAGAAGGAAGAAAATGCAGCTGACATAATTCGAAAAAGGAATGAAATAGATCTTGGGGAACAAAATGTTTAACTGATCATAACAGGTTTGTGAAGAAATGAGAGAGGCAGTGAATCGGCTGTAGGAAGGAGCTGGTTCCAGTAGCATGGGGCCAGGAGAGAAGATGACCGGAGTCAAGAAAGGTCATACAGATACAGGGTAGGTTCAGATTCATGGAGCAAAGAGAGCATGGTGGGGTATAGAGGAGGGAAATGAGGGGTGAGAGATAGGATGGAGAAAGATTTTGAAGAGATCTGTATACATTTATTAAGTATCCAGAATTACAGTTCCCGTACTGGAAGAACCTTAAAGAAAGTGTCAGCTCAACTTATAATATATAAACATTTAAAGCTTACATTTTGTTGATACAGTATAAGATGTAAATAACTATCCGTATTACTTCTTGGCTGCTAGAACTTTGCGTGTGATTTTTCACCTTTGGTAAATATATATTTGTTGATTTAGATTTGTTGTAGACATTTGAAAATCTGTAAGTTAGAATTTAATAACGCTCTCCTTAGTTCTCTAGTATCCCAGTATAGAGATATAGCAATCATTCGTTAAATATGTACGAATATGTGCAAACACCAGTGTTAAGGTTTCAGATTTGGAATATATCTGTAGCTAGGTTTGCAGATCTTATCTTATCCCTCCAGCACTAATCAATACATGTTTGCCCAGAATTGTTTTAGCTTAGATAAAAACAATAGAAGGTCTTTGCTAAAAGTTATGGAAATACTTTAATCTATTGATTTCTATTTATGTGAAACTGTCAAATAAAATGTGATCTAGGTCAAAGTTTGGTAGTGAGGCTCTAAATGGAAACGTTCTCCACTGTGTGGGCAAGTTGTTTTTAATGTTGGCCGCTCCATGTTCAGCCCCTTCCAAAACATTCAAAGTGAATTTCAAAATTTAGACCAAAATAGGTGAATTAGAAAAATTAGTAAGAAAAGTTAATTCTGTTTTCAGTCCATTTATTTTTGCCTTCAATTTTAAATTCACTTTGAATCCCTGGAATTCCTGACATTAGGTAATAACACAGTAAACGAAGTCTCGTCCCTTTCTGGGAGGACCACTCGATGTTACTGCTCTCTACGTTAAGCCTCTTTCTGGGCCAATTCACTTTATCGCCTTTTATATACATCCTTATAAGGAGAGATCTATGGGAACCTTTCTTGGTATCTCTACAATATATATAGCTATTTCACAAGAACAAGATCAATGAATCATATTTACACAGACTGAATTCTAAACACATTTACTGTAGTTTATAGACACATTACAGGGAGTATTATTGCTGTGGAGCTCTGTTATACACTCAGACACATTACTGGGAGTATTATTGCTGTGGAGCTCTGTTATACACTCAGACACATTACTGGGAGTATTATTGCTGTGGAGCTCTGTTATACACTCAGACACATTACTGGGAGTATTATTGCTGTGGAGCTCTGTTATACACTCAGACACATTACTGGGAGTATTATTGCTGTGGAGCTCTGTTATACACTCAGACACATTACTGGGATTATTATTGCTGTGGAACTCTGTTATACCCTCAGACGCATTACTGGGAGTATTATTGCTGCTGAGCTCTGTTATACCCTCCGACACATTACTGGGAGTATTATTGCTGCTGAGCTCTGTTATACCCTCAGACACATTACTGGGAGTATTATTGCTGTGGAGCTCTGTTATACACTCTGACACATTACTGGGAGTAATATTGCTGTGGAGCTCTGTTATACACTCAGACACATTACTGGGAGTATTATTGCTGTGGAGCTCTGTTATACACTCAGACACATTACTGGGAGTATTATTGCTGTGGAGCTCTGTTATACACTCAGACACATTACTGGGAGTATTATTGCTGTGGAGCTCTGTTATACACTCAGACACATTACTGGGAGTATTATTGCTGTGGAGCTCTATTATACACTCAGACACATTACTGGGAGTATTATTGCTGTGGAGCTCTGTTATACACTCAGACACATTACTAGGAGTATTATTGCTGTGGAGCTCTGTTATACACTCAGACACATTACTGGGAGTATTATTGCTGGGGAGCTCTGTTATACACTCAGACGCATTACTGGGAGTATTATTGCTGTGGCGCTATATTATACACTCAGACACATTACTGGGAGCATTATTGCTGTGGAGCTCTGTTATACACTCAGACACATTACTGGGAGTATTAATGCTGTGGAGCTCTGTTATACTCTCAGATACATTACTGGGAGTATTATTGCTGTGGAGCTCTGTTATACACTCAGACACATTACTGGGAGTATTAATGATGTGGAGCTCTGTTATACTCTCAGATACATTACTGGGAGTATTATTGCTGTGGAGCTCTGTTATACACTCAGACACATTACTGGGAGTATTATTGCTATGTAGCTCTGTTATACACTCAGACACATTACTGGGAGTATTATTGCTGTGGAGGTCTGTTATACACTCAGACACATTACTGGGAGTATTATTGCTGTGGAGCTCTGTTATACAGTCAGACACATTACTGGGAGTATTATTGCTGTGGAGCTCTGTTATACACTCAGACACATTACTGGGAGTATTATTGCTGTGGAGCTCTGTTATACACTCAGACACATTACTGGGAGTATTATTGCTGTGGAGCTCTGTTATACACTCAGACACATTACTGGGAGTATTATTAGCTGTGGCTGTGGAGCTCTGTTATACATTCAGACACATTACTGGGAGTATTATTGCTGTGGAGCTCTGTTATACACTCAGACACATTACTGGGAGTATTATTGCTGTGGAGCTCTGTTATACACTCAGACACATTACTGGGAGTATTATTGCTGTGGAGCTCTGTTATACACTCAGACACATTACTGGGAGTATTATTGCTGTGGAGCTCTGTTATACACTCAGACACATTACTGGGAGTATTATTGCTGTGGAGCTCTGTTATACACTCAGACACATTACTGGGAGTATTATTGCTGTGGAGCTCTGTTATACACTCAGACACATTACTGGGAGTATTATTGCTGTGGAGCTCTGTTATACACTCAGACACATTACTGGGAGTATTATTGCTGTGGAGCTCTGTTATACACTCAGACACATTACTGGGAGTATTATTGCTGTGGAGCTCTGTTATACACTCAGACACATTACTGGGAGTATTATTGCTGTGGAGCTCTGTTATACACTCAGACACATTACTGGGAGTATTATTGCTGTGGAGCTCTGTTTTACACTCCAATACACGGGCAATATGGAGTTTCTAGTACAATAGGATAGAAAAGAGGAACATGGGTATTTGGGCCCAAAATTGCAGCAAATCCCAGCTAAACACCTTCCTCTGTCAGCAGAATGTCCCTGTTCTTCTATGATCTACCCTGCTTACTCAAAGCACTTTAGCACATTCCTTATTATCATTGTATTTTCTGGGACTGACTTGGCTTTCCATCAATCCGGGTTAGTTTGTAAGACTTTGATGATCACTGGATTCCTGACTTGGATTTGCTTACTGTTTACACTTTTTCCTTCTCAAAGTTATTCCATTAAATCCAGTTACTCTGTGGACTGTTGATATGTCTTGCTGTCAATATTCTTTATTACTTGTCCGATCTCAATCCAGGTCTAGATTCTGTGAGGAGGGTCATTCCCCCATATTGTATTATGATAATGTTCTAAATCAACATTATGGTTTAGAAGATTCCTTTGTTTCTCCAAAAAAAGGCATTGATATGATCCACCCCTCTCCCCCTCCCCCAGTTCTGTCAATCTATGTAGAATTTAATAGGCAGATTGTTTTGTGATATTTGCATATCTGGCCGGAGGACCTGGACTCCTGCCTTTAGTGCACTCTTTCCATCACTAATGATGTTCTAATATGTTCTAATATACACTAGTGGATTATTCCTCTCCTTAACTTGTTTAACTGTGTTAAAAATGAGAAAACCATACCAAAACTAATCCCATCTTAACAGAGTTTGAAATTCATACAGAGAAAAATAAAAAATTAAAACCAAGATCTTCATCAAAGAAGAAGACATTAACACGTTTACACATAAATATGGCTGTCTAATAGATAGAAGGCATGCCTCAGAGTAACAAATAACATTCAAATCTAAGTCCAGCGATAGCAAACAGAAATAGAATGTAGAATTAACCCCTTCTGGACCACCCCTCATATATAACACAGAGGCACAATTCATCATCTGTCTCTTGTCCTGATGTATATATGAACAGCGCAAGGTCTTCCCTTTTCTCAACTATTACATAAACTGTCACCTTTGTAGGTTATTTTAAAAATGTACAGCAAAGAAAAAAGAAAACATTTAGCTAGATTGTTGTTTATATTTTCTGCAAAGCAGATTACAATTTCAAGCTTAGCCAGTGCATCTGTACTATAACGCCATTCAATAACATTTTAATTAATTTTAATCTGTTTTTGTTATGGTCATCAAGCTAATACACAGAGAGGATAATATATTCAGCTTTTATAAATTCCATTAAAGCTTAATTAATCGCAAAGAAGATTAAGCATTTGGCGCAGCAGCCTGAACATTTAACTCAAATGATCATGTCGAATTATGGATTATGATCCGTGGCACGAGTAAATCAATTAACGTTGTTAAAGAAAAAGCAACCTTGTCAATGCTCTCTTGCTTTTCCGTCATACAAGCTTGCTGAAATTGTTTAATGACATTGTAAACAACTATATTAAAATAGGATGCTTGTAAGTGTCGCTGTACAGTCATTTTGTGTTTTATTGGAATGTTTACGCTGTCAAAACAGTATTTTGTACCTCTTGTGCAGGAGTTTAACTTACATGAATTAGGCCAGAGCTGAATTAGTAGGTCATACCAATCACCACCAACCTGATTTCAAGAAAGAGACTGCTGGTTGTAGGGTATTGAGGAGAGAAAATTGTTAAAACGAGTTCACTGATTGAGAATGAAAGAAAGGAGATTTTGTCTAAAGCAGTGCCAATGATTCCTTATAGGAAGAACAAGAAATATCTGGGATTTTCTGACTAAAGAGATAGTTTTATCAGATTCTGTAGCGAGTTTTTCTTCTTAAAAATAGCCAGGAAGGTGTTACATATTTACAAGAGGTGAAAAAATGGTTGAACCTACGATAAATCTGTTATTATGGAGTCTGACTTTTATTTAGTGACAGATTTAGAAATCACTTCAAATTGGGGTTATCAACTTCACCTTCTGGATCAACAGGATAATGGAGATTAGTGAAGGACTGAACTCCATGGATGTGAGTCTTTTATCAGCCTATCTTACTGTGTAATTTGATAACTGTGGATGTTTACAGGTGTCCCAAAGAGGTCACGTTCCATGGGTCACTTACACTTTGTAGCACATGAGTTGGTTTTATATCTGTTTATATTTTTACTCAATAACCCATGGAGCTGCCAAAATAAACAGAATTACCATAAGCAATGCAATAGACTGACGGTTTTGTGGTGTTTGTATAGCTACATGTAATAAAAATTAAAAAAAAGAGTATAATTTGACACGGTCAACTTGGTAGCTTAACAATAATGTAACAATCTTGAACATTTCAATTCATTTTTGCAGGTCCAATTTGCAGGAAAACTAATTAAAGCCAATAACACATCTACCTGTTGCTTTAGCTATTTTCCCCCCAAGGTTATTTATGTTATATATGTAGATTAACGTGATTTTACTTCAATCTTACAACTACCATTTGAGAAGGACTATCCACGCATTTAATGTAAATTATATAGTATAAAGCAAAGAAAAATAAGTTAACTGTGCCCTCTTCTTAATCCCTATGTATATTTAAACAAATGGAGGTCATTTAGTTACTCCAATGGCTACTGGTGGGAATGCCCGCCTGCCAACGTCGAGGCAGACCCCCCTAGACGGGTCCTACTCTGACCCTTCACCTTGCTTCCATTGGAGTAACTAAATGACCTCCATTTGTCGACCAGAAACCTAATTTCCTGTATTTGGGTAAGAGAATGAGTAATTTCCTGACAGAATCCGAAAAAAATGCTAGCTAGATATAGATATAAAGCATGCTTATAAAACCTGGACACAGTCACATTATGTTATCAATAAACCCAAACCATTAAAATATGGTTGAATTTTAACACCCTTACACAAATCAAACATATTTCTATTTCAAGAAGCTAATCAGTCTTGTAATTCAGATTTTTTTTTACACAGGAAATCCTTACAAATTAGACCTTAAAGTACATGCATGTCAAGGTTTATTACCCATGCATCATGACCCATAGCTGGAATATCATTGTGTTTCAGTGGATCCCATTTTGGAAAAGGAATATGATGTCCTCAGGTAAATGGCCACAATAAATAGTTCACCACTAACAAGTGCCCCATTACTTCAAAAAAGTCCTCTTTTCGCACTCCTGTGTCTACTCTGGAATCCTTTCATATTGTTGTCATTGAGCATCATTTTCTACATTTGCCACAAATTCTCATGCCATTCTCTGATTCTAACATGTCACCGTGACATTGTTAGCTCCACAAATGCTCTTTAAAGAAGCACTTCCTGCAGTGTCTAGCTCAGGAGGACTACCGGGAGTTCCTGCTTAAGGTTAAAGGCTGGTTCACCGGTGTTAGTTGTGGAGGTGGGGAATGGTGCACTGCAGATCCCATGCAAGTCAAGCTGTACAAAAATAGCTTGGCTACTTATACCGGGCGGTGCCAGGGCACTCCTGACACCATAACCACTACACAGAGACCTGTGCCAGGACCCCCTTTACTGTAAATAGTTGCCCTGTTGATAATCTTTTATGACATTGAGAAGTCACTGGCTATTCACTGTTTAGTAACTTGCTCCTACCAGCGGCACTGCATTAGGAGGGTTATAAGCGTCCTTTATAATTATGCGGGTGCCATATTGGCTGCCGCAGTGTTTTATTTTATACTTATTTAGAAGATATCTCACCTGAACTAAGCATACAGTCAATATAATCCCATGGGGAGGATGCGGTGGCAAGCAGATTTCTCCACTGTTAGTATTTTTAAATTATATCATTACAAGGAAGAAGCCTGTAACTCCCTCCTTGTAATCAGACAAATACTGAATGAACAAAATTCATGGACGGTTTGTTCATTCATTTTCACTTCGTTCTCCGGCCATTTTATCCGTATTGCAATTTGTTAATTTGTGTTTTGTACAAATGAACAAATTGCATGAAATTGTCCAAAAATGAATGCGTGGGTCAAATGTCCATGCCTGGGTCAAATGTCCATGACTGGGTCAAATGTCCATGACTTGTCTAAATGACACAAAAATATCAAACAGCATTGATAGAATACAAATTATTCCACTTGGAGATGGTTCATCATGCAAATCACATATGGAATCTATAGGGAGACTATGCTTTTATCTTGATAAAAGCTTAATGAAGTGGTCTGGGTGCCTGGTCCAGCTAGGTTTAACCCTTTTTTTCTATAAACATAGCAGTGTGATTTTCACAGTGAGAAGACGCCAGCATTTTGAATGCTTTCCTATGGACTGGCTGAATGCGCGCGCGGCTCCTGCCGCTCATGCACATTCAGCCGAAGAGGAGAGGAGGCGGAGAGGAGGAGGAGAGCTCCCTGCCCGGCGCTGGAGAAAGAAAGAAATTTAACCCCTTCCTCCCCCCAGAGCCCGGCGGGAGGGGACCCTGAGGGTGGGGGCACCCTCAGGGCACTATAGTGCCAGGAAAACGAGTATGTTTTCCTGGCACTATAGTGGTCCTTTAACTTGATATCCATTAAATCTACAGTTTCCTTAGAAGACTCCAGATTGGAATCGTCTCTTGTCATGTTTACTAATTGAAGATTATGCTAGCGTTAGTGTATTTATAATCTTAATTTTAATAATGACAGGAGTATTTTGAATAACTCTCTTTACTAAACTCCACAGCAGTAAAGAAAGTGAAAACATTTAACCAATCAAAATGCAATAGGGAGTATGATATTCCCAGTAAATAGGCTCCTCCTTCTCTTTCGTAGGCGACATCGTAATCAGGGAAGGAGATCCGTATAAAGTCTGAAACGATCACTAACAGATAAGAAACCAATAGAACGATGGTCTTGAGGAAGATCAGCAACAAGTATCAATGGTTGTCATAACCAATATCAACGGTTGAGAAAAGGGTCCAACAGGAACTGTGGTTTTCATAGGTTGAGCAGTAATCTGATTAGGGTCTCGCAGATATTCCATGTGTGGGTGAAGTTAAACTGAAAGAGAATGTGAAATGGGTAAGGCACCGGTCTCAAAACTGGTTGCGTCAATGACAACGACCCATGGATTACTAATACAATATTCTTATTAATGGATGGTTATATCCTGATAAACTCTAAATGACCATAATTAAGGGAGATAGAACAAACTATATATATAAGCTGGATAGCGGCAGGTATAATATAAGAAAAAACTGTATCTACTATAGTAACTCGGAAGTTACCCTCCTCCCCGAGTGGGAAGGGTGGGAAAATACTCGCCTCCTGTCATTATTAAAATTAAGATTATAAGTACACTAACGCTAGCATAATCTTCAATTTTATCACATGACAGGAGGCTTCCTATTTTGCATTTTTAACGCTGTTGTATGAGTGACATGGCTGCACCGGAGTTCGGGCGGAAGTAGAATGTGCGGAACGTGGATTCTCTTGACCAGTCCGCGAACGTAGGATATCCGATAGCGAGGCACCCGCCGTGAAGGCCAAGGAGGCCGCTGCGCCGCGTACCGAGTGGGCCCCGAAGGAAGTGTCCACGCCTGCTAGAGCCAGAATCCAACGAACACATCTGGCGAGGCTGGTCGTCGAGATGGGAACGTGTGGTCTAACGTATGATACGAGGAGTTGGCCTGAGGGTGAGGTCCGAATCGGTAGTGTAACCACCACGTACCGTCGTAGGGTGGAAACGACGCAGAGTTGTGGGTCTGAGGTAAAGAAGGGGTAGAACACCTACGTAGAGTTCGATTTCGTGCGACGGGACACCCGTAACGTGACTCCCTCCGGGGAGATTGAGAACGGGTCTATGTCAAATGCCCGAATGTCCGAAACCCTGTGGAAGGACACTAGGCAAAGCAGAACCATGAGTTTTGCTGACAGTTGTCGAAGGGACAGGTTATCGTTATTTGGCCAGTCTCTCAAGAAACGGAGAACCACGTCTACGTCCCAGAGACGTGAGTATTTGGGGCCTGGGGGTCGTTGCAGTCGGATGCCCCTGAGGAGTCGACACACCAGTGGATCCTTACCCACCGGGATCCCTATGTGGGCCGCTGTGAATGTGGGGCGCCAAAATAGCGGAGCAGACTATGTTAATCGATCTGTATGATCGACCTGTCGAGAATAGGTGAGACAGAAAGTTTAAAATGGCTGGAATAGTGTCACGGCCCCTGGCTCGCCGCCATGTGCGTCCGTGCCCGACCAACACGACCGCACCAACTCACTGAGCTTACCTGCTCAGCGGCAAGCCGGGAACCATTCTTCCACGCTGCTCAGGGAAATCCAAGATGGCGCCGACCATGAGGTTGCGTCCATCCATGGCTCCACCACCCAAAATTATATGAATGTGCGGGTGACGTCATGACGTCAACGTACTTGCACGTTCTGGGGTCAGAGGTCACCCTCTGACCAATCAGAGCCTAGAGAGGGATATTTAAATCCTTAATTCACCCCAGTACCTTGCCCTGTCGTGGTTTCCTGTTCCTGGTTCCCTAGAGTACGTTTATCTTTGTGAATATTACTTCCTGGTATTCTGATCTTGGCTTTTCCCTGGTTATTCCGAATTCTGGTTCCCCTGACTTGGCTTCTTTAAACGGTATCTGAGTATTTCTAGCTTCCTTGACCTCGGCTTTCCCTTTGACCATTCTCTATCTCTAGCGTATAAGTCCGGCCATTCTAAGGTCCGGTTTACGCTCTGTCCTTTTATTTCCTTTCCTTTTGTATGTATATGTTTACATAGTTTCTGCGTGTTGGACCACACTAGCAGCCGTGACAAATAGTGGCTGTAAATGGATCGAGGTTCGGTTCCATGCACCAAGTGGACCAGGAATTCCAAGCGGATAGGTAGCATCTTCTCGTTCCCGGAGCCCATGAGTCCCATAAGAGGTCCCTAGCAGCCTGCAATAGTCTGCCGACTTGCCAGGTACCCAGGAAAGAGTCCAAGCCACTAGGGTGAGTCGGTTGTCTAGGATCAGTGGATGAGGGTTGCCTTTGGGATCCGTAAGGAGGTATGGATGATGAGGTAGTAGGAGGGGATGCCTGTATGATATTGCCAGGAGATCTGGGAACCATGGTTGTCCCTTCCATAACAGTGTGATGAGGACTAGGGAGACTTGTTGGCTTTTCAGGTAGTGGATGGTCCTTGCTATCATGGCAAAAGGAGGGAAGGCGTAGGCTCCCGTGCTCGGCCGCGGTTGTAGGAATGCCTCTACTGCCTTGCTCTCCGGGTCTGGGAGCCAGCTGAAGTACACTCTTGTTTGTCTGTTGTTGCGAGACACAAACAGATCCAGATGAAATGGACCCTGATGTTCCATCAGTTGGTTGAAGATCTGTGGATCCAGTTTCCAATCGCTGGTGTCTCGCCAGTGGCGTGAGAACCAGTCCGCCGTGAGGTTCGTCTCCCCTGGGAGGTATTCCGCTTTGAGGGAGATGTTGTGGGGTAGACAGAAGTCGAAAATCTCTTTCGTTAATTCTGACAGAAGACGGGACCAGACTCCGCCCAGGCGGTTGATGTAGCGGACTGCGGAGATGTTGTCCATCCTGAGGAGGATGCAGCAGTCCGTCTTGTCTTTTGCCAGGCTGCGGATGGCGAAGGATCCCGCCAGAAGCTCTAAGCAATTTATGTGCAAGTTGAGGTCCTGGAAGGTCCAGACGCCTCCTGTCGAAGTATCTCCGTTTGTCGCGCCCCATCCCCATAGGCTGGCATCCGATTCCATGACTATATCGGGTGTGTTCCCGAAAATGGCCCGACCATTCCATGCTTCCATGCTGTCTAGCCACCATCTGAGTTCATCTCTGACTTCCTCTGTTATGGGGACCGGTTGGTCGTATGAGGGATTGTGTCTGAGGAAGGACACCTTGAGTCGTTGCATCGCCCTGTAGTGGAGTGGGCCTTGGAAGATAGCTTGTATGGAAGCTGAGAGGAGTCCCACCAGTCGGGCGAGGGTGCGGAGTGGAATGATGTGGCACCGAATGGCCCTGCGTAGTTCCATGCGGATGGCCGAAATCTTTGACGTCGGCAGTCGTAGCGTGCTGGTGGTGGAATCTATCTCGAATCCTAGAAACTTTTGAGATGGGTGGATGGCTGACTTTTGGAAGTTCACCACGAAACCCAGGGATGATTGGAGATCCGTAGTATAGTGTGTGTGCCGTACCAGTCTGGACTTGTCGGAGAAGAACAGCAGGAGGTCGTCCAGGTATATAATGCAGCGAATGCCTAGTGTTCGAAGATGAGCAACCACGGGCTTCAGTAATTTGGTGAAGCACCATGGAGCCGAGCTGAGGTCGAAGGGTAGGCACGGGTACTGAAAGGTACGCGTCCTTTAGGTCTAGCCTTGTGAACCAATCTTTGTCTTGTAATAGGTCCCTCAGAAGATGTATGCCTTCCATCTTGAAGTGCCTGTATGTGAAATTCTCCCGTTTTCTTCTTCTTGCCCCTTTTGAATATAGTTCTTGCAACTCGTTGTGTATGAGGGTGCGATCTTCTATTGAACAGTTGATGGGATCTGGTAGATCCCTTTGACGTGGGTGGTCTACAAAGTCGATGATGTAGCCCTGTACCATTTGTAGGACCCATGCGTCCGCAGAGATGGTCGTCCATTCCTGAAAAAACAGAGAGATGCGACCTCCTGTACGAAGTGGGAGAGAAAAATGTGTTAGATGGTTGCTTACCAGTAGAGAAGCGTGCTCTGCCTCGGGTACAGCCTCATTAATCATTGTTTAGAAGTCGGTTGTCTGAGGAGCTTCCATCTTGTCAATAGATAAAATATAGGCTTGGCACAGGGCGTATATGGCAGAGGTCAGCAAAGCTGTATTTGGAGTCACTGTAGTGACTATAAGGGCAGCACCCTTATGGTGGTTTAATACAGGGCTTTGTATTAACGTGTAAATTGTGAATAGACGCGTAAAATATATAACCCCAGCAGGGTATGTGGTATGTAGTACCCCAGCAGGGTATCTTGTGGTATAGTGGTGGTATATAAACCCCAGCAGTGTTAATATAGTGGAGATATTCAATTTGTGGGGACCCCAGCAGGGTGTCACAGTATGTATTTGACACTAGCAGTGTCAGTTTGCCCCAGCAGGGCAGTAAACCACAGTATTGGGATTTTTATAAAATATATATGTTACTGGGCCTCACCGAGGAAACATCAGAGGTGGCCACAGGGCGACCTCCAACAGCAGCACAGTATAGGGGCAGCACCCCAGCAAGGCACAGGTTAATACCCTTTGTGCTAAGTACAGCTTTAAATCATTAACTGACCTCTGTAGTATTGGATGAAGGAAAATGATTCTTCCGAACTGTGTGGCAAGGGGGAATAATCGCCGTGTGAAAATGCGCTCGCGGGCAATCAAAGATGGCTGCCGCAGTCTCGCGATATGCGAGGACAAAGATGGCCGCCGCGTGTGTGAGGAAAACTAGCGGACGGCACGGAAAAGTCGACTGATTGAGAGCCGGCAGTGGGATGTGAGGTGAGGTATCGGCGGTATCGAAAAAAACGCAGAGGGGGGTCCGCCCGAGGGCGGGGACAGAGTAAAACACAGTCTAAAGTAGGAAATGACAAGTAATAGGCAGGATAAAATGGACTAGAAAACTGGCTAGAAACAGCAAGAATATAAACCTCAGAGATAACCCAAATATACACAGTGAAGTGTATGCAATTAAAGAAAGGAAAGATAAATAGGTGATAAGTGTTACAAGAATATTAAATAGACATAGCAATAAGTATAGATAAACTATAAATAAAGGAAAGAGCCAAAAACTCTGACCTGTCTCCGATGGAGCAGTAAAGAAAGAGGGGGAGGACCCTATTTACTGGGAATATCATACTCCCTATTGCATTTTGATTGGTTAAATGTTTCACTTTCTTTACTGCTGTGGAGTTTAGTAAAGAGAGTTAGGCAAAATAGGAAGCCTCCTGTCATGTGACAAAATTTGCTAGAACCATCCACTGTTTTTTTACGTGACCTTTCTGTACCCAGCGTCCACACGTTCTGCTACCATCCACTACTTACCGTTTTCAGACTCATCAAAATAAAATGTAACACTCTTTGATCGAGTAGGAAAAGTGACTGTAGTCAAGACATGCAAAGTTATACCCAATATTTTTGGTGTGTTCTCCTGAATATTGAATGTCAGCATGAGCAACATGCTGATAGATTTATTTATAGTGAATTTATTCCAATAAAAGCAGAATATCCTTCAATAATTATTTTGGATATTGTTTAATTCTGAATTCTTAAAGCTCTTACTCAGCTAACAGGGGAAAAAAAACATTTCTTGTTCTGTTGGAGAGAATTTTTGGATCATAGTTTCAGCAACAATGTTATCTAAATTCCCCTTGATATATGTTTACCTTCGTTCCAAAAAGATCTGTCAAGTAATGGTACATACATAAATAAATGAACTCTTTCTAGACTTACTCTAGAATAATATTATTATTCATAACAACAGATACAGTAATACCAATATTGCTAAATAATATGGTTACTCATCACGTGGGTTTCTATGAGAGTATTGCATTGATTGTTGAGTGAATAAAGAAGAAAAACATGTTGGTTCCTGGAAGCGTATATAGTAACTACTAAACCACAAAGCTATATTTACAATTTAAGAGAGACTCTAAATGTTCCATTATGACATAGTTAAAGGAGCACTGCAAGCACCATAACCACTACAGTTCACTGTAGTGGTTATGGTGCCAGGAGAGGAGACAAACCGCTTTTGAAATTTTTAGTTTTTTTGAAGTGCTGGTAGTTACAGACAAGTTTGTGGTGCCACAACATCATCAACCGGCATATTTAACCATACATATTGGTACATAGGCATGGCGTGTATAAACATTGCTCTGTAATTTGTTAACAGAAGGTAATACAAGATGGAGTCGCTATAGTTAATGATAGAAGAGTAGGCTAAAGCTGTGCGTGTATTTTACGCATTATTGACAGTTATAGGTTATCTAGAGTAGGCATAGGGATTTAAGTAGTACTACCCTGTCAATTGTTGGGTATAGCTAGCTAATTCCAGGCATAGATATACATTACAAGATAATCGGTATAAGCATGCTTGGCAATTCTAGTGAGTGTAATAGCTTTAGTACCACTGAGTGCCCCTGGTGTTAGGAGATATATATATATGAAATTACAGATTGATATAGGAAATTACAGTTTGATATTAGAGTCCATGGCTGCTGAGAATATTTGGTCTGTGCTGAGGTTTACTCATCCGATGCCTGTAGATGGAACTTCAACGACACCAGTGTGCAGCATTCTTCTGGGCTGCGGGGGTGGGGGGTGGCTGCAACTACACGTTGGCTCTTCAGGAGGTACATTCTTTCCGACCTTAGACACGGAGCCTCTGGACTTCCTCTCATCCCGCGGCAGGCTTCTCTGAGCTGACACTCTCTGGCGGCGGCCTGCATTCCCAGATGGATAGCCCTTTCCGGATCACCGCGTGGGCGCGTGTCGGCAGGGCTGGAAGGTAAGTTTATTGCTGCTTGGGCATAGATTTTCTCCCAGAATTGCTGTCAAACTTCAGCAGAAACAGGTGCAGTTGGTTAGTCAGTTGTTGGTGTGCAGGCTTCAAGCCGTTCAGTATGGTGGTGGCCATTTTGGCGAGTAGGCCTTTACTGCAGGTATGTGCTGGGCAGGGATGGACCAGGCAATCAGTCCAATTAGCATGGCATAATTAACATGGATAACCCCCACCGGTCAAGAGGGGGGAGGGAGCAGGCCCGATTGAGACCCAAAGCAGGCTCCGACAGAGGATCTACCGCCTCCTCCGCCCGGCAATCCCATGTAGGCCTCAAGACAGTCCCGCACAGTCCACGACAGCCTGGACCCAGAAACCTTGAATCCAAACTTCAGCTAAGTGTTCTGCAAGAATATGAGGGTTTGTTATGCCAGATGCTTAGTGATTTAGCAGGTTAATCAGTGCTTTTTCAGGCTTAGGCTGAGAAGCTCCAGCCATGTGCGGTTGGCTGTCAGGCCCCACCCCCAGCTCTTGACCAATTTGACTTCTAATCTGGCGTCTGCTGGGAGCCACTCCCCAACTCCTCTACAATATCCTGCGAACCGGAAGTTCCTCAACAGGTACGTTGTTAGCTCTCCTAAGCTGACAGCGATCAGCTAACAGGGAGAAGGTAGTGGCAATCATGGACCCCAGGTAAGAAGTCAAGCAGTGTGACTTCTTATATTGGGGAGAAAGGGTTGTCAGGTCACTCATAACCACTATAGAGAGCTGCAGTTGTTATAGTTCTTGTATAGTCCCTTTAATATTGAAAGGTATTCAAAAAGATATATAAAGAAATAATGATTAGGAGCAGATAGACTATCCTGCTGGAATAGAATTGGCATTTGTTATTTACAGTAGAGGTTCCAGTGGAAAACGCATGGAGGCGCTCAACATTGATTGATTCAATGCATCTCTAAGAGGAGATACAGATTGGTCAGCATGGCATATGTCTCCACTCCCCACCCTGCCTCCTTGACTGATAGTAAAGCATTGGATTGGCTGATATTGTCAATTCTGATGATTTTAGCCAAAGGAGGCGAGGTGGGGGCGGGAAGGTGCGTTTGTATCCTAATTAAGGGGGCAAGGAGGGCAGGGCCACTTAAATAGTATTTTTAAAACTACAGAATCAGGAATACGTTTGTTTGGGTCGCTTCATATCCTGACACTTTGCAGACCACACAGGCAATGGTAATACATATTATTGATAGTTAAAATGTATTTAATTTTTATAAAGTCATATAATACATGCATGAATAACTATGTATAAATATTAGTTTGACTTGCTGCAGAGTTTTGTACATAATTAAATGACTCTTTACTCCTAGGTTGTTTCTAATCTAGTTATAAAACAAAATACAAATTAAAATAAGTAAATAAATTACATGTTCACCCAATTATGGATATCATATCAAATGCATTTTGTGAAAATATTATGTTCTACTATGTAAGCCACAAAATAAGATGAAATGTGCATCAAATATATTTCAATGGGACACTCCACTGCCCAAATACAAAATAAATAAAAATCACTGTTAGTAGATCTACCCAATTGAAAACTTGCATGCATTATATTATGTATTTTTTCAATGGGGAAACATCTTAATTCAGCTTGCAAAACCTGCAGTTCTCTTGTCTGCATCCTTTGAAAGCCTTCCCCTTCTAACCCCGCCCAGATGTTCTGTGACTGTCCAATCACAGACTTCCCTATACAACTCAATGAGATGTCTTTGTAAGGCAGGTGCTATGGGCAATTGTTGCTTCTTGAGGTGAGCTACATTAGGTTATTAAAAACCAGGAAGTAACATTACCAGTCGTCTGCTTAAAAGCCAAGGGGGTGTAACTAGGATAATTTACTACATTTTCAATTTCTATTGAAATCTGCACTTTTTGCAAAATGAAAAAGGGGACACACTCTTCACACGTAAAGCTTTTCAGCAAGCTAACGTTGTTTAGGGCTCTGGAGTGACCCTTTAACTACAGTAAGCTATTGCAAAGTATACTTCACAAGGCAACCCTTAATTAGTATACCTTTGTGTTCTTATTTCCTTATTGCTCAGAGTCAGGTTTTATCCCTGGTGTAACTTTAGCTCAGCAGAGTTCAATGGACTTGCTTTGTCATTTTTGGTTGATTGTAAGCACAGTTTTTGTGACAGTCACAACGAATCACCAATATCCTCTTTAGTATTTAGGGATTTATTCACCCTTGTAGATCAGAAACCTGCTCTACCAAGATGTCACTGCTGTTTTGAATGCTTTTTTAAAAATAATTGGAAAACAATGCTGTTGGGGAAAAAATCCATTGTGGACAAAGACTGTTATGGTTTATACACTTTACTCATTTTACGCAATTAGGGTAATTTCACAGATCTTAGAACTTAGGAATTGTTGAGCAATGGGTCTGCAGTCTTTTAGAACTTGGCCAGAGCTTCATCACCAACCAGTAATTTTTCTTTCATTTTTTCTTTTTAATCTTTTATTTATTAAAAGAAGAAAAATATAAAACAAGGAAAGAATTTCCCATACATTAGTACGTATTCATTAACATATTTTCAAAGCCAACAAGAATAAGGGCAAATATCGGATAACTAGGTATAGCACTTTTTAAATACACAATACAAAACATATGTTACAAACACACACAAAAAAACATACGAAAGTCAATTATAGTCACGGTGTGGGGTTGATCCCATTGGGGAACATAAGAGGGGAAAAAATGATCAATTACTGAGTGTCTTTATAGTTATTCCTTGGTAATCATAGGTCAGAATATGAAACAAAATGTCCCAAAGAAGAAATAAAATTGTGTTCCATCCAGTAATTTATATTATTACTATGCATAATATAATGTGCCACCACTGGTCAGTCATCTTAATGGGGGTTTGGATATGCAGAAAAATATAGCTGAAGTTTCCTGCTCGCACACTGGATGACTGTATGTTGTTTTTTAACACATTACCCAGCTGAGCTTCTGTTACAGTGGCAGACATATTCACTTTATTGGCCATTGTATAATCAAAATGTGATTAAACTTGACATAATGTGCAGTTCTAGATCACAGTATTAATCATTAACAAAAGTACAGTGTAATAATTAACATGTCCTAATACAAAGTTTAATAATTAATAACGCTTTGGTTTGATTGTATGAACTCCTGCCTGACCTTTGTACTAGACAGCAGAATTATTGGTGTTTCTTCTTTGATAATATAATTCTGCAAGTTACAGAGATGGTTTGTTAAATATTATTATAGTAAATCTACCAGCGATTCACATTTATTCAGGAGAGCCCCCCTACCTCTAAAATTACAATAATATGGAAGGATATACAATTATGTTTCTGTCTTCAAGAAGGGCTGTTAACGAAAAAAAATCCTTCAAATATTATCTTACACCGCTAGTGATCCAATTCCAATATTGCGGTTGGATGTGGATAAGAGATCTGACTCAGGTTGGGACATTTTGTACACACAATAGTAAAATACATTTACATTAATGTAATCAAAAAACAGATATAATATAAAGGGCCAGATTTACCCTCCTTGCAGCCCTAAGGCCCCTTTCCTCAATACACCCTGGTCCCTTCATATACACACATGTGCAAAAAGTTAGGTGAAGGTGATTGGATGCATGAATGCGACTAGTTTGAGATATGATTGGATGGTGAATGTGACTATGTTGGTTGGTTGGTTGGATCATAGGTGAGACAGGGCTAGGAGAGGATTTGTGTGTGCGTGTCGGTGCATGTAGGCTGTTTGTGATGTTGCATTATGGGGTGGGAGGCTGAATGTGGTGCATGTTTGTGGGGATGTTACTTGTGTGGTTGCATGTGTGTATTGATGTGTGTGTTGATGTGTGTATTGATGTGTTTGTTGATGTGTGTATTGATGTGTGTATTGATGTGGCTGTTTATGGTGTTTTGGACAGTGTTTGTGACTAAGTGGCTACTAAAAAAAGACTGGACATACCCCATTTGCAATACCTTGGGTTCTCTACTATTACAAATGGTATGCCATCGTGGGGGTAATTCTCATTCCTGGGCTACCATACGGTATCAAATCCAACGTAACCAATCTGGCGAATTTCAAAGGGAAAAAACTGAAAAATGTGACGTGCTATATTTGACCCTCTAACTTCCCAAAACACCATAAAACCTGTACATAGGGAGTACTGTTTTACACGTTAGACATTGCTGAATACAAATATGTGTATTTTATTGCAGTAAAAGCAAATTGTATTATGACATTCACAGTTAAAATGTCATGCAGATCTAAAAAAAGAAATAAAATTTCTTAATTTCTCACATTTATTTATATTTTATTCATATTAAATGATGTTTTTATACCTAAATAGTTAATGTTAAAGGAAAGCCCTGTTTCTCCTGAATAAAATTATATATAATAAGTGTAGGTGCACTTAATATGAAAGAGGTGAATTACGGTTCATTAGGAGCACTATATTGTCAGGAATACAAACATGTATTCCTGACACTATAGTGCTGGTGTAGCTGTTTAGGTGACCAACCCTACTTCGATCACCCTGAAAAGGTGAAGTTATTCACCTTTTTTTCACACTGCACCAGTTTCGCTGTGGCTGTCCCCGCCTCCATGACTGAGATCATCAATTTTGATGATCTCAGCCAATCCAATGCTTACCCATAGGAAAACATTGGAAGGCTGTTGAGCATGAGTAGCAAAATGCCATGCTGCGCCAATGTGTATCTCCAGAGAGATATATTGAATTCATGGATTTTTATGGGGAGCGTTCAGCACATCCATGCAGGGCATGAAGACACTGAATGCCAGTGCTGCACATAGTGCAGCTCTGAGATAAGAAGCACCTCTAGTGGCCGTCTGTCGGAGTGTCTGTTACTAGGCAGCAATGTAAACATTGACTTTTCTCTGAAAAGGAATTGTCTACACTGAAAAGCCTGCCAGACATGCTGTAGACACCAGAACCACTGCATTAAGCAGAAAAATTTAATATTGACACAAAATATATAACTCCACGTATGTAGAAAGAGTGTAAAATATACTGAACTAAGCAAATAATATTCTTTTATATACAGTATTTATGAAGCAAAACTAAAATATTCATTTAAACCATGCTAGCACTATTTATTAATATTTTGTATGATACAAATTTTCTTTCGTAAATGCGTTGGAGAAATTTAATTACAGTTTTTATGTTAATTTTGCTATTTTTCTTCAAGGTTGCTTCTCTTTACGCTTGCTGTTATATTGCAACCTGCGATGTTTGCCAAGTAGATTTCTTGATAAATATTAGTTTAACTAGTGTGTTGACCCAGACAGTTCGCATGGTTATAACCCCATGACTCCTGGAGGTTTACTAAATCAGGAGAATTATGGCCTTTTTTCCCTCTTTTTTGGCATGTGTGGGTAGTACTTTGAAATGACTAATGCTTACAAATTGCAAATAGCATTATTAGAAACTCACTGAAAAGTAGAAAATGTCAAAATGATTATCTTTTTAAATTGTTATGGAACATACACTGTCAAGGAAACATTGTTTATCTGTCTGCACGAGTTTTTTTACTAAAGCTTCGAGTGGGCCTCTTCATTGCAATATCATGAAATAATATCCATGCGTGATCTGATGCTGAAATTCAGACGTGCGTTCAAGGCTTTGTCCAAAATGGACAGATTTGATTAAGATGTATTCTGTGCTCATTATAGGAATTTGAGCATTCAGCAAACACCGAACTGAATCTAAAATGTCCCTGAATTTTTAATTTGGAGATTTTAGTGAACCTGCTTTTTAGTTCAGATAATTAAATACATTAGTTGTGATCACAGCCTGCAGAGATGGGTTAAAGGCTGTCTTCCTTTGGTCCATGTGCAGGTTAAAATTGGTTAATAACAAACAGGATATTGCTGCTATCATATTGGACAACAAAGGGGAGCAGAACATTTCAAAATAATAATGATATAAATATATTTCGATGAACTAAACAGTCAAATAAATATATTCAATGATAAAACAAATCATTAATACATGAATAAGCTTTCAAACAAGTCTTATACCTAATGCTTAATGCTGTCTTGTAATTTACAAATTTTCTCAAGTCATTCATAGCAGTGTGTCATGCAGCTATTACACGCAATTGCTTCCTGACACCTTTCATTAGAAACTAGTGCAAGCCCTGTTGAAACGTGCAGTGGCTCACATATCAAAGAACGCTCCTTACAACTTCACTCTAAACTTTCATTCATGCACCACATTCTCCTGGGAATCGGTGAAGTCATCAGTGAAACAGGAGCTCTGAGTCAGACTGTGTGTGTGATGCACATGATTGTAGGGGTGTGTCTGTGTGTGTCTGTGTGTGTCTGTGTGTGTGTGTTTTAGCACGTCAGCAACTGAGATGTTACATTTTTACCGGACTGGAAAGATGTTTGTATTTGTCCTCTTTAATCAAAACGTTGTCATTTTATTCTACTCATAACGTAACAGGACACAGTATGCAAAAATGATCTCCAGTTTTTACACTGAATTCGAATCCTGTTACTGAGACTCATTCCAGTTGGAATTTAATCGACAAAAGTGTGGTTCACACTCAATATTCAGATTTGAGCAATTTGTTACTTTTAGTCATTCGATTGCAAATTTGAAATGTTCGGCCTGGTTCATTCCTGGCTTATTTCAATATTATTTTACTCTAATTATTGATTCATTTATTTTAGTGGCTTTCCCCTAACCATCAATCATCATTTTTTTGGGGTGCCATGAGAGGAACAAATGGCCTGGCTCTTCCATAGCCTGTTTCGGTTGTTTCATGATTCGGTCATGTGATGATTCGACGATACGGAATTGGAACAAAGAACAACCCTCCACTTGGACAATTTGGACAAATATAAATTTTTTGAAACCTAATGCACAAGCTTATTAATTAGGGTTTGCTTTTATTTTATTTTAATTTCATTTTGCCTAGTGGATATTCCACTACACTTACTATGTACACTGTCATCCTCAGTGAGAGCTTATTAGCACAACTTAGCAAATAGATCTGTTTGGGCATTGGCTGAACATACCATAATCAGCTCGTTCTATCTGTAACTGAGCAGATCAAAATGGTATAAAAGGTTGATGCAATTCCAAGATAACTTTATAAACATTGAAAAAAGACTGATATCTTCACATTCCATCACAGCTACAGTTACCAGAGGTCATGGGTCATCATTTCAGCTATTGATTCACCCCGCTAACTTCCCTTCTCCCTATGTATCAAAAATACATTCGAAATGTTTTACTCAAGTGATTTTTAATGACAATGTTGTCCGTGCCATCCACAGAAAGTGTATATTCAGAATATTTTTTAAAGGGACACTTCAATCACAGCATCACTGATTATGGAAATAATCTTGAAGAATGTACTGCACAATATTGTACGCAGTAGCAAAATGATGAGAAAAAACTGTTTTTATTTCCATTTTCTACTCCTTTTTTGCACACTGGATAGCAAGTGTAGAGTTGTGTGTATTTGCAGCTCTCACTCCATTCACATCTAGACAGTATGATCCTTGTCTATTGCTTAGTAACATGCTGCATTTGTTTGTATTTTTATATTTATTATAAGATCTGCCTGTTATTTCAATGGGCAATCCATGTTTTCAAACCTCATGTAGCACAGCATGGTCGATTTGCCATAATGCTTAGTTTAACTGCCATCGTGGGGTGTCCCTAATCTCGGATTGTTAAAAACATACTTTCTCCTATTAATTTGGCCAGCAAAGAACTGAGGAGACAGAAATATTGCAATTCTGTCTCCTCAATTCCTTTACTGGCATTTCACCACTAGGCGGGAACTAAACTTAGTGGGTTATAGTCGAAAATAGAATCTGCCACATGGGAGACACTCAGAAACCACACGACTTTGGGTCTCATCATATACTATTATTTCTTCACTATATTATGTCTCATCATTTACTGTTATGTCTCCAATCAATCAAACATTATTTTCTCATAATACTCGTGTATCCTGTATACGTACACATACTGATACATGTTTAGTATGATTCTCTCTCCCCGGCTCCTCTCTTACATCATATAACTACGAGGGGAGGTGCTAAATAAAGGACGCAGAACGGACTTGTATGTCACAGCGCTGCCCTAAGGAATTCTAGACCTAATTTATAAAATAATCAAATCATATAAAATGAAAGACACATTATGTAATATAACAATACATAATGCTGATACGTGTGCATTTTTATTTGGTCTTGTAATGTATGATGTCTCCACAATGGTGTTATTTTTCTAAAATACACACTTCACCATTATACTCTCTCTCTCTCTCTCTCTGAATATGTCTGTCTCTCTGTCTCTCTCTGTGTCTCTCTCTGTCTCTCGCGCCCTCTGTGTGTCTCTCGTTGAAGTGTCTGTGTGCTGATGGGATTTGGCAGAGTTGACCCTAGGATACAGGTAACAGAAAAGATCAGGAACCCATTACTAAACTCACCTGTGTTTGTGAGGATATGATACTTATTGTTCATTTCCTGGAACAGATAGTGTATACAGTGATAGCATCTCAGCACTAAATGCAATTGGTAAACCGTTAATAGATAAGTGCTTTCACTTTATCCTTCCAGTAACAATGCATTCTCAATGCTTCTAGTAAATGTTTACACACAGGCTTCAAACAGGTAAGTGAGAGGTTCCAATTCTTCCAGGAATGCAACTCTGTACTCCTTGCAGACGTGGGAACTTCCCCATCTACACATTCCTCTGCAACACCTGGAACTGATGCTATTAGCAGGGAGAGCACGTACAGCATGACCCCAGCATGGCAGGAACATGACAATACAAACACACAGCCACGTGATGACAAACCAACACCCATCTGACTGTGTGCTGAGCAATGCTTGTGTCTGGGCTATTAATGTATGTGTGGACAATGGGTGAACATGCTTAATTTTTATTTTGACTCCTCCACCTTAATGAGGTCTGTCTTCACAAAATATGTATATTTAGGCAAAATCAGAGTACTGTATTCTTCGTCTAACAGCTTTTGTGGTAAACTAAGGACATTTTGTATTCCGCATACAGGATGGATTCCTCAAATGCTTTTTATTTATAAAATTATCCCAATAAACCAAGGTAGTGAGACATACTGTGATACACTAGCTGTATTGGGGTACAAAAACCTACTAACACTCATAAATACTAATACAAATATTAATATGTATAAAACAATATGTATATACTAAGTCATTTTACCAGGATTAATACATTGAGAAGCCTGTACGTGACAGTTTTTACAGTTGTAGTTGTTTTTCAAACAGTAAGACATATATTATATTTAAAGCAATGGAAGAGGTTGTATTTCACAGTAAGGTATGGTGCATGATATAACTAGGGGTCAGCAAAGCTGACTGATATACAATAGAATAAAACACATGCTTAATATCCCAACAAACTGTCACCGCCAGACGTGCACCTTGCAAAATTTGTTTACACTAAACGACTTCATCTGAAAATAAAAAATTGTATAGAATGGCTGAATTTTGGCTACATGGTGGCTCTTATTGGAAGTATTTTGATAATGAAGAACAAATCGGATCAACCAAAAGGTGAGAAAATATTATGTATAAACAAGTTTGTCCAAAATTCAGAGTAGAGTTTGAGGCATCAATAACATTTTTATTGATAAGCTAATTTAAATGATATTACATACAATGAGTGCTTAAGATATGGAGATTTGTTTGACAATGGAAGATGACATCTTTTAAATGAGCTCTATTTGCCGCCTCGCAAGGTCAGGCTCTTTCAAATGCATTGTTCATAACATTAGTTAATATTTAAAGGCTCTAGTGCTAGAATTTCTGCACGGATATTCTACTTGAGCTGCTCAAGTGTATTCACGTTGAGTACATATGACCTTTACTTCAGATATCCCCACAGGAAGTATTTGGGAGCCGAAGTATTTGGGAGGCGAATGTGGCAGTCAATGAATTTGGGAATTTCTTGAAATTATCCACTTGCTGAACAATTGTCTCAAGAGGTCCATTGTGACCCTTGCTGTATAATCTTTTTGTGTCAATATTTGGTTCACAGATCAAGTAGAAAAGATAACCAATATCTGAAAAAAGGGATTTAGGGGTGATTATTTCTGATGACTTAAAGGTAGGCTGACAATGTAATAGAGCAGCAGGAAATGCTAGCAGAATGCTTGGTTGTATAGGGAGAGGTATTAGCAGTAGAAAGAGGGAAGTGCTCATGCCATT
Organism: Pelobates cultripes; assembly: GCA_933207985.1. Taxonomy (NCBI): domain Eukaryota; kingdom Metazoa; phylum Chordata; class Amphibia; order Anura; family Pelobatidae; genus Pelobates; species Pelobates cultripes. The sequence goes on from OW240915.1 coordinate 316,039,645, forward strand.
GTACAGAACACTGGTGAGACCTCACTTGGAGTATTGTACACAGTACTGGAGACCGTATCTTCAGAAGGATATTGATACCTTAGAGAGGGTTCAGAGAAGGGCTACTAAACTGGTTCATGGATTGCGGGATAAAACTTACCAGGAAAGGTTAAAGGATCTTAACATGTATAGCTTGGAGGAAAGACGAGACAGGGGGGATATGATAGAAACATTTAAATACATAAAGGGAATCAACACAGTAAAGGAGGAGACTATATTTAAAAGAAGAAAAACTACCACAACAAGAGGACATAGTCTTAAATTAGAGGGACAAAGGTTTAAAAATAATATCTGGAAGTATTACTTTACTGAGAGGGTAGTGGATGCATGGAATAGCCTTCCAGCTGAAGGTTAACACAGTAAAAGAGTTTAAGCATGCGTGGGATAGGCTAGATGGGCCGAATGGTTCTTATCTGCCGTCACATTCTATGTTTCTATGAGCAGTAAAAAAAAATAAAAATCTATATTTATTATTTATTTTTACTGCTCCAGCTTTCTTCCCTCTACCGGTTATTTATCTCTTGATCTGTGAATAAAAGCAACATTTACTGACTGTCCCCTAGCCATCAATCATCTTTTTTTCCCATCAGTCATCTCTTGTTTTTGGCACCACGGGTAGAATTCCTAATAACGAGTCACACAAACATGCTCGTCAACTGCGTGTTTAGTTTGTTTCGTGATTCCACCACATTCACCCCACTGGCCCAAATTTGGATGAATGGCAGTTCAAAAAGAAACAAAGTCTAATTAGTTTCCAAGTCTAATTAACCCCCAATGATGCTTTACTCTGGGAATCAAATATTACAGACTCCAGATAGAAAATACAGGAAGATGGTGGCAAAAGACCATAAATGATCCATAGCATTCCAAAAACCAAGTAAGTGAAGGAAAGATTAGTAGACACACAAAACCAAGCATTAGCACCGTGATACAAGCAGAGAGTGCTGAGCAGTATGTTAGCAGAGATACAATGGGATACAATTATATGCTTTAGAGTGTCAAATCATGTGAAAACACATTTGTTTTTGCATCGTGTGGGTGAGCGGTTCGCTGATGTCAACATTATGGATCGAGTGGCCCATGGTGGCGGTGGGGTTATGGTATGGACAGGCATATGTCATGGACAACAAACACAGGTGCATTTTATTGATGGCATTTTGAATGCACAGAGATACCGTGACGAGATCCTGAAGCCCATTGTTGTGCCATTCATCCACGACCAATCAGCTCATGTTGCAGCATGATAATGCACGGCCCCATGTTGCAAAGATTGGTACACAATTCCTGGAAGCTGAAAACATCCCAGTTCGTGCATGGCCAGCATACTCACTGGACATGTCATCCATTGAGAATGTTTGGGATGCTCTGGATCGGTGTATACGACAGCGTGTTCCAGGTCCTGCCAATATCCAGCAACTTCGCACAGTCATTGAAGAGGAATGGATCAACATTCCACAGGTCACAATCAACAACCTGATTAACTTTATGCAAAGGAGATGTGTTGCACCTTGTGAGGCAAATGGTAGTCACACCAGATACTGACTGGTTTTCGGATGCCCCTGGATACCCCCTATAAAGTAAAACACATTTTTTATTGCACATTTTAGAGTGACTTTTTTTTGTGGCCAGCCTAAGGCACACCTGTGCAATAATCATTCTGTCTAATCAGCATTTTGATATGCCACACCTGTGAGGTGGATGGATTATCTCGGCAAAGGAGAAGTGCTCACTAACACAGATTTAGACAGATTTGTGAACAATACTTGAGAGAAATATGCCTTTTGTGTACATAGAAAAAGTCTTAGATCTTTGAGTTCAGTTCATGAAAAATTGGAGCAAAAACAACAGTGTTGCGTTTATAATTTTGTTCACTGTATATTGGAACTCAATACAGATACAGACTACCAGATGCAGTGTTGCAGAATCTGACAAGATAAGTGAAGATTAGGTTAGCTTTAGTGTATCTATTATTTTATAATCCTATAATTTTAGTAATGAGAGGAGGTTAATATTATGCTTTATTCTCTTTACTATCTCCAAACAGCAGGGGGGATAAAATAAACCAATCAAAAGCAAGAAGGAAGTAATATAAGAGCAAGACACTAAAAGCGCCTTTCTTTGGTGTAAAAGAGGTAGAACATGTGCAAACTGAACAATAAACTGAAAAACTTATGAATAACTGAAAAAGAGCAGTCCATATGTCAAGTAATGTTAATGCAAGAACAGATTCCCAACAAATTACATTAACATCCAGGATTAAACCGAAACATAAAATAAAATTAAAGTATTTCATCATATAACATTGACCATATTAACCTCCAGTCAATGTCATAAATATTACGACTATTAAAATAGACAATGTCAGACATTGTATACGAAGACTAAACCAATCAAGCACACATCGTGAAAACAATCATAATAGAAGACAATGACAAACAAGGAATAAATCGCACCAAACAGAATTGAAAATATCACACAGGTATACTCAATCTTAACACTAACCCAATAATGTGTAGTAAATGATGTATATACGTACTCTCTCTGGAGTAAAGTGATTTTGTATTTCAGTACCAAAAAAAACTCAAAATAAAAACTGAAATACAAGAAAAAATAGTGTAATATGTCTTGAATGGTATTACAGACAGTTAAGTACATAGGTGTCTCACTCACACTTTTATGAGCTACTGAGAGCTCTGCTGTTTAGCGCTTTGATGGTACAATCCCGTCTTGGGATATATGTAGATCCACAGTTTTATGTGTCCATAATCCTTGTAGATTTACTGCTGCCTATTCATATTATAGGGAGCGCCTCCATCTGCCTTTTTTTTCCAAACCAGGAATAGCAGCAAAAGAAGAAAACTAAATCAACCTAGGGAGGGAGAGAAGGAAAATATTTTCTTCCTGTCATTACTGAAATATTCAATCTTACTAGATGACTTCATATTTTAACACTCTAACACTCTGAAAGAAAAGAGAAAGAAGCATGAGGGCAGGACAAAAATAAAATGTTCTAAATGTATCTTCCCATGTCCATTAAATGTCAGTAGATACCAATTTGTGCGAGCGGACATAAGACACCAGCAGCTGGCATGACCAAGACAGATGAAGCGAAGCCGTAACTTCTACATAATTAAAAGTGACACCCTCTTGTCAAAAGCCCATTGAAAGGAGATCAGACACAAGAGAAGTGTAAATGTTGCTGTCAGTTGATGTAGGGATAGGCCTTCATTGTCTGGTAAGTCTTGTTAGAATCACAGCACCAAATCCATGTCCTATAACTGTGTATATTTTGGGAGCCAGAGAACGAGACAACCTAATGCCTTGTAACAGTCGACAAACCAGAGGGTCCTGACATATCAGCAGTCCCTGTAGCAGAGATGTACAGCAGAGATAGCTGACCTGGGGAGATCTCCTGAATGAGGATGAGAGAAGAATCAAGGCACATCAACTAACAGAGGGGAATCTGATCCAAATTAAGGGTCTTCCTGAGTTCCTTCTTGGTCGGCTTGATCTTGGAGTGGCGGAGATGGAGTATGCAATTCACTGCATTGATCTTGAAGGCTAGAAACTGAACAACTTTGGTGGGAATTAGAGGTGACTTGTCTTGGTTGACCACACACCGCAACAATTCCAACAAGCGAACATTATATTGCGTTTAAAATTTCAAGCATGAGGCTGTGTTGTAAAAGAGTAGAAGATCATCCAAGTACATTAGAAAACTAAAACTCTTTGCTCCGAGACATGCTAACACTGGCTTCAGAAGACAGTAATGAACATAATGGGTCAAGTGGTCAGGCAACACCCATTCCAGTGAGTGGGGGTGTTGGATATTCCTTGGATCAAATTGAGGCTGTCCACTTGCACCTAAGAAGATCTCTTTGCTAGTGAGAGAAGAAGATGGCTGTGATCCACCATGCTAATGAGTGTCTCTCACCATGGACTCCTTGAAGTAAGGTGACTCCTTAAAGGATACATCATCCCACGCTGGATCCCCTTCTGAAGTGGAGTGGTCATCCTCACACTATTCATCTGAAACCTTCAACTGAGTGTCAGTCCAGGGCAAAGTAGCATAAGCATGGGTAGGAAACAAGTGTCATGTGGCTGTATATAACAATGTGCGCAGTGTTCAAAAATTGTAAAATGGGTATATGTATAAGTTTTAATTTGGCACCTGTAAAGGAGTGGAAAGAAAAGGAACTGAAATGAGTAAATGTCGAAAGGAAAGCCACAGGCATAAATATAGTGTTTGGGCCGGCAGCAAGATGGCAGTCGCGCATCTTACAATCAGTCAAGATCCACAATGGCCACCGCATAAAATCCGGCCCAAGGAAGATGGCCTATAGAAATTAGCATGCTGCAAGTCCTGCTTCCCCCCGCCCCCCCAGCATAGATAGCCCAAAGTTAAGGGCAACACGGGGACAGCAAGGGAGAGTACACTAATACAAGGTAAAAGAGGATCAGGACTAACTAAACAAATAAGATAATAACACAAATGTTAAATTACGTGAACCTAAATGTATGAAATTATATAAACACCAAGGAACAAAATTGAGAGGTAAAAGATAACATTATAGTGAGGGCAGCAAGAGGCCAAAATTTGGACCTGTGTTGATGAAGGAGCAGCAAAGAAAGAGGTGCTTTAAGTGTCATTATATTCCTTATATTATATACCTCTTATATTACCTCCTACTTGTTTTTGATTGGCTTGTTTTATCTCTCTGATTTGTGTGCCTATTTGGAGTTAGTAAAGAGAGTTAAGCATAATATGAAGCCTCCCATCAAGTAGTAAAGTACCAAATCTGTCTAGACACTATATATATATATTTATATATCACCAACACTGAAATACACAGAAAGCTTCTTAAGGATAGGCCTTAAATACTACATCTCAGAGCTGAGTACTGAATCATCATAATAATATATGACACTTTGCTTATCATTTGACACCTGTACTTTGAGCACATTGTATCAGCTCCCATCATTTTGAAATGCAATGTACTTTTCCATTCTACCTGGCCAAGGTCCATTTAATCAGGTCAAAGAAGATATGTCTGTGACTTATGTCTTCCATGGCATGTGATTCATTAATGCTGAAATACAATCTCAATAACAAAGCCACATTTAGGGCCTGGACACCATGCTTAATGTTATATTACCTATTCACCAGCTTCTGGAGAGATTGATGAGTTACTAACACAGCTACAAGTGTCCCTCGTTAATGAATTTTAATTAATGCACTTTGACTTCATGTTAGCGGACTTTCTATAGGTGAAATGTTGCTCCATTGCTGCCAGTCACATCAGGAGTCTGCGATGTGGATTTTGCCCCATATTAGTAGTATGTATATTGTTTGTGATAAAACTTTGTAACATGATTGCCCTACAATCATGGGAGGTCTGACCAGGAGGCAAGGTGGAAATTGCCCCCTTGGGTACAAGCACACAGGGTTTGTGGGCTGCTGCATTACTGCACCATTCTTCCACTGATTAGAAGCAGCTGGCTGTGTGTTAGGATACGTGTTAGCAGAATCTTGCAGCAGTGAAGCGATAAGCAGGAATTGTGAAGAATCTTTGCCAGCACTGTCAGTTTGTTTTTGTGCTGGGTGCTTTCAAGCTTACGGCTGCACAGGGGCTTACAAGCTGCAGGAGCCACCAGGTGGCCCTCCCACTTGCGGCCTCTCAATGGGCAGCTCTGTTTAGGGGCCTGGTCAGACCTTGAACATGGGCTCCTGTCAGCAGGGCCGCCACCAGAAATTTTGGGGCCCCTAACTCAGCTTAGGGTCTGGGACCCCTGGGGCCCGCCTCCAAATACCGTCCCACCTCCAAATACACACACAGACACAAACACACACACTGATACAAAAGGACATAGATACATACTAACAGACACACATACTGAAACAGACATACACGCATACAGGCATACATACTGACACACACATACTGAGACATACACACAGGCATACATAGTGACAGACAGACACATACTAACATGCATACAGACACACCTGCATGAAGACATAAAGATACATACATACAGACACCGACATACATACATACACACACACATATACATACATACATACATACATTCATACATACAGACATACTGACAGACATACAGACACTGACATCCATACACACATACATTTATAATGGCATACAGACATACACAGACATACATTCATAATGGCATACAGACATACATACATACATTCAGACTGACATACATGCATATATACAGACATACTGACAGACATACATGCATACAGACATCCATACACACATAATGATATGCAGACATACATTCATACTGACATACATACATACATACATACATATGTAATGACATATAGGCATACATATATACATACATAGACATACATACAGACATACATGCATACATACATACATACATAGACATACATGCATGCATGCATACATACAGACATACATACGTACAGACATATACATACATACATACACAGGCATACATACAGACAGACATACATGCATGCATACAGTCAGACAGACAGACAAACAGACATACATAGACATACACACAGACATACATACATACAGACATACACACAGACATGTATGCATACAGACATACATACATACATAGACATACATACATAGACATACATGCATACAGACATACATACAGACACACAGACATACAGACATGCATGCAGACATACATACATACACAGACAGACAGACATACAGACAGACAGACATACAGACAGACAGACATACGTACATAGACATACAGACATAGACATACATGCATACATACATACATACACAGACAGACATACATACATAGGCATACATGCATGCATACAGACAGACAGACATACAGACAGACATAAAGACATACATACATACAGACATACATGCATACAGACAGACATACAGACATACATGCATGCAGACATACATACATACACACATACATACAGACAGACATACATACACACACAGACATACATACAGACAGACATACATGCATACAGACATACATACATACAGTCATACACATACATACAGACAGACATAGACATACAGACATACATACAGACAGACATACAGACATACATGCATGCATACATACATACAGACAGACAGACATGCATAGACATACATACATGCAAACAGACAGACATACATAGACATACATGCATACAGACAGACAGACAGACAGACATAGACATACATGCATACAGACAGACTGACAGACATATATGCATACAGACAGACATACATACACAGACATACATACAGACATACATACATACACATACAGACAGACAGACATACATACACAGACAGACATACATACACAGACATACATACATGCATACAGACATACATACATACAGACAGACATACACATACATACAGACAGACATACAGACATACATACAGACATACATGCACATACATACAGACAGACATACATAGACATGCATACATACATACACTTCCCCCAGCACCACTTGCGGCTGCTTTTTTTTTTTTTTTAAAGGGGCCAGGTTGCGCTATACCACGGCCACAGCACTGACCGTTATGGTTGTCACCCCCTGATGGCGGCCCTGCCTGTCAGACCAGCATATAACTTCTGTGTGTGAATGTCTGCATGTGTGTGTGTATGTGTGTGTGTGTGTGCGTGCGTGTGTATTTGAGCATTCAAATACTACACACAAACACACTCTTGCATTCTAAATGCCAGCAGTACATAAAATTACACCACAGCAATCAAACTGCAACATGGCATACAAATACATCCCTGCACTTACTGGCGTACATACCGTGGTCGCAGGGGTCGCAGCTGGTGGGCTGGGCCCGGCCGCCCTGCGACCGGGTATGTATGCCTGTTTGCCAGCCTCTTCTGCTGAGCGGCCCAGGAGCTGGCCACCTCAGGGCCCCCTGTGACCGGCAGTGGCGTTATATGTTCGGGCGCATGCGCGCGCGCGAGGGAGCATTCTCTCCTGAGCGCTCTCTGCCCAGCTCCCTCGCGCACACCGCACTGATGCCGGAGCCGGAATATGACATCATTCCGGCTCCGGCATCAGTAAGCAGCTCGCGAGGGAGGTGAACAGGAGGATCAGTGCTCCCTCGCCGCCTTCAGGACCGGCCACCAGGCAGCCCCACTGGACCCCAGGGAATCCCCTCAGCACTCCCAAAGGTAGGGAGGCTGGGGGATTACATTTAAAAAATTAAAAAATGAGTGTGTGTATATGTGTGTTATAGTGTGTGTGTTAATTTTTGTGTGTCAGTGTCTGTGTGTGTCTGTTACTGGGTGTGTTTGTGTGTGTCTGTTATTGAGTGTGTGTCTGCTAGTGTGTCAGTGAGTGTGTTACTTTTCGTGTGTGTGTGTTATTGTGTGTGTTAGTTGTGTGTATGCGTCTGTTTGTGAGAGTGTGTGTGTGTGGTTAAAACACCTTCAGCACTTACCTTTCTCCAGCCCCGGGCTCCCTCCGCCCCGATCCGCATCTCAGCTCCGAATGCGCATGCGCGGCAAGAGCAGCGCGTGCATTCAAACCGCCCATAGGAAAGCATTACTCAATGCTTTCCTATGGACGTCCAGCGTCTGCTCACTGTGATTTTCACAGTGAGAATCGCGGAAGCGCCTCTAGCGGCTGTCAGGGAGACAGCCACTAGAGGCTGGATTAACCCTCAGTGAAGCATAGCAGTTTCTCTGAAACTGCTATGTTTTCATCTGCAAGTTTAAAACTAGAGGGACCTGGCACCCAGACCACTTTATTGAGCTGAAGTGATCTGAGTGCCTGTAGTGGTCCTTTAAGTGTATGTATCTGCATGCAGTGGCATACATACCGTGGTCGCAGGGGTCGCAGCCCTGTGACCCCCGTGACCCCTGCGACCAGGTGCCCACCGCCATGTATTGTGGCACCGGCCCGCGCAGAGTGGGGGGGAGGCATCACGGATCAATTTTCGCACCGGCCCGCGCAGAGTGGGGGGGAGGCATCACGGATCAATTTTCGCACCGGGGTCCCATGGATCGTGTGTACGCCACTGTCTACACTCTAACTCCATACCAACACAAACTGCATTAAAACACCAACACTACACACAAAGATATACATATTCCATACAAAAACTTACTGAGATTCAAACACACTAACACTGTTAACAAATACAGCCCTGCAATGATTGGCAAATTGTAGATCCTCAGCTGACAAAGCATTGTGGGTCTTGTACGACAGTTGACAATCTACCTTTTGGCCACCTTGCAGCATGACCCTCTTTGTATTAGCTCCATCACTTGTTCTCCAGACCATGACTCGTCCCTGAGATATTTCATGTAAGAGTGCTATCAGGGGCAGACCAGGCTTCCAGACTATGATGAATACGTGGGATTTGGAGGTATTGGCAAGTGACTACGTCTAGAGATGAGACATTGGTGATGAAGTGGTCATTGGAAACAATAGATCACTTGCTACATACATGTCATACTGACGGAGGTCGCAGAGATATGATTTCACAATTCACAACGTCTGCCACCACCATCTGTCAGACTAGCATATTGTTTGTGCATGTGAGTGGGTCCATCCACATAGACATCTATATATTTCATGAGCCAAAAACTGTCATAGGATGCCAGTCCTCCCCTGCCTACTACGGTGCTTTGCCAACATTCTAACTTCTTCCTGCAACTGAACTCCTTCTGATACTGACGCCATGTGATTATTACTCTCAGCTAGCTGTTAAAATACATGTTGACCTTCCTGCAGGAATGGCTGAATTAACCTCCTTTTCTTCACTGTATTTCCATGTCTGCCATTTTTTATGTCCCACCCCTTTATCACTAAAAACTGCCTATACTCCCTAGCTAGAGTCCCTGCAGGTGCCAACACAGATCCGAGGAGTGGCAGTGTCACTTTAAGTAACAAATGAAAGGGGTGATGGGGAGACGTGTACACAGCCTCTTATTAAGACAATACAGCACATTCTCTCACAGATGGGACTGTGATAAACTTTATGCTGTTTGAACACATTTTTCTGGTCTAACAAGATTCCAGATGAATGCATTACTCAACGCATTGGATGAAGAGGGTTCTGAAAGAAAAGAAACATTTTCGACAAATGGAAAAATATTTTCATCTGCTTAAATCGATGGGAAGCATAACTTTCCCTTGTTGTTTTAAACACAGCACAATGCATAGTTTCATGACACGGCTCATATTTGTCCAGTGCGAGTGGGTGAGTCTGGTCACAAGATATATTTACTGGCTCTGTTATTCAGGCCATTGAATGAATACTAACATTTTGAGGGCTACAGGATCAAGCGACATGTGCCATGTAGTTAATTCCCTGCAGAATATAAACAATGAATTGCACAATTTTAACGATTCACTTGGAAAGAAAAAAGGAACGTTTGAACTCTTTGTTTAAACATTACAAAGTATTATGTTTTATTTATAGAGTAAACAATTGGTGCAAGTAAAGAGGAAGATATATAATACATCTAAGACATGATACAAGATTTGACAAACAAATACAAGAGTAGCTGAGGGCTCTACTGAGAACTTACAATTTAGATGGATAGGAGGGGTAGCAGCAGGTTAAGTAAATAAACCCACTTTTCTAGCATCAAATGGTTAATGGGGTGAACTCTTGACCCTCTATCACTGAAACGGTTAATTCAGGTATCCCCAATTGCCAATAGTCTCCAGATCTTCATTATTTTAAACTTTAGGGTTTATTTTTTGTTTGTTTTTTTGTTTGTTTTTTAAATATGACTTTATTATAAGTTTAATAGTTTGGAATTAAACCACCTGTGAAGCAAAGTCAGGGAGTCAAGCTCTAAGCCAGGCTTCCCCAAACTCCGGCCCTCCAAATGTTGCTGAACGACAACTCCCATGATTCTTTGAATTAAAGATATAGGCTGAGAATCATGGGAGTTGTAGTTAAGCAACATCTGGAGGGCCGGAGTTTGGGGAAGCCTGCGCTAAACGTAGAACTGTACTGAATTTAAGTTTTATTGTTATTTGTTAGATGTTATTCACCAAGGTGAGAATTCAAGGTGAATTTAAAGAGAATTTCAAATTTCAGGTCAAAGTAGCCAAAATTGAATAATTCTCTAAGTCATTTCAACTACTCCGGCCTGCAATTTTAAACCCACTTTTAATTCTCACTTTAGTAAATAACTCTGTTTGAGTTAACAGGTTGGAGAATTTTTCATGTTTTCACTTCGCCACAATTTACTCTTAGAAGGTTTATTACATAATAATTAATGGTTGCAAATATCAAACCTTATGTTAAAATACCTGATATGGAAAAATATCTTCAGTTTGTTAATAGGCACAGCTTGATCATTTCAATCTGAATTTTGTAATTTTGATTTTAATTTTGTACTATTTAATATAATTAAATAAATAGAAAAAAGGATTAAAAAATGTTTTTTTCCCAAGTATTTTGTCTTAAAGTTTGCCAGTTATCAGCACAACTTACATGACAATTTAAAATTCTTATTTAGTTCATATAGCCCCATTGAGTACATGTATATATTTATTGCAGCATCTAAAAACAGCTTGCAAACGTTGCAGATCTCTCCTCTCCTCCTATTCTAACCCAGCCCAAACCTTTACATTGTTATTCCCTACAGTGAGAATTAAAGGTGAGTTTTGAATTTAAGGTCAAATTAGCCAAACTAGGAAAGTTAGCTATGCTTTCAATTCACCTGCTCTGCCCTTATCATTAAAATGACTTATGGAATTCACTTAGAAAACTCTGAGTTTAGTAAATCACCCGGTACGTCTGTGTTGGGGAATATTCCAATTAGAGGATTCCCAATCACAAGCCTCTGTGCTGTAGCCGTGATGGTAAGCGTGAGGACTCGCGATCATAGCTTTCCTACTCTTCTCAATGAGTTGCTGTAGAGCTATAGTTCGCTTCCACAGAGCTAGCGGACGAAAAAGAAAACCTCTTTTTATACTTGGGGACAGAACAACCTCCCTGCCTGTCAATCGGACAATCAATCAGACAGCCACGGAGGGATTTTTGATTAATTATGAACATGATGATTTCTTTTGAAATCAGAACTTTTATCTGTCAAAAATGTGACAGACTCCAGGTACATGAAGCACATCAGCGTGATGATATAAATGCTTTATACATGTGTTGCTCTAAGCTAAGTAAATCCTTCTTCTGCTGAGAGAATCCAGCCCTTTGTATTAAATAAACCCTATAAATGACTGATATTGGGAGGACCACAATCAATTTCCACTTTTCATTGCATGAAAGATGTTCAGAGAAAGGGACACTATAGTTACCAGAACAACTACAGCTTATTGAATTTGTTCTGGTGAGTAGAATCATTACCTTCAGGCTTTTTGCCTTAATCACTGTCTTATCAGAGAAAATACAGTGTTTACATTACAGCCTAGGGATACCTCCACTGGCCACTCCTCAGATGGCTGCTAGATGTGCTTCCTGGGGAAGCGCTGCACAGTGAGCAGCACTGCCATTGAGTGTCTCCACCCTCTGCATGCAGACACTGAACTTTCCTCAGAGAGATGCATTTATTCAATGTAATGCTTTCCTATAGGAAAGCATTATGATTGGTTGAGATCATCAATTCTGAAAATGTCAGCCAAGGAGGAGGATTGGGGGTGGAGGCTATATTTTACTATATTTAAGGGGGCAAAAGGGGGCCAGGGGAGCTAGATAGTGTTTTTTTAAATTATATGGTCAGGAATACGTTTGTGTTCCTGACCCTATACTGTTCTTTTAAGATGGGCTAACCACCATTTACAAATCACAGAAGGCAATAGCTGCATCTTCATTTGATAATCATTAACACTGCAATTTAAATTAGAACAATTTGTGTTTTTTTAACACGTGTGTGGCCATGTACCTGCAAACCAATGTAATTTACAAAGTAAAATTAGAACTTTTTTTCCTTCCATTCATCTGTTTCCCTCCCTACAATCCCTGCTAACGGGAGGCATTGTGTGTTTTATATAGTGATGTATGGGTATTTACAATGCATTCCTAGTGTACATTTTGTTTGCTTTTTGCTCTCATTTTATTGCATTGTTTGATTAATCGATGTTCTTCTGCTAGATTATGAAACAGTACAAATAAACATTTTCTGTAACATACGGCTGATGGACTTTGTGCTCTATCTTTACATTATTAGCCGTTATACAGACCATAAATGTACAGAGTGTTCACACAGAAGTTGTGAGATCAGAGCTGTTAATGTTATGAAGCACGTGAATTGCAACCTTCAGAGCTTCACGTATCACATCTAACCTGCAAGGGTGGATTGAAGTGACATACAGGTAGACAGATAGGTCACACGTCCCAAATATCCCTGAGTAGGAGGGACAGTCTCTCTTTTCTCCCCAAATCCCTTCTTTCTCTTTTCTTTCATTAATTCCAGTCTCTTCATATTTTACTGTTTACTGTCTCATCCCCACTTTTCTCTGTCATCTACTCCCATAAAATTCTACGTCGCCATCTCTCCCTGCCCTCGTACTCATAGGTTTTTTCTTGTTTTTCCATCCCTCGTCTTCTTAGCTCATCTGTCTTCTCTTCATATCAGATAACGTTTGACTAGAGAAACCTAAACTCTTGTGTTTTATTCCTATTTCAGCGGCTGATATATAGTTTCTGAGAAAATATTTTTTTTAAAAAGCGAAGAAAAGGATATTTCAAGCAATATGTGACATTAATAAGAAATACATTGCCCGTGAAGTGATGCAATGGTTGGAATGGTTCATGTATGTTTGTTAGACTTTATAAGGTATAAAAGGCAGGTTTTAATATGTTCTTAAAGGTGAGCATTTTGCAGCAGGATCTCAATGATACAAAGTCATCACTGGTTCTGTAGACATTCACGAAGCACTAGACTTGTGCACAAACGCATTTTCATCTGATATGAACAAAGGCGAATCCTTCTAATCCATGCCCGAACTGATCTATCGGGGATTCATTTGTGGAATAATTGATTTATTGAATTGATTTATTGAATAAGACTCCATAGTGAAGCGTTGTATGAGATGATTAGCTCTGGCTTACAGTGAAAAAGAATTCAATTTGTTTGTATCAGTTGAAGCATATTTGTGCAACGTCTATAAAGAACTAATAGTTTGTTACAATCTGTCCAGAATCCCCCTAAAGGTCTAATTTCTCCATAATACACCTTACATTACTACATACTACCCGTGTTTTATCATTGTGTGATAATATATTTATATTTTGGTTATTTCAGTGGGAAGAACATGTTTTTAAATATTCTACCGCTCGTATAGAATGATGCTTTATAATAAGGGTCCCCTAACACGAGGACAACATTGTCACATACATATCATAGCCTGAGATTAGTGGGAGTGATATTCTTAAGCAAAAGTAGATTTTTTTTTTCCTGCTGTCATTAATTATTTCCCCCCCAAATTACAGATGTCTCAGGAGAAAGAAACAGTAAGATTGTCTCTTCTAAACTCCTGTCCTGAATATGAGTAAAGGTAGAAAATAGCAACTATCTAACGGTGTAATTCCCACCAATGAATGCCCAGGTGGTGTCCTACGTTTAAGGGAATCATAGCCCATACTTTACTAACTCCAATCCTAGCCCTAAGCCTAAAAATCAGGTAGTATAAAATCTACATACAATTATCCTATCATTAAACCACTTGACATTTGGTCTTGTGGTTTATTCTGTTGTGTCCAGAACTCCTCAGGGGCATTTTCCAAACCATAATGCATATTGAATAAAAAAATGTATTTAATGCATGCCTGTTCATGTCTCTAGTAAACTAAAAGATATATAATTTTGCATCGATGGAAAATTACCACTGGCTATAAATTATGTTGCTGATTTACAATACCCTTATGAATCGCCTCTTAAAAAACAAACCAAGGAAGAAGTATTGTAAAATTGTAGTAAAACTGCAGGTAGTGTATGTTTACAAGAGTGTGATTGGATTTCACAAAAACACAAAAAAATAAAATGAGGTCATGTGTCCTGCAGTTTGCAAAGGATTCTTTTAACCTGTTTGCTGACTGACAGATTTACATTAGGTTAGATGTGTTTTTACACTGTGACGACAGCTCTGATTTGACAGGTTTTAGATTACTGACAGAGGTTAGGGAAGATTTAATCTAATAATAAAGAGATATAAAGGCAACAGGCAAGGATTGATATTAAAATATTGCAAGGACAAGCAGCAGGGTCGTTATAATGTAGTCGGCCAGTAGAATTTGAAACCCTTCTGCACTTAATATACTAGATATATAGAACTCATTTTCAAAAACAGCTTCTATTGTGTGTATATTTGTGTGTGTCATTGTGTATCTCTTTGAGTGTATCACTGTACATATGTGTGTGTACTTGGAAACATTTTTGAAATGTAGGCACCCATGTTATACATATAGTGCAAATCTAATGGCTAACTGAAAGTGCTACAGGGTGTGTTAAATGTTTTTTGTTTAGTTTTTTTAAAAAGTCTTTATTGTTTATTTAATTTCCCTTATGTGCTTTGCCAGACAAAGTAAGTAAATAAGTTGAAGATTGTGGTGCCGTGTGTATGGCTCTACTAGAGAATACGCTAACTGCCCATGAAATGTCTAGGTGCACATGATGAACCCAAGACATTCTGGGGTGGGTGGAGTTGCCGCAAAACAGAAGTGGAGATAATTTATTTTTCCGCCTACCTCTGCTGCTTGGTTCACCCCAGTAAATGCAGAAATAGCCTTTATTTCAGTGAAGGATCAAGGAATTGTCACTTTTCTGAACTGGTAATTCCTTTTTAACAGGATAAGAGATTAAGGAAACCACTGTTGACCTGAGAATTATCTCCGAAGGTATTTTGTCACGGCCCGCTTTTAGGGGACTCATTAATTCATGAACACTTCAGCACTAGTGGTCTAGTTTGGAAATCCATTTACAGTTGTACAAACAGTTTCATTTGACACAAATGCTAACAAATGGGCCAATGTGGACTCCAATCCATTGGTGTAGCGTGAGTTGCCAGGCAAGTATTACGCCCCTTGACCCGTGGACCGCTAGCGCTCTCCGACTCCCTTAATGGGTGCCTAAATAGCCTTGCTCCTCCTTTCCTACCCCATCATCATCTCCGTGATTTGTGTGGCACCGATAGTTGTGTTGCAATAAAATCCACCTCATGCCTAAAGTAATGTGTATGGCAGAGGTGCGCAAATGGTAGATCCCCAGATGTTGTAGAACCACAACTCCCATGATGCTTTGCATGCCTCTGCATGCATTTAGAATGACAAAGCATCATGGAAGCTGTAGTTTTAGAACATCTGGGGATCTACCTTTTGGGCTCCCCTGGTGCAGAGTTTATTCATATTACTTTAGACGTGTGGTGGATTTAAAAATTCATGCAACAAAACTGTCAGTGTTACATCACATAGACCGGGAGGTAGGCAAGGAGGAGAAGGACAATCTAGGCACCCGTTACCAGCATGATACCATTTAACAGGCATTCACATAATGCCTATTAACAGCGTGTTTTCCTGCTTGAAGATGCTGGAAGTAAAATTTCTGTACAATGTAATGTCGCAACTTTTATTTGCCCCATCATGTTGAACAACTGTGGAGAATGTTCGAACATTCCGAGATTTTCAGTGTGAATGTGAGGCCATGCTACTTTTTAGTTTTTATTACTACTTTCTTTTTACTTTAAAATGTTGTGCCCAGAACAACCCCCCCCCCTCCCCCACACTGTGAACATTAGAAAAGGGGTTCGCAGATCAAAAGTGAAGAGACCCATAGAGGAAAAAGAGGAAAATATATAATTATTGATTTATTTTTTTCACTCCTTCTCTTGAATTTTCTTTTATTGGTTACGTTTTCTCACTTGACTTGTGAACCAAATTGTGGGAAAATTATTTGTATTGTCTATATTACAGTTACATAGCTGAAAAGAGACTTGCGTCCATCAAGTTCAGCCTTCCTCACATTAGTTTTTTGCTGTTGATCCAAAAGAAGGCAAAAAAAACCCAGTTTGAAGCACAATTTTGCAACAAGCTAGGAAAAAAATTCCTTCTTGACCCCAGAATGGCAGTCAGATTTATCCTTGGGTCAAGCAGTTATTACCCTACATTGAAAGATTATATCCTTGAATATTCTGTTTTTGCAAGTATGCATCTAGTAGCTGTTTGAACATCTGTACGGACTCTGATAAAACCACTTCTTCAGGCAGAGAATTCCACATCCGTATTGTTCTTACAGTAAAAAAAAAAAAAAAAACCCTTTCCTTTGCCTTAGACAAAATCTTTCTTCTAGTCTAAACGCATGGCCTCGTGTCCTATGTAAAGTCCGGTTTGTGAATAGATTTCCACACAATGGTTTGTATTGGCCCCGAATATATTTGTATAATGTTATCATATCCCCTCTCAGGCGACGTTTTCTAAACTAAATAGGTTTAAATTTGTTAACCTTTCTTCATAGCTGATATGTTCCATTCCTTTTATTAATTTTGTAGCCCGCCTCTGCACTTTTTCTATATATTAACACATTTTCATTTTCAAGCCCTTTTTGTTTGTCTGATTCATTTCCTGAATCAGAGTAATCCTGTCAAGCCAACATATGGCCGAAATTTAACAGTTCCGAAAATATTTAAATTTTTTAAAAATAGGTTCGGTTGAATGGAAGTTTCTGCACAAGTCTAATAGTTTTTTTACATTGAGAAAAAACATAGCCAACACCTTTTTAGAAAAATTATGTAACAAAAAAAAAAAAATGAATTACCCATAAAAAGCATGCATATGGTTTTAAGTCAAATAGTATATTTTTCTGGTTACTCGCTGGACGTGACACGTATATTTTCTCTCTGTCATATAATTCCCAGATTTTACTATTAACATGACGTAAAGTCATGATTTTATTAATGACACGGAGGCGAGTATTATGCATTCTCTTTCTTTATTATACTCCCAGCAGCAAGAAAAGGAAGTATGAGAGAATCATATAAAAAACATAACAGCAGCTTGGTAACAGTGGCACCAATCAGCATCCAGTATTATCCATATGGGTGTGGTGCTCCTTGACTCCTCCTCTTTCTGCGTAGATCCCGAAGACCATAGTGTAAGTTCCAAAATATTCCAACAACACGAATTCCCGAAACAAAACCATAACCGGAAATTCAACAGGGAACAGCTTCAACCGCCAACTTTCACAGGTGTATTCAAGCTAAAAAAGAAGAAAAATATGGTAATATCGAGACTTGCGACTGCTATTCCATAGTTATCCAACTCTTCCACTACGTTATTCCAACACTATAAGTATATAGAAGTATATTCATCACAAACCTTACTCACCTTCGTGTCGTGTATGACACTTTACCTACCGTATTTTGTCATTCCAAAGGTCCCATGATTGACCTGTAACTTAAACACCACCCTGGGCAGGGCGGGTGGGAATAATACTCGCCTCCGTGTCATTAATAAAATCATGACTTTACGTCATGTTAATAGTAAAATCTGGGAATTTTATTAAAGACACGGAGGCTCCTATTATGCTATTTTAAAGCTGAGCAACCACCAAACTGGAAATATGTTGTACCGGTCGAAAGTAGAAATTACGAAACGTAGACTCATTCGACCAATCAGCTGCTCGTAAGATGTCTTCCAATCTACAACCTATCATGGAAGCTTTAGAAGCCATTGCCCCGCGAATGGAGTGTGAGGAGAAAATTGAAGTGTCTATGCCTGCCACGGATAATAACCATTTGATCCAACGAGCTAAAGTAGGAGTAGATACTGGTAGGTGCGGTACTCTGAACGAGATGAATAATGGATGGGTTTGATCAGGACGGAGCGAGCTCGTGCGGCGCTCGTATTCCTTAAGGCATAACACTGGGCACAGATTAGGGTTGTCTGGAAACGACGGGTAGAAGACCTCCTTAGTTGCAGACTTTGTCCTTCGTGAAATATTGAAGTAAACTCCGTTCGGAACAAAAGCGCGTGCTTGCCAATCCAATGCTCTGACATCAGCAACCCGTTTACATGAAAGTAAACAAAACAACATCAACAGTTTGGTTGATAATTGTTTAAGAGAAAGCTCATGATTCAAAGGCCAAGACTCGAGAAAACGAAAAATCACATTGACATCCCAGAAGGAAGAATACCGAGCCTGCGGGGGTCGAGCAAACCGGATGCCTTTGAGCAAACGACAGATGAGGGTATGTTTACCTATTGGAGTACCATCCAATCCCCTATGCCTCGCTGATATCGCTGACCTGTATAGATTTATAGTCCGAAAGGCTTTACCTTCTTCAAAGAGTAGAGTCAGGAATTGTAAGATTATTTTCACAGGAGCTGATATGGGATCCACTGATTGTCCCACGCACCAATCAGTCCACTTCCTCCAAACCGACCCGTAGGAACGTCTGGTACCTGGTGCCCAAGACTCTGCCAAGAGACTGAGTGTTGTCTGCGAAACATCCTCGAGATTCCATGTTCCCCTGAAAGGAACCATGCCATCAGGCGAAGTAGACCCTGGTCGATCAACTCGTGACTCATTCCCTCTGGATTGGTCAGGAGGTAGGGTATGTCCGGCAAGAGTCGTGGGGAATCTATCGACATTTCTAATAACTGTGGGAACCAGGGTTGTGACCTCCATAACGGGGTTATCAGCACTAGAGTCCCCTGGGAATATCGAAGGTATGCAAGGGTCCGAGAGATGAGGCTGAACGGTGGAAAAGCGTAATTCTTGCCCTTGGACCAGTCTTGTAAGAATGCGTCTGTCGCCAGCGCATCTGGGTCCGGTCTCCAACTGAAGAACCGAGGAAGTTGGGTGTTCAGCCGAGACACGAAGAGATCTATGTTGAGAGGTCCCCAAAGTCGAGAGAGACATTGGAAGATCATTGGGTGGAGATGCCAATCCCCTGTGTCTCGAAGATATCGAGAATTCCAATCCGCTAGTGCATTGTCCCGTCCTGGGATATATTCCGCTATTACCGAAATGTTGTGTTTTAGACAAAAGTGCCAAAAATCTCGAGCCATCAGTGCCAGAACTTTCGATTTCGTTCCTCCTAGGTGGTTGATATAACGCACCGCCGAAACGTTGTCCATCTTGATTAGGATAGAGCATGAGATGCCTGTGGGGGTCATGCTGCGAATGGCAAAGGATGCCGCTAACAGTTCTAGGCAGTTGATGTGTAACAATGTTTCTTCGTTGGACCATCTGCCACCGGTGGAAACTGAGCCACAATGCGCGCCCCAGCCGTGTAAGCTGGCGTCTGACTCTATGACCAGATCTGGCGTAGACCCGAATATCGCCCGTCCGTTCCACGCCTCCATGTGGGCTAGCCACCATGTCAACTCCTCTCTGGAATCTTCGTCCAGTGTAACACAGGTTTCGTACGAGTGTCCGGAGCGCAGATATGAGGCCTTGAGCCTTTGTAGGGCACGATAATGTAACGGGCCCGGGAAGATTGCTTGTATGGACGATGCCAGTAGCCCTATGATCCTCGCAAGTTGTCTGAGGGAAATGGTCGTACGAATCATAAGTCGTCTGATCTCTTTCTTGATCGAAATCATTTTGTCTTTGGGTAGGCACAACCTCTGCTGTACAGAGTCCACTTGAAATCCCAGAAATTCCATGCATCTGGAGGGTTGAAGGACAGATTTCTCCCAATTCACCAAGAATCCTAAGTTCTGGAGAAGGTGTGTTGTCCAAGACAAATGAACCCGTAATTGGGATTGAGATTGAGACAGGAGAAGGATATCGTCCAGATAAATTATTAACCTGACCCCTCGTGTGCGCAGGAAGGCAATCACCGGCTTTAGTACCTTTGTGAAGCACCATGGAGCAGAGGACAGACCAAACGGTAGACATACAAACCTCCACTTCGTTCCTTGCCACTGAAACTGCAGTAGGTTTTGGTGCGCTTCCGCGACAGGGATTGTCAGGTAAGCATCCCGTAAATCTATCTTGACCATCCAATCTGATGGTAGTAGGATGTCCCGAAGGCAATGAATACCCTCCATTTTGAAATGGTGATATTGGACAAACGCATTTAGGGGTCGGAGATTTATTACTGGGCGTACTCCACCCCCTTTCTTTGGAACCAGAAACAGGTTGCTTACAAACCCTTCTGTGTCCCATGGGATTTGTTGAATAGCGTGTTTTGACGCCAAATCTGCAATCTCTGCCGAGATCATCTTCTGGTGGTCGCTGGCCATGTTTAGTTCTCGAGGGAACTGCACCTGAGTAGGGTAAGAGACTAGCTCCATCAGGTACCCCTGTACTGTATTTAATACCCAAACATCTGCGGTTAGAAGTTTCCAAGCATGGTGAAACAATGCCAATCTGCCCCCCACTTTTATATGGGAAAAATGGAGATACTCGGTACTCACCATAAGGTCGTCTGCCTGAGACAGACCCCCGTGGTCCGCGGGAGTTCCAGGGCGTCCACGAGATGGGAAGAACGGGGTATAAGTTCGTTCTGGTACCGGTCTCTGGGTATTAAAGGAGCCTCTGCCGGCTCTAAATGAGCCACGGAATCCACGGCCGGATAGACGGCTCCTAACTCTACCGGCCCATCCAAAAACCCGAGGTGCAAATACTCTTTTTAGAGAAGTCTGAGCTTTGTCAATTGCTGTAAATGTTTTAACGTACAGCCCAAGATCCTTAATAAAGGATTCACCAAAGAGTAAGCCTTTAGCGGCTGGCCCCGGCTCATTGGTCGCCATACTGACCAGTTTGGGCTCTATTCTCATGAGAATCGCCTTGCGGCGTTCGGTTGCCATGGCTGTATTGGCGTTACCCACCATGCAGACTAACCTCTGCAACCAGCCTTTCGCTACTTCGAAATCGAAGTCATTCTCACCAGATTGGGCAGATTCCACTAACTCATAAAGTTTGGTGATGGGCCCCAGAGTGTCCAGGAACTTGTCCTGGCAGTTCCGAAGGGAGAAATCCAAACCTTTCCTAGGTTTCCAACCCGACTTATTCAAAAAATTGGACCAATTGGGGATCCACGTCAGGGGTTTTTCCCACTGAGTCTGGAAGGAAAGGCCGCGGGCATTCCGCCCGTAGCTTGTTACGTCCTTCCTTAGATAAAGGTTTTCTTACTCTTAGCGCGAGGTACCTCGCAATGTGCTCAGGCGGCTCCCATTCCGCCGAGCGAGGGTGACGGAGGTTATCTGGGTCAAACAACGGGTTACCCAGAGGGTCCCGTAAATCGTCGCCCTCGCCCGATACGGCAGGCTCAGTGCCCTGAGCCGTAGCCTTCTGGGTCGCAGTGTGAAATTTCACCTCGGACCCTGAATCGGAATATTCCGCACTATAATGGTCCATGCATAACTCATCATACTCCTCCTCCAAACTCCGGTCCGAATCGGACGAGTCCTCTTGGGCACGTGCCCACTTCCAAGATCTGGCCGATTTTACCCGGCCAGGGGCTCTATTGCGCGGTGGTATCGCGCCATCCTTGACAGCCTGAGGCGTGTCAGTCATTGCAGGCTGAACCTGCAGTTCTGGAGGGGAGGCAATATGTTTGCTTTTCGTCAAGGCTTTACGTCCCGGTTGTACCACATTAGTGGATCCCGGATTTAGTGTGCTCTGAGGGCCACAACTCTGAGACTGTATCAGCGCTTTGGTTACAGATTGTGTGATAGAGGATGACATGACCCCCATCGCGGAGGCTAACGCCTTGTTGATGGATTGTGCCATGGTAGAATCGAGGAGGGATTGAAATTCCTCCGATGCCATGAGGCTGGCGTCATCCTTACATGCCCTGTCTGAGGGGGAAACCCCTGGTGTAGGACACACAGACCCTGCAGGTCTTTCATTCTGATCTTGCATTTTAGCAATAATATAAACTCACAGGGGATAAAACACCCAAGTCCACTCAGAGTTAGAATTATAGGGCCCAATAAGGTAATGCCACTAGTAGTAGCTAATGGTTAAGAACAGTAACTGAAATGACCTGTAGGGAAAAAAAATATACTAGCTAAGGCTAAGGACAAAAAGGGTGTCAGGATAGAGTAATCCTCCACACCAACACTTACAGTTTGACCAGCAAAGACAGCAACACAGGAAATAAGCACAGGATGGGTCTGGGAGTGCGCCAGGAGGGTAGGAGAAACCGTTATCCACATACAGAATCGGTCCGCAGCAATTTCCCGCCGAAAACGTACTTAAAATGGCCGCCGCGAGAAAATTTACATAGGCGGCGACATAAACCAAAAAGATGGCCGCCGCGGCACGTACTGCGCATGCGCGGCCGTTAGGAAAAGGGGAAAAAACGGCAAAAGAGCGTTTGCGCATGCGCGGACCGGCAGAAAACCGCGGAATAGACCGCGACCAAAACAGAGAGCGGCTAAGGAGAGCAGCTAAGGGCAGCCCTGCTGCACCCACACAAAAACGGAAACGAGCAGGGTAAAGAGTCTAACACTACTGAAAGGGGGAAAACCTCAGGGTCCCAGAGACCCCTATTTAATAGGCAGCACTCCCAGACACCAGTATTAAATAACCAGTAATAACAGTGAAGTATAAAATAAGCATAAACATACACAATGCTAAAATCTTTTACCCAAATACACATATATGTATGAAAAATCACAGGAGTAGCAAGAGATGAAGTACTTAACTTGTCTGAGGGAGCAGCAAGAAAGAGGAGGAGTCAAGGAGCACCACACCCATATGGATAATACTGGATGCTGATTGGTGCCACTGTTACCAAGCTGTTGTTATGTTTTTTTATATGATTCTCTCATACTTCCTTTTCTTGCTGCTGGGAGTATAATAAAGAAAGAGAATGCATAATAGGAGCCTCCGTGTCTTTAATAAAATTATAAAACTCTCATTGTGTTTCAGAAAATGAATGTATAGAAATGTTTCCGAATAAAACCAGGTGTTTTTGTGTGTTTTTCAAAACAACACGAGACTTTGTTACTAACGTGAAATAGATGAGACTTTGGCACATGCAATGACTACTAATTGTATCAATGTCTTTCAACTGGGTGAAACTAACACCTGTGCTGACTTAAAAACTACCATAAAGAAAAGTCATAAAGATAAAGTGATATACAAGTTGATCAGTGCCATAAAAGGTAACTGTAATGAAAATTGTAAGAACAGCTTAAAATATTCTAACATTGACCTTGATTTAATATTTTGGGTAAGTTTTTCAAATGATTTTTTTCAAAATATTAAACTATAAAAAAATGTATCATATATAAAAAAATTACGATAATATTAAAATATTTTTATGACTATTAAATAATTTGAAAAGTTATTTCATCAAGACCGTTGTTTTTTTAATTAGTAACTATGTTAAATTTCACAATATCACAGATTAATCTCTATTTTTTTACTATGATAATAATAGCCATTGTGTAAATCAAAGTCTCCCAAATACATTATATCAAATAAGTTCTTCATAATTCAGTGTTTTAAAACAATGAAAATGTAGAGCCATTTAATTGGATCAAGCTGTAGTTCTTAATATGAAGGATGTCGGCACAGGTTATGTGATTGGTTAGCATGCAATATGAAAAGAAGAATATAATATAAATGCTAGTAAATAAAAAAGAAATATTTCTCCACAATAATTTAAACCAGCCTGGACACACGCTTTAAATATATATAAAAAATAAATAAATAAATTTAAAATAAATAAATAAATAAATAAATAAATTTAAAATAAATAAATAAATAAATGTAAAATAAATAAATGTAAAATAAATACATTTAAAATAAACAAATTAATAAATGTAATATATATATATATATATATATATATATATATATATATTGCAGTATTAGATACTTTGTTTTTAAAGCTGCTCCTTAGGTTGGAATTGATTCATTTGCTTGAACTGTATAGGTCAATGTATTAAAAAACGTGCAAAAGCAACATACCCGACAACCAATCCAGATATATAAAAGGATACATTTAAGGTTCCTTAAGTTCCTTTAAAGGATACTTCATACCCCTAAAGCAGTTTAGCTTGCTGAAATGCTTTATGTATGCAGACTGTGTACTTTTTTTTATTTTGCAATAAGAAATAATAGAAATTGACACTTTTATAAATTAACCTCGTTACACCCCCCTGGCTGTCAACCAAACAATGGGTCATGTTACTTCCTGGTTGTTTAGCTCAGGAACTAAATTCAAGAGGCAGCAATAGCCCAGAGCAATTGCCTTGCAATGACTTCTCATTGGACAGCCACAGAAAGTCTGGGCGGAGTTAGAAGGGGAGGGCTTGCAAAGAGAGCAGACAAGAGACCTTCAGCTTTTGCCAGCTGTTTTTTAGATATATCCCCAATGAAAAAATGCATAATTAAATGCATGCAAGTTTTCATTCTACTAAACCAGGGCCACTTGGATAGTTATTCCATCCTTCACGGGCCATGCAAAAATATCAACATAAAAATTAGCTTAAATTTTGCCCCTTCCTTAGCCTCTGTGTGTCTTTTTGTACCTCCCCAGCCCCTATGTGTTTATCTTTCTTTCCCCAGCCACTTTTGTGTGTCTCTTTTTCCCCTTCCCATCCCTTCTGTGTGTTTCTTTCCCCCAGCACCTTGTCTGTATCTCCTCCAGCATCTCTATGTCTCTTTGTGTACTGCCGCAAGCCCCTCCATTCCATGTGTCTCATTTCCTCACCCCTCCATTCCATGTGTCTCATTTCCTCACCCCCTACATTTCATGTGTCTCATTTCCTCACCCCTCCATTCCATGTGTTTAATTTCCTCACCCCTCCATTCCATGTGTCTCATTTCCTCACCCCCTACATTCCATGTGTCTCATTTCCTCACCCCTCCATTCCATGTGTCTCATTTCCTCACCCCCTACATTTCATGTGTCTCATTTCCTCACCCCCTCCATTCCATGTGTCTCATTTCCTCATCCCCTGCATTCCATGTGTCTCATTTCCTCATCCCCTACATTCCATGTATCTCATTTCCTCATCCCCTACATTCCATCTGTTTC
Organism: Pelobates cultripes; assembly: GCA_933207985.1. NCBI lineage: Eukaryota > Metazoa > Chordata > Amphibia > Anura > Pelobatidae > Pelobates > Pelobates cultripes. The sequence continues at coordinate 316,065,629 of OW240915.1, forward strand.
ATTTCCTCACCCCCTCCATTCCATATGTCTCATTCGCCAGCCCCTCCATGTGCCTTATTTTCTCCCCCTGCCCCTCCATTCAATGTGTCTCATTTCCTCACCCTCTCCATTCAATGTGTCTCATTTCCTCACCCCCTCCATTCCGTATGTCTCATTCTCCAGCCCCTCCATGTGCCTTATTTTCTCCCCAAGCCACTCCATTTGTTTGTCTCATTTCCCCAACCCCTGCACACTTCCTGTAAGACCATGGTAGAGGTTACTGAAGCCCTTCTACTCCGGTCTGCTGGCTCAGACACGCTACACAGGAGTAACTGGCTGGAGGAGAGCACTGTGCAGTGCGCTCCCCTGCTGCCAGAGCCGGTCTGTGCCTCATGGCAGCGCTGGCCCTGGGCTGGGCCTGATATGGCCCGGGTCAGACGTTCTCCACCTCTGAGTTAGTGTCCTAGCCATCAATATTTTTTTATTTTTTTTTTGTGCCAAGGCCAGAATTAAGCACTATAATTTTTAACTCCTTTATTCTTTTGCTCCTCTATCTATCCAGTCATTTTAACGGGGAGAGAGGCTTTACTACACTTTGCTGTCTTATGCTCGACCTCTTTCCTATATCACTTTCCTGTACATTGTAATTTTTTATTGCGGGGGGGTTGGGGGGGATATTTTAGGTTGCAGCTGAATATACTATAGTACTCTATTATCCAATCTATGTTTAGTCATGCTTCACATGGATAGTATATTGGTCTAACCTTTAGTCAATCTGTGTTACTAAACACAGACCATGGTCTAACCCCTTGTCTACCTGGGTACACTGCTATACTTTTCCAGTGCACTATTTACCTACAAAGGGCTGACAAAGGTACTATTAACTGGCTGCTTTATACGGACAGAAATATGATTAACCTCTAGTTAACCCCCATTTTTTAACACTAATATCTTGGTACACTGGTTTATTTTCCAGTGCACTACTTACCTACAAAGGGTTATCAAAAGTGCTACAAATAAGCCTAATTAATAAAGCTTGTATATTAATATTTTAGCACCTGTCTGGATAATCCAATGATTATCCATTTACTAGGTAGAGGAGTAGCCTTACACCGCTAGTATATTTCACTTGCACTGGGGATATATGTGGTTTGTGTATGTATTGGTGCTTGCAGAGTGGACTGTGACCCCATTTACCTCAGGATACTGATTACATTTTTCCAGTTTTTACCTCTTCCACTTTATTGTGCACTAGGTGAATCTTTCCTCTATTAGTACATAATTTGAGTAAATTTCGTCCGAACACCTGATTGGACCAGATTCAGCTGAATTGCAGTTCAACCCAAAGTGACTCTCAATGTCTTTTAAACATACACCAGTTCCAGTTTTTATTTTAAGAAAATTTTTTTAGGAATTGACATTTCAACATAATTTCTTTCTGAGCCTTTCAGCCCGTGCAGCTGCTGCTGGTAAATTTGGCAGTATTGGCGTATTGTTTCTTGGCTTAGTTACTTATTAAATGCTGATAAAAACAGATCTGCTAGGCTAAAGTATGTGGGAATACATTGTTAAAGTAGTGTATGGCAAGCATTCTCGTTAATGTTTAACCTAACGAGGACTACCATTGTGTGTTCACAAGACGCAAACAATGAAATTGGTCTAGAAATAAAAGGTGTGAAAACCATAAAATTTGTTTTCATCATTCAGGAGACATTTTGACATTTTTTAGTGGAAGATAAGGTATTTTAGCTTTTCACTGTGGAACCGGTTAGACTTTGTCTGTGTCCTTGTGTTAAAAAGGACCTCCTTCACGGAGGTCATTCATGCAGTTCTTCATTCTTTAGCGATATGTCATTCACTTTCAGGACACAATGTACTTAAAACACATAACAAAAATAAATAAATTAAATTAAAAGAAAAAGAAATCTATGTAAGTATTTGCTGTATATATAAATATCTGCATGCATTAGCTTTGTGTTAAATTCTGCCACCTAGATGTAAGTTAAAAAATAGAATTATAGAATGAAGAATTGCAAACAACACACGACTTATCTAATACACCATGTCTGTACTTAAAGGAACTCTAAAGGCACCCAGACCACTACATCTCAATGAAGTGTTCTGAGTGCCATACCCCTGACTTTTTAACCCTGATAGGGGTATTTTATTGGTGCATGTTGGTGCAAATTGACACTAGTTCCACAATGCTTTCATAGGATTGGCTGAGATTATCAATATTGAAGATCTTAGCCAAGGAGGCCGGTGGCAGCATGGAGACCAGTGTGCTGTGGGATGTAAGGTAAGTGAGTCTTACTTTTTCAAACCTTGCTGGGGCAGGGATTCAGACACCTTTATAGGTAGAAGAAGGCTATAGCATTAGTACATGTTTGTATTCCTAACACCATAGTGTTCCTGTAATATGGAATTTTTGTCTGATGTCCCAAAAATTAAATACCAGATAAAAAGCCTAGGACAGTGGAGCAAGGCCCCAAAGGTGTGACTGTCTTGGGACAACTCTGTGGTACAAAATATGTTTTTAATTCTTTATTCTTGGAGTGCAGGAATGAAACACATTTGCGTGAGTATGATTGACAATAAAGATCAATAGTATATGCCATATACACTGCACATTTAAAGGAAAGTAAGCAGGTTTGAAACTGTATGGCAAACAGAAAAACACACTTGAAAGTAAAATATAACTAGGAAAGCATACCATATCACATAAATACTGCTGGGTCTCTGGGTCTCCACACATAAATACTAGACTGAGAAGGGAAAGTAATCATTGGAATGGCTGCACGCTTCACCCATGGAGAGGAACCCCCAGACATAGTTCAGTCAACCCCCACTACCGGCAGGACACAGTCCCCATCTTAAGGTGTAGGCCTGTTTGTAGACCGCCAATCAGCAAAAAAGGCCATATCAGCCCACCATGTTCCAGAACCAAGGCTGGTACATCGACTGATATAGTGTAGTGGCTTATAGAGGGTCAGCAGTGTAGTGGAAGCTGTGTTAGGATAGCCAGGTGTGGTATGTAGATAGGAATTGGTAAATACTTGGGCGGTCCGCAGAAACAGAGCTGTAGCTCAGTATTGGGGGTCTCCTATGCTCACTGGTCTGGGTCTCAGTATCAATTGTTAGCACCCCGAACCGGGCTGCAAGTGCCAAGTGCGGCTTGATTAATGTTGCCCTGCTTTGCCCACATTTGGCATCAAGAGCCCTGAGGGAAATCACCTTCTACCCATAGTGTGTGACAAGCTCTGCCACCATATTAAAATGTAAGCGGTCCTCCAACTCAAATAGCTGACAATAGAAAGTATACTTATGCAGGTGGAGCGCTAAATAGATTCCAGGATCTCAGAAGGATCTTAAGATTGCTTCAGCTCAGATATATATAGAAAATATAAAAAGCATATAATAGTGAAGTACAGTTAAAATTTGATACATTTATTATTCCACACTAGACATGTAACACTCCTATCCATACTTAAAAAACAAGTGTCATGGATACTACAATAATAACAGAAAAAATAAAAGAATAAAAGTAGCCTCTTACAAGATAGAAAAAGTGAGTATATGCAGTTTCCAGCTGCTACTCACAAACGCTTGTGGTGCTCATGCACACGCTCGATCCGCAATGTGGCTGGCTTACAAGAATCCTCCATGGATAGGTAGTCCCACTGTGATCACCGGTTAACAATTTGTCAGAGCATCAGCTTTCGGGTCAAGTAGCTGACAGTATATAATGGTAAGACCCAGGGTGGACTGGGATGACCCCTACCGGTCCAAAGGGGAAGGAAGCAGGGCCAGTGCCACCTTGAATGAAGGGTCCGATTCGTTGCAGAAATGCAGGATAGTAGGAATGTGACCGTCTACCCCACTCACCACTTAATTAGACCTCTGTTTCATAGATTACATTTCTCCCCCCAGGGGTCCAAAACATAGATTTTTGGATCAAGCAGCAGGACCATCCCCTCACAGGGTATGTGACTGACACTTCTCGGTACCTGGACTAGGACTAAACTACTTTTGCAGTAGTCTTCCATCCAACTAGTCAGCATGGTGGTCTGCCCCTCCCCCCCACCACCACCACTGTGGTACAATATTATGGCAATTTAAATTGATTTACTGATGTCCATATGTAGTTAAGAATGGCACAATATGTCACATGTCACATGTACTGTATGTTAAATTTTTCTATTAAATATGTACATATTAGGATCAACAAAATTAAAAGGAAAAAGTCATAGTTTGTGTGAATTCCTGCCATTTTGTCTCAATTGCCTCACATTGATTTGAAATCTCATACATCAAAGTTCTGATTGTCATATCTGCTTTATAATTAGCATAAACTGTTAATCCTCATTCAACCTAATATTACTCATGTAATGGTAATCTATGTACTAAGGAGAAAACAATACCCTATTGGGGTTCTTAAAGGGACTCTCCAGTGTCATAGTCTGGTTAGACAGACTTTTTTTTTTCTTTTTTTCTTTCTTGTGTGTCAAAGCAGAAAAATATAAAAAAAGAGGTGAAAAAGTAAAAAATAGAACATAGAAAAAAATAGATAAAAGTAAAACATAGAACATAGAAAAAATAGATAAAAGTAAAAAATAGAAAATAGCTAAAATAGATAAAAGTGAAAAATTGAAAAAAATAATATAAGAAAAATGTTTTCCTTGAGCAGCTTTGTGAATGAAAGATTGGTTGGAGCTCACCATAAATCACTGTGGCTGTGAATATAGGGTGCAGAGCGGAGTCCATACATATGTGAATGGTTATAACGCACACCGGTGAGGTTCTCTGTATTCCGCAGTATGGAAGTGCAGCTTTCTAGATGGGCATTTCAGTCCTGAGCACGCAGCCCATGCAGCACAAGACAGGAGACGGTAACCGGACCAGACCGGGCTATGCTACATCACCACTCATCTAGAAAGCTACACTTTCATACTGCGGAATACAGAGAACCTCACCGGTGTGCGTTATAACCATTCACATATGTATGGACTCCGCTCTGCAACCTATATTCACAGCCACAGTGATTTATGGTGAGCTCCAACCAAGGGAAACTTTTTTCTTACATTATTTTTTTCAATTTTTCACTTTTATCTATTTTTGCTATTTTCTATTTTTTACTTTTTCACAGCTTTTTCACAGCTTTTTCATTTTTTCTGCTTTGACATACAACAAGTTTCTGTCTGATCAGACTATCTATTGCTATCCAAGCATAAATTATTGATCAATTATTGGTGGATCCACCGGACTGTATATGAACTATCATTGATCATTACTCCTTAAGGCATTTATAAACCACTCAAGCTTGAGTTTCATAATTCGTAATATTTTTTCCAATACCCCTCAATTGTGGTTTTTCCCATAATATACAATTCATCATTATGTGTAGTAATTTGTGTAGTAATTTCAAATCTCTCACATCCATAATTCTTAATTTTAACATTAAACCCTGAATCTCATCCTAAACGCTAACCCTAATGCCAAGTCATACTCTTAACTCTCATCTAAAATCCGCAAAACAACAACTTATATTAATGTAATTGAACCTTGTTGGCATTCAGTCACTTATATACATTCTCACTTTCCGCATCCTACCAAAATATATCAATTCTGGTAAAAAGAACAGTTTGTTTTTATCCTAGTACATATTAGCCAATTAGAAAGGGGTACAACTGCAAATAGCTTTATTGTTCCCGAAATACAACCTCTCCACAGCTTGCTAAGGTATCCTATTGTCTTATAAAACAAGACTAGTTTTTGTAATCCAGTCACCTACACAAACATAGAATGGGGAGTCTGGATATTTGTTTACATAACGTTAATTGGAAAATTAGGACATTGCCATTCTTACATGACTTTGAGGCAGGCGGTAATGCCAGTAACTTATTAATGCAATCAACTGGAGAACATACAGTTTGTACTTGGAGCTCGATCTGTGTTGTCCCCAGTTAATAAACTGAATATTCACAAATCTGGTATAATGAATGGCCTTTTGCAAAGTCATTTCTCCAACGTTCCAAAGTCAAAACACACTATGACAGTTAATATCTCAGAAATGGTCACCAGTGATCTACAATATTGTTGTATCTACTTACAGTCATGACCTAATAAAAAACATCTATTCCTTAGTAGGTCTTGAAATTAGGTAAATACAACCTGAGATGAACAACAACACATGACATTTTACACTGTGTCATGATTTATTTAACAAAAATAAAGTAAAAACGGAGAAGCCATGTGTGAAAAAGTAAATCTAGTTTATGATTCAATAGCTTGCAGAACTACCTTTAATAGCAATAACTTGAAGTAATCATTTTCTGTATGACTTTATCAGCCTCTCACATTATTGTGGAGGAATTGTAGCCCACCCTTCTTAATAATGTTGATTTAGTTCATTGAGGTTTGCTGCCATTTGTTTATGCACAGCTCTCATAAGCTCTTCAATTGGGTTGAGGTCTGGACTTTGATTGGGCTATTGCAACACCCTGAATCTTTGCTTTTTCAGCCATTCTATTGAAGATTTGCTGGTGATCATTTTCCTGCTGCACGACCCAATGCTGGCCAAGCTTTAGCTGTCGGACAGATGGCCTCACATTTGACTCTAGAATACTTTGGTATACAGATTAGTTCATGGGCAACTCAATGACTGCAAGGTTCCCAGGTCCTGTGGCTGCAAAACAAGCACAAATCATCACCCTTCCACCACTATGCTTGACAGTTGGTACCAGGTGTTTGTGTGGTTATGCTGTGTTCTGTTTTCACCAAATGTGGCGCTGTGTATTATGGCTAAACATCTCCACTTTGGTCTTGTCTGTCCAAAGGACATTGTTCCAGAAGTCCTGTCATTTGTTCAGATGCAACTCTTTGTTTTTTGCAAAATCTCTCAGCATTGGGGTGAACCTTGGGGTCAATTTGCTAGAATGTCCACTCCTGGAAAGTTTGGCAACTGCTTGAATGTTTTCTACTTTTGAATATGTTTTCTCACTGTAGAATGATGGACTTTAAATTGTTTGGAAAAGGCCTTATAACCCTCCCCAGTTTGATGGGCAGCAGCAATTGCTTCTCTAAGAACATTGCTGATGTCTTTCCTCCTTGGCACACCTGAATGCGCCAGACCAGCAAACTGCTAGAACTTTGGCTTTAATAAAAATGGTCACACTTGTTGATGATCAATTAAGTAAGGGCATTTTATTAACAGCACCTGCCTGCTACTTAGCTTCTTAATTCCTATGGAAGCAGTATGGGTGCACTTAGCTTTTCACACATGTCCTCCATTTTGGCTTCATTTATGTTAAATAAATAAATTATGAATGCGGTATAATACGTCATGTGTTGATGTTCACCTGAGGTTGTATTTACCTAATTTTAAGACCTGCTAAGGAACGGATGGTTGTTATTATGCCCTGATATTTAAAACCATATAATTCAAAGAGAGTGTACTTTCTTTTTCCCAAGACTGTATATTAATACATAAAATACTATTACTTGATACAGTCCTCAAATACTGTTTTTTTAGTGTGGAATTCATTAAAACCACAATTTAACCAATGACTCAAAAAGATATCAGTTGATCATTATATCACCTAAAATATTTTTAATCAATGATAGTCTTATTTTTCAGATGCTTCTAGATCTGTCTGGTCTCTCCTTGTTCCATCCATCGTATTCAAGGTCGTTCCCTATACTAAATTGTGGTAAAACATTTTTTACCTACTTTGATAACTTTACTTGACCTGTGAATAAACCCATCATATAGTGACTGTTCCCAGTGGTCAATCATCCTTTTTCCCATCAATCATCTTGTATGTTTGTTTTGGAAACAATGGGGAAAATTTAGATTTTTGACTCGCCCCGAACCTTGTTTGCCATTGTGCATTTCGTTTAGTCCATTATTCGGCGTTATGTTGGCTGAGGATTCTGGATTTTGTCGAACCACCAAATCGTCCGAAATGAAGTTCGTTCCGAAAACAAATCTAAACCAAATCTAAAAAAGTCTAGAAAATATCAACAACATTGATTTTACACTCATACAAAAGGAAAGAGATACAATTAGACAATGACATTTGAAACCTTAGAATTTATTTGCTAAACTGAAAATTTTGGAGATTTAAAAAGTGAATTTAGGCCAGTATAGTCTATTTGGAAAAATCATAATTCTCACCTATTTTTCCAGCTGTGCCAGAATTAGCAATTTCCCACAATTCACAATTTATTGAATAACCTACTTAGCTCAAACTCCATGTCAGTTCCATCATTAGAATTGCAAAACCTACATCACACACGTGCCTTCTCCCAAATTCTGTCTAAACACTGGAGAATGGAAAGTGCTTCAGTAATTAATGTGCATAATTAATTTGCCACTGGTAAAGACCCAACAAATTACAAATGTGCATTATTTCACAATAATATCAGTTGAAATGAAATGCTTTATTTTAGCATGATGTTCCTACAACAATACTAAACAATATTTTGTTTGTTTCAGAAAATGTATAATTAATTCCAGTGTTCTGCTGCAGACAGTAAGGTTTTTTTATCCAAATTATATAAAATCGTGTTTACTGTATTCTGAAGGACAATACGGATGAACTACTCTTTCCAGATGAAGGGAGGCATTCCAAAATAATTGTGATCACTAATATTTTGCTGTATCTACCTAATTTTAATGCATGGTGCCAAATGTTTATTTCATTCAGATAAGCAAAATTCAAGTAATAGTTCTCTTTCAGACTTAACTAAATAGCTAGGGTGATCATATGACAAGTACTTCTGTTTAGAAATATTGTTTTATCAAAAATATTGTTAATATCTTTCAGATGACACACACACATATAAATATATATATTTATACATAAGTATTATCATGAAAACTGGTTCTAATGAGTGTCACGGAGAAGCTGAGAGATGTAAGATGGCCATCTCCTGGTTCTCATGAATGTTCCAGATAAGCTAGGAGATGGAAGATGGCTGTCTTCTGGCGCTAATGAGTGTTCCAGAGAATATGGGAGATTAAATAATTTGCTTCCTGGTTCTAATGAGTGCTTCGAAGTAGCTGCAAGATGGATGATGGCCATCTGCTGTTTCTAATGAGTGATTCTGAGAAGCTAGCAGATGGCTGACTCTTTATTCTAATGAGTGCCTCTGAGAAGCTGGGAGATGGAAGATGGTTGCTTCCAGGTTCTAATGAGTGTTCCAGAGATGCTGGGAGATGGAGGATGAGTGTCTCCTGATTCTAATGAGTGTTCCAAAGATGCTGGGAGATGGATGTTGCCTGTTTCCTGGTTTTAATGAATGGCTTTGAGAAGCTAGGAGAGGGAAGATGATTGCCTCCTTTTTCTAAGTAGTGTTCCAGAGATGCTGGTTAATATACAATAACTCTCTACTGGCTCTAATGAGTGTCTCTGAGAATCTGGTAGATGGCTGTTCTTCTGGTTCTAAAGAGTGTTCCAGAGATGTTGAGAGATGGAAGATGGCTGATCTGATCTGAGGAGCTAGTAGATGGATGGCTCCTGATTCTAATGAGTGTCTCTGAGAAGCTAGGGGATGGAAGATGGCTGCTTCCAGGTTCTAGTGAGTGTTCCAGAGACGCTGGGAGATGGAAGATGAGTGTCTCCTGGTTCTAATGAGTGTTCTAATGATGCTGGGAGATGGATGATGGCTGTTTCCTGGTTGTAATGAATGAAAGAAACTGGGAGAAGGAAAATGGCCATATCCTTGTTCTAATGAGTGTGCCAGAGATGCTGGGGATAGAAGATGATCATCTACTAGTTCTAAGGAGTGTGTCTATAGGTGGCTTTTTATAGTGGTTCTGTTATAGTGGTTCTAATGAGTGTTCAAGGAAAGTTTGGAGATGGAAGATGGCTGTGTCCTGGCTCTAATTAGTATTCAAGAGAAGATGGGAGATGAAAAATGTCTGATTCCTGGTTCTAATGAGGGTTTCCAGAGAAGATGGGAGATTCAAGCTGTCCATATTTTGGTTCTAATAAGTGTTTCGAAGAAGCTCATATTCAAAATTGGTTCTAAAGTAGAGAATTCCCTTACAGAGGATATTATTTACCACCATTCCGCACTCTAAACGTCCCCCAGTTTTATACACTTTTATGAGGTTTATATAACTTACAATTTAGTTACAGTTTGGGCATTTTTTTTTGTAGAAACATCATAAACGAATATTAAAATATTATAAAAAAATGTTTCTGATATTTCTTTTAACTTCCTGAGAAGAAAAATTCACATTTATGAGTAAAACTAAAACGATATGATACTTCACTTGTTTTTCATACAATATTCTTTTACATTGTTTCAGAATAAATTTTTCTTAGCAGCAGAATACAATAATAATGAAGGGAAATGACGTGAGGTTTATAAAAGCTGTATTAATAGAAAAGTGGAGGAAGTTATAAAACTGGAGTAAAAACCATGGCATCAGCTTCCCATTACGTTATATTAGCTATAAAGGTTTGTAACGTTAACATTAACCCCTTAAGGACAGGGGCAATTGTACAAGTTCTAATCAGAACAAAACCTGGAATTTGACTATATGTCTGTTCAACCATAATTTACCTCTTTCATGTTAAGTGCACCCACACTTATTATATATCATTTTGTTAAGGAGAAACAGGGCTTTCATATCATAGTATATATACACTGAACAAAATTATAAGCACAACACTTTTGTTTTTGCCCCCATTTTTCATGAGCTGAACTTAACCCCTTACGGACCAAACATCTAGAATAAAAAGGAATCATGACATGTCACACGTGTCATGTGTCCTTAAGGGGTTAAAGATCTAAGACTTTTTCTATGTTTACAAAAGGCCTATTTCTTTCAAATATTGTTCCAAATCTGTCTAAATCTGTGTTAGTGAGCACTTCTCTTTTGCCGAGATAATCCATCCACCTCACTGGTGTGGCATTTATATAAAATTATGATTTTATGATTAAATATATATATATATAAAATCATAATTTTATATAAATAAAAAACAAAAAGTTGTAAGAAATTAAGAAATTCTATTTTCTTAGTTCTGCGTGGAATTTTAACTGTGCATGTCATAATGCTGTTTGTGATGTTTCACATATTTGTGATCAGCGATGTCTCACGAGAGCAATAATATCCCCCTTTTACAGGTTATATGGGAAGTTACAGGGTCAAATATAGCAGGTTTCCCTTATCAATTTATACACATTGAAATTAGTCAAATTGGTTATGTTGCCTTTGAGATCATATAGCAGCCCAGGAATGAAAATTAACCCCATCATGGCATACCATTTGCAAAAATAGACAACCCAGGGTATTCAAAATTGGTCCAATTCTTTTTAGTAACCTCTTAGTCACAAACCCTACCCAAAGTTAGCGTTCATATTTGTTTGTAGCATTTTTCACACAAAAAATGCCTTTTCACTGATAATATCATCAGCATTATATATTTTAATGCTCTAAAACATATTTGTGTTCAGCAAAGTCTTACAAATAGAACAGTACTCCCTATGTCCAGGTGTTTTGGAAAGTTATAGTTTCAAGAACTTGTGCATTTCAGATTTTACACATTGAAATTGCCAAATGGAAATTTGGAGACAAACGGCAGTAGCGAGATAGGGTGGTAGTTGGATGGGGAATTAGGGTCAAGGTTGGGTTTTTTCAGAATTGGTGTTACGGGCGGTTGCATGTTTGAAGGGTAGAGGAAATGTGCCAGAGGAGAGGGAGAGTTTTCAAATTTTAGTTAGAAGCAAAGCAAAGGAAGGAGCCAAAGTGCAGATAAGTTACGAGGGAATAGGATCGAAGAAACACGTGGTGCAGCGGGAGGAATGGAGCAGAGCAGAAACCTCTTCTGCTATAGTGGGTGCAAATGAGCATAGCATTGTTGAGGGAGTGTCGCAGTTAAGATCTTTTCACTTCACAGTGAAGTGAGTTGCAAAGTTTGTGGCGGTCAAGTTGGTAGGAGGAGGAGGCACAACAGGGAGAAGAACAAAGCAGAACAAAGAGTTAAAAGCATGAAACAGTCATTTAGGCTTGCGGGAGAGTGTGGTTATAAATGATTTGAAGTAGTTTTCTTTTGAAGAAGAAAGAGCCAGACTGTAGGAGCTCAGCATAAATTTATAGTGGAGGAAGTCAGATGTAGAGTGAGACTTTCTCCAGCAGTGTTCAGCAGTTCTGGGACATTTTTGGAGGTATCAGGTCAGCTTGGTGTGCCAGGGTTGTAATTGGGGGGCGCTTAGTGCGTTTAAGTGTAGGAGGTGCTAAGCTGTCTAGTTGAGAGGAGAGAGTGGAGTTGCAGACTGAGGTTGCAGTGTTAGGGCAGGTGAGATTTGAGATGGGTGAAAGGAGACTTTGGAGGTTGGTGGGGAATTGCTGTAGGTCAAGACAGTGGAGGTTTCTGCAAGACTGACGTGGTAAAGGTGGAGTACTTTGGGTACGGGGTATGCTGATGTCAATGGACAGCAGATGGTGGTCAGATAGAGGAAATTGAACATTGGATAGATTATAGGTGGTACAGAGAGTTGTGAAGATCAAGAGTGTTTCCTGCTCTATGAGTTGATGAATTAGACCAGTGTGTGAGTCCAACGGAGGAGGTTATAGAGAGCAGATGAGAGGCATAAGGGCAGTTAGGGTTGCTAATTGGGATATTAAAGTTCCAAAGAATGAGGGAAGGAGTGCAAGAGGAGAGGAAACAGGGTAGCCAGGAAGAAAAGTGTTCAATGAATAGCCAAGGATGACCGGAGGGGGACAAGTAAAAGGATAGGGCAGGGGCAGGGAGGATAGGTTGAAAGGTACATTGAGGGTAGAGAAGGATGCCTACACCACCTCATTTACAGTTGTTTGGTCTGGGAGTGTGGGAGAATTGTAGTCCACCATAAGGAAGCAGGAGTAGCAGTATCAGAGGGGGACAGCCAGGTCTCAGTGAGTGCAAGAAGTGTGAAAGAATTTGAGACGAAGAGGTTGTGTATGGCTGTTGATTTTATATTGCTGCAGATGGAGCGGGCATTCCAAAGTGCACACTGAATATTGGTAGATGGGGATGGATGGCATTGTATTGGCATGAGGTTAGGGTGTGTTTTTTTATAGACTTAGTGTGAGTAGAGGAGATGACGGGCCCTTGGTTGGGAGAGACATCACTAGCTGCTAGAAGCAGGAGGAGAGATAGAGACAGAAGGTGTGAGCGAGTTTTATATAGATGGAGTCTGGGATGATATCAAGTAGGAAGAGGATGGAGAGAATAGAGAAAAGAGTGCAGGGCATGAGATAAAAGAAGGGTGAGTGCAGCATAGAGGGGTTAATGTGAAGGTTGTTGGGAGGTTGAGGGAAGTAGGTGTAAGGAGAAGATTGGATACTGAGGGAGAAATGGGAAAATAAGAGGAGGACAAGATAGAGCATTACTCAGATGGGTATGCACTTCCCAAAAAAACCCAAAAAGAACCATGGAAGTCGGGAGCAGGCCAGGGGAGTCACAGAGATATATGAAATAACCATCTCATTGTTAGGGATCTCAATTGCATGTTTCAGAAAACACAAAGACAATAACCGTAGAATACGTAATAAACTGCTTTATATAATATGATACAGGATTTGACTTTTTTTTTTTTTAAATAATTTGTTTTGTCGATAAGTCTTTTGGGGAACTAAAAACTGCATAAGTTACATCTTGTAAAATGGTGGGTGTTTATTGGGATAGTGTAAATGAAATGCCTTCATTTTCACGTGCAGTTGGAACATTTGCATTGTTAGTTAAATTTTTGCACTATCCCAAATCCCTCTGCACATTTAAATAACTGGAGGTTTCTTAGTATCACTCCATAGAAAATTAAAGTGTAAGCTCACCTGGCAAGTCAAAGCACAACCTCTTAGGTGAGTCCCATGATAACAAATCACCTTGTTTCCTTCAGTAAATTTCTAATAAGACTGATTTTATAAATCCTACACACTTACTAACAGCTTCTGTACTCTTGTGCATTTATGTATATAGCTGTTGGTTTAATTCACAAAACATTTAGTAGTGAGTGTAAAATTGTATTGCAAAATTTAGGCAAAAAGTTATCTTTTGGAAAAATCTTCCTAATCAACTGTAGTAATCGCTTGCCTATTTTAACCTGAATTTTTCAATGGGATTTTCAAATCACCACAATTGATTATCTAAGGAATGAACCTCTTTATATATTTATTGTTAAAGTTCATATTGTCTATAACCCTGTTCTGTTATATGGTGCTGAACAATCTGCAGGTGCCCTATAATAAAATTAGTGTAAATAAAAAATAATTACAACAATATCATCCTTCAACTACATGTAGCATATTATTTTTTACTTCTTTTTATAAAACTGTGATTTAAATAAGAAAACCTTAAATTAAACATATACTATATATATATGTATACACACACGCGCACACAAAATCTGGCTTCTGCTACTGTTTCAAGAAAGCAGTTAAATATCGCCATCTAGTGGGCAATATTTAAAATTTCTAGCAGGGGGCTAGCCCATTTCCAAACAAGCAATTGGTCAAAATCTTTGCACTTTTTAAACTGTTTCAATATCATATCCAATTATTAGAATTTTGTGTTAAATGGTTTCTTGAAATTATTCGAAAGACTCTCCACAAATCATGAATTCCCGGGGTCATAATCTGAATGAAACGAAGAATGTATATAGAGGAAGATAAAACTTTAATTTGGCTACAGAAATAGACATTAGGAAGAGGAGATGAGAAATACAATGTTTTCCTGTAATTGGTTGAAATGGTAACACCCTCACTAACCTACTTTCCATTTTAAGAAGTATTAATTCCTTCCACGGAAACAATCATACATACGTACCAAGATACTTACTGAACGTATCATTCCCAGAGATGATCATGACATAAAGACAAACATCAGAGGAACAAACACACACACAGACACAAGCTTTACATCATACACGCATTCAGACAGAAACACTCACTGGATTATGCACTAAAGTGAGAATTCAAAGTGAAATTCAAATTTAAGGTCAGAGAAGCTGAAATAAAAAAATTATCTAAGTCAGCTATGCTGTCACTTCAACTATTCAGGTCCTAAAATTTGGAATTCACTTTTGAATTTACATAGAAACATGGAATGTGACGGCAGATAAGAACCATTCGGCCCATCTAGTCTGCCCGATTTTCTAAATACATTAGTAAATATTGATATTCCTTCCCACATATATGTCTCTCTTTATCCACAATAATTAGCATGAAGTTACCTTCTTTCCATTCGCACACAGCTATCACCTTACTTGATGATGGGGTTTAGATCGTTGGCACCAAAGGCACACTTGTAAATAATTTTTATTAAAATAAGTAAAATTATATACATCTGCTATTTAAATTACACTATTTTAAGCCAACACTGGCTGCCAAAATTAAAGGGGCCTGGTCACACTGCTAAATGGCCACAGCACCCGACCAAGCCCCTGATCAGACCAGTCTGCTTATCGGGAGTGTTACCTGAAGGGCCCTCCAAATTCTGCATGCCTTGGTGCAGCCGCACTGGCTGTAACAGAGATAGTTCCACAATTGCCTCTAGCATCCACAAAGGCCACATCCCTTCTTGGTGTGCACTGGCCAAAGAGTGAAGCTGAAGGGAACTGTCCATCATAGGCACTGCTTCTCGAATTTCATGTGCTAGGAATCCAAAACAAAACACAATTATGATTACAAAGGATCTAACAAGACCACAGCATCCACCATAACTTAAATCAGTGACTTTCTGATGGCATGGACTGTGGGGAAGAGTTTAATGGAGCGAGGAATGGAACAGCCGTAGAGAAGTCTTGAAGAAGACTGTCGGCGTGCGAGTATGAGCAGAATAAAGTTGTAGGTATTTCACAGAGTAGCCTGAATGGAATATATGTATTTAATGGTGAGAATATGTATGAATATGTATGAATATGTATATAACTTAAATCAGTGACTTTCTGATGGCATGGGCTGTGGGGAAGAGTTTAATGGAGTGAGGAATGGAACAGCCGTAGAGAAGTCTTGAAGAAGACTGTCGGCGTGCGAGTATGAGCAGAAGAAAGTTGTAGGTATTTCACAGAGTAGCCTGCATGGAATATATGTATTTAATGGTGAGAATATGTATGAATATGTATGAATATGTATATAACTTAAATCAGTGACTTTCTGATGGCATGGGCTGTGGGGAAGAGTTTAATGGAGTGAGGAATGGAACAGCCGTAGAGAAGTCTTGAAGAAGACTGTCGGCGTGCGAGTATGAGCAGAAGAAAGTTGTAGGTATTTCACAGAGTAGCCTGGATGGAATATATGTATTTAATGGTGAGAATATGTATACAGAAGCAGTGTTATGAAGAAATCTATCAGTAAGGAGCAGAATACAGCATGTTAAAGCCAGTTTAATGACAGACAGGGGGAGGTGCAATGAGTGGATTGTATTAGTCGGGATGGGAGATATTTGTGGCATGGTGAATCAGCCCCAAGTAAAACACAGACTTAGAACATAGAATGTTATTGTGTTTAGGTATTACAAGCCAAACATTAAATTATTCTAAGCTAGTTTGGAATTCATGGAACAATCTGGATTTACTAAGTATTGGACGCTGGGACATTGCACTCTAAGTATAAGCTGATCGAAAAAAGTGACCAATTAAAACTGAACTTGTCAGCTAGAATAAACATTATATTAATCATAGGAGCAGTACAGTCTTTGTACTTTTCTATCCAGATAGGGTTATTTACTAATGTAAGAATTGTAAGAAATTTAAAGTTCAGATACTTGAACCTCAATTTTGAAATTCACTTTAAATTTCTGCAAAATTCTCACTTTAATAAATAACCGTGATAGTGTCTATAGCTAGATACAGATTTAAGGGTTCTTGTGTTTTAAATATATTTTAATAGCTACTCACCAAACACTTCTCTTGAAGCTACAATTCCGGATAGAACCTCCTATCCCATGACGTTTAGTAAGAATTATATCATCTTATTGTTTGGATTAGTTCATTTTGAGTAGCAAGGGTACTCAAGCAACCACTCAGTGGGCAACAACGGTCCAGGTTCAAACAAATGGCTCTATTTCAAAAGATCTGGGTTATTCTTAGTTATAGAACATCTTTGGTTCCATTGGAATACTACGAGAACTATTGCTATTGTCGGATTTCAATGAGTAATATGTTGTTCTGCAGGTAGCACGCTTTATTTAAAAATGCATTTGATTTTCACAAATTTTATCTTAAAATTTAAACAATGAATTACTAACACATGAAGTGTTGGGAATCCAATGCGAGATTCAAATCTTAGGCAAAAATAACTTTACTGGTGGGATTTTCACATTTTTAAATTGCTTTGAATTTTCAACAGTTGATGTTCGTTAATAACCCAGTCAACACAACTTTTGGATTTGGGTTGATCTAATCACCATAATATATAAATAGGTTTCTTAACAGTGATCTCGATATAGCTGTAGCCATACTTGTAGTATGTTCAAGCAGGGCGGGTACTTGCCCAATATCTGCCCACGCAGATCTTACCACGGAAGATGAGGATATATCTCAGTTCTTTCTTTTATCCTCACAGCATTCCATGTTGGATCTTCATTGATGAACAACAGTAGGAGCACATATCAGTCAAGTTGCTCCCTTTAAATTGTAAGGCTGGTTAGAGAGATTTAAACATAGAAACATAGAATGTGACGGCAGATAAGAACCATTCGGCCCATCTGTTCTTCACAATTTTCTAAATGCTTTCATTAGTGCCTGATTAGATCCTCTTGTTACCTTTCCAGCCCCGTTTATCTGCTATCATAGGCCCAGGTTAGTTGGCCTGTCCAAAAATACATCCCTACACCAGCAACTTTAAACTTTTGTCTTCATTCAGTAAACTATATTTCTTTCTCATAGACGGTGCGCTGCATGCCTTTATTAAACTTTCTATAATTTAATACAAATATTAAATAAGCTATTCATCTGAAAGAAGTTTAATTAATATTTTCTGTAATTAATTGAACTTTTGCCAAGCACTGAATTACATATTATGAGACCATCTTGATTAAAAATTACATAAAAAATAATTACATAAAAATTAAAAATAATGCATGGCTAGGACTGGCTGACAATTTCTCTTAGTCTGGACACAGTTCATAGCAGGAAGCTGCATATTGTGGGTATTTGCATCAAATATAGAAACTTCAAAGGTGACCAACTTTTTTTATTTTTTTAATTTGTAATATTTAAAAAATTGGACCTGCATCCTGGAGTGTCCTTTCATTGTGGTCATTAAAGGAATTTGTCAGACAATGGACAATAAGAATCAAAGTATATTGGCCCTTATGTGCTGTATATCATGAGCACGTATTGATTCAATGATAATTCTATGAGCCGTTCTGTCTACTAAATTGTATATTGTCACACAATTTGTAATTCTAAGAGTGTAATAGCCTCTGGAATAAATGTGGAAGATAATTTTATTTTCCATTATAAATTTTGATTTTCTGTCAGCTAATCAACATCCATCACAACGTGTCACTTCTGAACATGTTTAAATTAACGCTCTTTTTTTAATTTCTAAACAGCTGTTCACATAATGAAAACCTGCTCTTGTCACTTGAATTGAAATAACATTATCGCTGTATATAAAGCTGATTTATTTCAATGTACCTTGCACTATCAGCAGAATTCTAATTAGGCACAGTATGGGCTGAGTTTCTTATGGTACAGAAAACAGCAAATTAGAGGAAAACTTTAAAGTAATAAAGAAATGATGAATTTAAAAAAATAAATGTAGACAAATAAATCTGTATAAAAATAAGAGAACCTTAAATAAATAAAAATAAGATTGAAATTTACATTATTGCCAAGAGGGCTCAGTGGAAATAGTTATTATTAACCAATCAATAATCCCACCGATTAATAGTAACTATTTTCAATGAGCCCTCTTGGCTCTGGTGTAACTTAGAATCTAGTGGGGGATGAGTCCCCCTGCCGTGATGGTTTAACCTTTTTTTTAAATGTATTCTTTATTTTTGTTCTGCAAGGAATATACAAAGCATTTGTGATCATGACATTGCTTAGTGACATGAGAAGTAACACATATGTTGACATGTCTAGTATACTGCACAATTTTTTATAATGGAAAGATAAACAGTGGTAAGTCAAGCTATACCAACTAAATTCTAATGAGATATATAGAATTGCAAAGGAACAAGAAAAGTGGAGGTGTTCCACCGTGGATAACTTGTATGTAGTAGGGGTCAGTAGAATATCTGTATGAACAGTGACTGCTGGCAGGTACAATAACAGAGTGTGGCAATAGTGGACAGAAGGAAATATAACAGTAAGCTATATATGTCATGAGGTCAGTATTCAGCAGTCTGGTCACCCTATGCCCTGCATCGGCATAACACGGATCCCCAGATCGGCACAAGTCTTCAGATTCAGCATCATAGGTGTTGTCAGTAGGCTCAGGGATGGCAAGCGACTTCCCCTCCTCTCTTCATGTCGCTGTAGGGTCCCCCATGTCTCCGCCAGCTTTATCCGCCCTGGTGTCCATCCTGTCTGCACCTTTCTCAAGAGACGATGTTGCGGTCTCCTCTGCCTGCTGGACTGGAGTCTAGTTGTGGGATTCTCTGCTCGGCCCCGAGCAAAACTGGGTGGACTCTTTATCTTCTGCTTAGCTTGTGGGACAGGTAGGAAAAGCTTTGAGCTTAGCTTCTGCCAGAAAGCCTGGAATCCTACAATTCACAAAGTAACATATGGTAGTATTTTCTTAGAAGCATTACACTATGTAGCATTTCTCATCTGACCCCTCGTCCGGGCTAATCTTGTCTTGAAATAAAGGGTACACACTTACCCTAAAATATTTAACTCAAATGATGAGTAGACACATATAAAAGGAAAACAACAAAAAAAAAACAATATAGTGTAAATCTATTAAAAAAAAGGGATTGAATGTATAGCACACGTGTGTCAACACACATTGATAAGAGCCCCTAGGGGACAGGCTGAAATCCCATCAGCAGTAATGTCGTAGGTGACACTGCACTCTTTCTTGTCCAAAGATGATATCAAGAAATAAGATAAAAACGAGAGAAAACTTTCTTGTGTAGTATGGTCTATACATATAAAAAGACTTTAAATGCAAATATTTTGCTCACCTTATTCAGAGTCACTGAAACCTGGTATATTGGCTTGTGTGCCTATAGAGGGGGCACCTTCCTTTCTTTAACAGCAGGTAGTGGATAAAGCCAAGTAGAACTTAGAGATATTTATTTACTTTCAAATCAAACAAATACCCAACTCTAAAACCCACACTAGTTCACCCGTTTACACAGTGCACCCAATCATTGACCTTTTTTTCCCCAAATGTATTTCTTTATTGGTGATACATTGTTATACAAGTAACAACAGACTTGGACATTGTGCAATTTCAACTGGTTACACTTGGAATGACAGGTAGGCATCATAAACGTAACAGTATGATGTCCTAACCATCAATACCAGCAAGAACGTACCAATGAGAAGTATAAAACCAATATCTGATAAGGTAGGGTAAGAGGTTTAGGTTTGTTTTTTTCTATGAGTTTATGGGATGTTAGGTAAGTTTGCAATTGTAGGTAGAAGTACATTTCCTTTGGTACGTGGAATTGCTTTGCCAGTTGATCTAAGGGTATCACTTTACCTCCTTTCCATATTTGAAAAGGAAGTCACAGCACAAGCCCCCCATTTTCTACTTTGGAAAGTAGGAATCCGGTAATTAAAAAACAGGATAGGAGTTGCCTATGACAAGGGTAGATCCGTGCAAAATTCTGTTTGATATTTGTCCCAAGTTTTTTATGCGAGGCCAGTGGTTGGTAGTAAATTTGGCATTATGGATTGGTCAGATTTTGGGAGCCAGAAGAGTGTGTGCACCCCCTTCCCTCATGGACCAAAATATTTCCATTTCTACCCATTGTGTGTTGTCCTTATTTTTTTGTAGTGTGATCCCCTGACTTAGGTTAGCTGTGTGGTTGTAAGCAGAGAGTACAGGCATCCCTAATCCACCTTCTAACACTCTTCTTCTACGAATATGCAAGGGTATTCTTGCTTTATGGCCTTGGTTAACATGGTATATGTTTATGTGGGTTTGCAATAGGTAGTTGGATTGGCAATGATCTAAAAAGCATTGCAGATTGGACAATGGCAGCATTTTGATCACGGCTATGTGTCCTCCCGAATTTGAAGTAGTTAGCTTTGAATAGGTCCCGGGTATTTTCTGTCACCTTAATCTTCAGATAAGTAAGAGAGCCTTCTCTCCAAATTCCAAAGAGTGTGTTTTAAAATAGCTACTAGGTCTTTAACCAGCCCTACTGGTGTCCAGTGATCTTTTGAGGAAAATAAACTGTAAACTAAATTTAGTAAACAAAACAATAAAATCTGTATTAACCCCTTAACGACACAACTTCAGAAATAAAAGGGAATCATGACGGAACATTTCCGTCGTATCCTTAAGGGGTTAAACCGCTATTGCAGTTTATACAATACTAATAGCTCTTAGATCAGGTGCTGCTGTTAGTATATAATCATGTGAGTTTGTCTGATTGCACAGTGAAAATGCTTAAACCCAGCAAACAGTTGAATGCACTATAGCTAGAGGATTTAATTAAAAAACAAAGAGGATTTGTAAAGAAACCAGACTATAAATCAAATCTAATTTAAAAAAAAATATTACTGCAACTGACAGTTACATCATAGCCTGTAATAATAATATTATAATAACTAGTATTTATATAGCGCCTTTCTCCCAGTGGGACTCAAAGCCTTTTTCAGCGCATGCTCTCAGAATTAACCAAATCAGCAGCTGAATAGTAATAGATGTTATTATTACCCAATTGATGGTACTCATTTTATCGACCTCAGAAGGATGAAGGGCTGAGTACATAATTAGAAAATTAAATTCAAATGCTTTATAATCTGACAGTATTAGGATTATCTGGGCTAACTGCAACTTTAACACACTGCACCTTAAACTACGATATGCTAGCCTTTTTTATTTAAAGGGTTACTCCAACCATGGATGACCACTTCAGTGATTTGAACTGGTCTTGGTGGTAGGAGTATGTACGTACGTGTGTCAGCTTACCTGTGGAATTTTATACCACTATGTAAACCATTGAAAAGAATACCAACTATTTCCTCTTCGTATTTTTTTCACAAAGTTCTTAAATTCAGAAAGTGTGTAGTACTTAATTTTATATAATCTTCCCAGAAAGGACAATATCCCTTCTTAGCCAATTGCAATATTGAGACCTGCAGAACTTGAGTTTTAATATTTAGCATCTTTTACTTACCTCCCTGTGATTGTCATCCACAACATTTAATGGTCATTAAACTGGTGTAATTACATTTTTGTATCTATATTTTACAATTTTATAAACCACAATAAAACGAGACAAATTACAATGTCAATTTATTGTTCATTCAAGTAAAAGAAGTGGGTATAACAAGTTTGAATATAAAACAATAAAAAAAAACTTTGGTTTTCTATACAAACAAACCATTCTCAGCAATCATCTTATTTTTTTTATTATTATTTTTGTACAAAATGTATATTTGTTTCACAAATACAAAGGCAGATGTAAACAGATATGAGTTTTAAAGAACTTAACAGATAGCTCTATATCAATCTCTGGGTCCAGAGTTAACAAACATTAACACATTCATCATGCGAAATCTTTATAATGAGTGCATTTCTCAAAGGACATTTTATAATAAACTCAACATTTCAGGTGAAGTGGGCTTCTGGCATCACCTCTTAAATCTTTTTAAAAAAATAGTCTCTATAAAATGCAGGATCTGAAGAGATTTCTGTCATTTTTGTTAAAGAGCAGGCTGGTATGAGGACAAAAAAAGACTAATGTCAATTCAGATGCTCCAAATGTTTTTTTTTAACCTGCAGTACTTTATAAATTCACTAAGGGGCACCTATGAGCTAAGAGTAATTTAAATGGCAACCTAAAAATTGATTCGTAAGGCTACACTCCTGTTATGTGCTTTCTGTAGTGGCCACTCACTGACTTTAAAGGACCACTATAGTGCCCTGAGGGTGCCCCCACCCTCAGGGTCCCACTACCACCAGGCTGAAGGGGGAAGAAGGGGGTTAAACACTCACCTTTCTCCAGGGCCGGGCTCCCTCGGCGCTGGGGACTCTCCTCCTCCTTCGGTCGTCATCGGCTGAATGCACATGCGCCCACGCATTCAGTCAGTCTATAGTAAAGCATTCTCAATGCTTTCCTATGGATGCTGGCGCCTTCTCACTGTGAAAATCACAGAGAGAAGTGCGGAAGCGCCTCTAGCGGCTGTCAATGAGACAGCCACTAGAGGCTGGATGAACCCATTTGTAAACATATCAGTTTCTCTGAAACTGCTAAGTTTACAGCAGGCAGCGTTAATCCTAGATGGACCTGGCACCCAGACCACTTCATTGAGCTGAAGTGGTCTGGGTGTCTATAGTGGTCCTTTAAGGAGGCACTTTAAGCTCCCCAAAAACTTAAAGCTCATGATTACAGTTATGAGCTGAAGGGTGCATAGCCAGCTGACCCCCCCAGCTCTCAGCCAATCATTGTCATCAAGTGATGGACAGTTAATTCAGAAGTTCTCACTGTAGTTACTGGACATTTGGTACTGCGCTAGGCCTGGTTTTGCTCCCACACCATTTTTTAAACCATAACAATTGCAATATGCTTTTACTAATTTACGAAGCCTTTAGTGTCCGTAACAGATGGCAATAATCGCTTATAAAGTATGTGCCAACGTATTTTGGTCATTCTGAATAGTGGCCTAAACTATCCTCTATGACCTGCACTATAATTTCATGCTACGATAAAATCACTAAGCCCGTCACGGAAAACCTTGACAACATAGATGTTTTTAAGATTTAAAATAAATTTTTCAAAAACATTTGGATTCTTAGATTAGGCACGACTGCCCTAAATTAATGTTGTGTTATGTGTTCCTATTTTTATGAATACTGCCCATGTATGCTGTGAAAATGTAACGTGTCAAAGGAAGTGGAAAAGAGGGAAAGTTTTGAAGATGTCCAAACTTAAATGTCTATAGGACACCCTACAAGATGGTATTATCAGGCAAGGAGTGGATCTAGCCAAGAGTCCTTCCTCTAGCTGGATATGAGGTTTTTCTTAACTGGCCAACAAATCTGAATCCTTCTGTTTGAACCCAGCAAGCTCCTAGATTTACACGCATGATTACAAAATTGGCCGTGTTGCCTTAACAGCAACAGGTTGAGCATTTTTAGAATCGCATATATCAGGGGGAGGGGGACATGCTGCCTTGGGGTTGTTTCCTCTTTCATAAGAGTTTATGCAGTGTATTTTTTTTGGAGGGAAAAGCATGACTGTTGCAGTTACTCTACGTGGAGGGGGGCTAATAAACTTGGTATGCATCCAATGATTGGTCATTATGCTTTTTGCTCCCCAATGTGCGTGTTGCATGCCTGGTTGTCATTTATTTTCTGTAGTAACAAAATCTCAATAAAATACTAATTAAAAAAAAAAAAAAAAAGACTACAATACAAAGAATTATATAAGTTACATATACAGAATGCATTCAAAAAACGGCAAGAATATTGAAATCAGCATTCTACTTTGTGTTTGTTTCTGTAGCTTATTATAATAAAGGAAGATAATAATAGTGTGTGACAGAATGGTTTAATTCATACAAAGTCATGTTCAGTTGACAGATGCTTTAAGAAGTTCACTCTGGACCCATGGCACACATTTCAATGTAAGTCACTTCAGCAATGCCCATATCTACTCAGTACTCATACAAACATTTGGCACAGGTATTGGCTCTCTTACTAAAGTAGTTTAGGAAGAAAAAAAAAAATCTAAAAGATTTTGATACATAAAGAGGTAGATGAAAATCACGAATAAAATAAACCAGATAAATAATTCAGTTGTGGCATAACTAAATTGTGCATAGATAGATTGGTTTATCTGACAATATTGACAACAGATAACAGAATGAATAAGGGCAGTTGCAGCATGCCATGTAATAAGATGTTACAAGACACAGATCATTCGGACTGGTGAAACTAAGTATTTTCATATCGATTTTGGCTTGGTATCTCTGGGGCAGCAAAATCACTGCATGTGTTTAGCGCCCCAAACAAAGAGAAAACAAGCAAAGCAATGATAAGTTAGAGAAATTATAAAAATGACAGACGTTGCACAGAAAGAATGTTCATTTCGATTGGTATTTTAAGACTTTCGGTTCGTCCAAAATTAGTTTATCAAGTTGCTTTAAACCGAAAAAAGAAAGTTACGCTAATTTAACGAATTTTGATTTAATCTGTTTATCTCTATGGGGTATGAATTAATCCAGAAAGTAACAGTCACAAAATCGCTCTAAAGAGAGATATGCAGGTCGGAAGGTTACTATAAATCATGGAAAATAAGCTATAATTAAAATAATCACATAATAAGTTTTAATGTATCAATCGATATTCGTTTTATGCTCGAAAACCACATTTTTGTTATATTCTCATTTTGTTGGAAAAAGAATGCAATCGGATAACAAACAAGATAAGACATATGTTGGTGACCTCTCATTTCTGTTTTAATCCTAATAAACACTTAGCCTATGTGTACGTGCTTGCAAGGCTTGATCAAATCACCCAACACTGGAAGGTGATAATATGGGATCCCGCGAGGTCTAACTTGTAGACTAGGAGTGAAGTTGTTGTGTATTTCTAACAGCTAACAAGTACTGAAATTACATGGCGGTGTGAGAGAGCCATCCCACTAGTGGACCCTGCACATACAACCATCCAAGGTGCCTTGTTAGTTTAATGGTGAGCTCTCATCACACCTTAGTATATCTCTCTTTATAAATTCTCAATCCATTCATTTCAAAAAAATTAAAACATTATAAATCAACTATAAACCGCCTTTCCTTAAATCTTAAAAACAAAAAACATCTCCCCTTAAACCATTATTTCTTTATAAAGTAATTAAACAATGATATTAGGCAGATATAAGTAAATCATGTTTGCCCTGATTATGATATTCACAAGAATAACAAATGTCTGGGCTTTTTAGAAATGATTTCATTATGGCCTTTATATATTTGATGTTGTATTTTAACCCTTCATCCTCACTTAAATTATTCATATCTTCTTCACCCAAAATGTTTTACACTTTGAAGATACATTTCTGCGCTACTTTAAAAAAAACCAAAAAACAACAAAAATGGAATCACCATTAAATTGTTGACAGTAACACAAGAGACTAAATGTAGGAATGCCACATACATACTAGACTGGAACATGTTTCAATTGGCCACTGTCCCATATCAGTGATATAATATTCAGGGGCATGGAACTCGACGGATGGAACACTAGAGGGATTCTTTAACAGCTGCAATGTCAAGTGTTGGCCATCACTTGCCCACAATCATGCGCCATATAGATGTATCACGAAAAACGGCACAACCAACAAGTCATCATCACCAGATAGTCGATGAGCAGGCACTTAGATCCTGAACTGTTAACTGGTTATAAAGTAACTGTATGTCAACCCAGAAAGCCATAAATCTGTCTTGTCATGACCATGAAAATTGAGCCGGTTAATGCTGCTGTGGCAATACAGGCACTGTTGTACTTACTTGCATGTCAAAAAAAAAAAATTACAAAAAAACCCCAAAAAACAAAAAAACCTAACCAGCTTGGAGAATGAATTCAATTTTGATATGTCGAAATTCCCACACACTAATAAATTAGCATGTGTTACACTTTAAATATACCATCTGGTGTCTAAACACCCAAATGTAGGATTCCATTATATAGTATTGTTGAAATACAAGTGAGTATTTCCTATGAATAGAGATTTGATGTGTACCTGTCATACCTTATTTTATGATAACTCTGTGTTAAATTCCATCTACACATTGTGCCAGGGTAATTTATAACAAATTCATAAACCTGTTTAACCCCTTAAGGGCCAAACATCTGGAATAAAAGGGAATCATGACATGTCACACGTCATGTGTCCTTAACGGGTTAAAATAGGTCACTTCCCCAACTGTCAGTCAATTCTTCAGTGTAGATCTTGCAGGAGAATCAGTCCCTGCAAGTCATGACCGATTCGCTTTGACCTTGAAAGTCAACTCAGGTTTCAAAATGAATTCAGCAATTAACTTTGCTTGAACTTATTACTTGGAAAGTCAATCTGGGTTCCTTACCAAGTCGTAAGATACAAAAAGACAATTGCAAAATTAAGGGCAGGATTTATTAATTTTTTTTTTAAAGATTTTATATTTATTGTGGCTCATATCTTACAACCTTTTACTTAAATACTTTGATTTAATGGCTAACAATGGCACACCAGATGTTCCTAACCTACCATTCCCACAGTACTCTACCACCATTAAGAGTGGCTGAGGGTCACTGGAAATGTAGTCCACAAACATTTGGGAATTCAAAATATACCATTATTTCAATCTTACATAAATAATTCTGTAAGAATTAAGAATAATTTGACGTTAAGGGTATGTTGAAAACGCATACCTTGCATATGTTTTATTTGGAACTAGAGTATTATAGTGAAGACCACTCAAGTAAACATAGGACATTATAAAATGCCGAGAAAAGAGAGAATGGCATGTCTTATTAATGGTGCTGCTACAGTAAAGGTCAAAATGTATGCAAAATGCAGACTAAAGGAAGAGAGCACACACAAATCTGCAATTGTATATCTTACAAGGCTACTTAATAACACCAGTCTTCCCAGATAAACATGGGGTTTAGTTACACAATATGCCATACTGTGTTTATTAGCCACCACTTCTTCAAAGTTCACCTCCAGATAAACAAAATGCCAATTCCAATGGCTTGTGTATCAGTGGAACAGCGCACTCTGCTGACATTCAATGGTACAACCACCTTATCGTGAATCGTTACATTTTATTCAATTACCTTCTGGGCATGCAATCTGATAAAACAGGCACAGATGCACAGATGAGCCCTTTCTTTGAACATGTAAAAGCAATGTATCTAAAAAAAGATGCATTATTTTTTTTTCTTTAATTAAAGCTTCGTTGATAGAAAAATAGAATTAAATGTTAAACTGCGTAATGAATAAACAATTGGCATCATATTTGGGCAACAATATCATGCCCTATAATAAATTATCAATAGCCACACTTTTCCCACCGCAGGCATTTAAACTGCTTACCCTTGTACACTATTTATTTCAGTGGTATTTGCAAAAAAGTAAATAACGGCTTTATAAATAAACAAGTCATTGTGAAAAAATTAAAAAAGATAAACTCTACTTAAAGCAACAATACCATATTTGTATAGTATCCTAGAGTTGTTGTTTTTATTAACTTAATTTGCTCCCGATGATTTGAAAATAGCAATCCTGTATTGTAACAGAATTCTCTCTATATTCTTGTAGAATCAATAAAGAAATCAGCTGAAAGCAGTTGAAACAATGGAACAAAATTATTGAAGTGGTTTCTTTTGTATGAAAATATAGATATCTCAAAAATCAAATCATCAGTCTTTAAACCATGATACATGAAAGCTGATATTTGTGGGGATTTTTTTCCCTTTAAAAAAATTCAGACGAGTTCAAGCCAACACAATTTAAAACTGGTTTTCTTAAGCCATAGAAAAACGTTCCCAGACCCCAGGTGATTATCTGTAGTTGTGTTGGTATCACTGAATTTCTGAAAAAGAAGTGGAAATCTGTAGTGGTCCAAAAACCAAAATGAAGATCTCGTGCTTTATATCTTAACCAAAAATGCTTGGAAAAACACACTTATTTTTAAATGCATTTGGAATTTACTTCAATATCCACCATATTCCAATTTTTTTTTTCCATTACTGAGAAAGAGGACAAGACATCATTCCACATAATGGTGAACTGACATGTTGCAAAGTGTAAGGTGACTTCAGTGATGCTCAAACGAAAATATATTTAGATTATTCTTACATCACTATGGATTTGCTCAAGTAGAAAGAACATTCTCTTGTTCGGTCGTTGGCCTATCAAAAGTTTTATCAAAAAATATCTTGGAATATCCAATTTTCTCGTACGTCAATTGGACATATATCTTCATGAAAATTACCATAAGAGGTTCCAAAGTCAGTATCCACATATTAAGAAAATAAGGGTAAGAAAAGGTGTCTTGCAGCGTTAAATTGAGAAAGTCAGTCACAATTAAATAAATGTCTGCTCCAACTATAGTCAGCTGTTAGCATCAAAGATAAAGCCCGAGAACTGTGGAAAGTAGATGCCATCTTCTCGGTAGGGTCATCTACCGTGGAAAACTGTTACTTTGTTAATTGCAGAGAGATTTCCTATAATGTTTGCCTCAAAATCGCCATCGTGGACTCCCGTTTTGCGAAATGCTCCGGCAGAAGGATTGTTCTCCCAATAATGGTGCCAATTCCCCTTGCTGTCTGCCCCAAAACCATATATATCCACCTAAAAAAAACAAGCAATAGAAATGTTATTTTTTTTAAAATGAATTTTACTATTTCATACATATGAGTAGGGTAGGCGTACTACAAGAGAGCAACTGAAAACCTTTTATTAATAGGTTCTGTGATCTATATAGATGGACTTGTCGCTAACTACTTGTGATAGGATCATTTTGTAAAACAGGTTAGTACCTTATCACAAACATGAAGCGCAAAAATCACACTGAAAAGGCCGGTGGATGGATATCGGCCGTGATTGAGAAGCCACTTATCATAGATATACTTCATAAACTCCGGACTGTAGATAAGAATCTGAAAAATTAAAAAAAAACATATAATATTAATAAAGATATATATCAAAACTATTAAAATATATGCACACATGCATACAACTATATAATCAGCATATTGTTTATAAATAACGTTTAACTTCTAAGAGGCTAAAAGGAAGTTTTTCGATTGCAATTATGGCTAGACTTGTGCACCCATAACCTGTGCCGTTTCCTTGTTTCTTTATATTATATTTTTCAGTTGTTTTCATGGATAGATGATGTTCAAGGTGGACATAACAATGGTAAACAATGGTAAATGTTAGTGAGTAAATAAATAAACTGGCAAGTTAAAAATTAAATATAAACAAAATTAGTAAAAATTTTTGAACTTTTTGTTTATAACCAAGAAGGTAAAATTCATCATTCTGATATAAAATATATTAACTGATCGACATCAGCCAGGAGATAAATATAAACCATACTCTGGATCAAATTATAGGGCTGAGTTCCCTTTTCCAAGTCTGCGAATAGTGTATTCGTTAACGACCAACTAGAGTTTGTGCATTTTTCCAGCTCAGCTAGTTTGGGCTAAATTGTCAAGTTGATAATCAACACATTACAGTGCGCTGTTCAGCGAATAAGCCTTCTACCATGTGGGAAAGCAGCATTTTCCAGCATTATGAATTCCTGCTCATTGTTCCACACTGCACAGAGGAGCACTTTGTGCATGTTAATTAACTCCAATAAAAAGAATGAATAATTAATTACGGTAAACAGTATTACATTTGGCAATAATTGGAAAACTCTACATAACCAAAATATTCTTCAAATTTCCTGTCTTAGAGCCAACATAGATACAAGACAAACCACAGACTAACAAAGACACATTATATAGCTAAAATGTGACATTTTATTCCGAGCCTAGACATTAAGCAGAAATATACAGCCATTTCTAAGAGTTACTTATGAATTCCAACAGATTCATTTCCAATTGAAGTACCTTAACATAATTATGCAGGGCCCCTTCTCTAATTAAGCAATGCATTATTAATAGAACCGTAGTCGGTCCTACATCTTAAAGTTCAACTTGCAATGCGGAGTTTGCAAAGGGCAGTAGATCTCAAGTGAATACAACACTCAAATGTTTTCCTGTACCAAACTGAAAAGCATCCTCCAGAAATGATTGCTTGGTGTCTGGTAATGGTTACAGAACCATGTTAGCAAGACATACAGAAATCTATCAGTCTACAGACACATTATACACAAAATACTACCATCATTGCTACAGTCCTTTTAAAGGTTCCATTTAACAACTCTCCTGTACATGTATCACTGGAATTGGGGTGCTTAGACTTATTGTCAATGACATGTGTATTTATATTCTTTATGTATTGTAAGTAGTCCCTGAGATTAATTTTAAATTGATGTTCAAAGTAGCTCAACTGAAATCATTTTGACCTTTAACGTGAAAATCACTTAAAATTCACTTTGAATTTCCTCCACAACTCACATTGTGGCATGTTGATAAGCACACGTGTGGCATGCTGGTAAGCACACGTGTGGCATGTTGATAAGTACATGTGTGGCATGTTGAGAAGCACACGTGTGGCATGTTGATAAGCACACGTGTTGCACTCTAAGTTTTACTTTCCTGCTTAAATAAAAAACACTTAATATCACAGCTACATATAAAATAATCCACATGGAATCATGGATATACAGAGACAGTTCTGGAATCCCTCACTGTGAGGTTCATTTGTTTGCAGAGACAGAAGCAACAGACCAGGAATGGCTAAGACAGAGTTCACTCAAGGTACATGTGATCTGTATAACAGAAGTTGCCATGGGTATTTTGTTTAA
The DNA here is from genome assembly GCA_933207985.1 of Pelobates cultripes. NCBI lineage: Eukaryota > Metazoa > Chordata > Amphibia > Anura > Pelobatidae > Pelobates > Pelobates cultripes. Next base: position 316,097,204 of record OW240915.1, read on the forward strand.
ATTTAGTTTGATATTTATATTTTTCATTCCACAAGGACAGTGAGCTAAGTATCAGATATTAGTCATTCTACCTAAACTTCTCCGGAAGACTAATATAAGTTTTACCTGGCTCTCCAGACAGATCGTGATGCCAACACAAGTCAACGTCACCTCATGGTCTATTTTCCCTTAAAAAAGACTGTTGTGTAACAAAAGCTGCTCATATAACAGTAGAATTTAAGCAATTTACCTTCTCCTTTTTAACTTTGATTCTTCGTGGTACTGAAGTATATGTGCTATACAAGAAAAAAAAAAAGTGATTATTGAAAATGCTTTGTGAAAATTGACATATTACAATATTCCTCTCAGCTGTTCAGAGTCAAAGGATAGAGATATTTTAGCTAAACATTGAATTGTATATTCATCAAAATAAACTAAATATAATTAAATAATTTCAAAACAAAAACAAAACATATTTTCAATGTTTGTTTATCACAGAACAGCAGTGGCCAAAAAGCACTCAAATATTTAGATTTTGTTTTTCACAAAAAGCCCCTATTGATATGATGCCTCGCAAAAAACTGCTCTCAGTAGACCGGCGATCAAAATCTGTTGCATTGCATAAGGTTGGAAAGTGTTACAAAGTTATCAAAGAGTTTAGAAGTTAATCTGTCCATTATTGGGCAAGTTCTCTATAAATTAAGATGATTTTGTACTGTGGATACTCTAGAAGTTCCACCCTAGAAGTGGCTGTACATGCAAGATAAAAGATATAGCAATATGCACAAAATTAAAGGGTTACTGTAAGCACCATCACCACTTTAGTGAATTGAAATGGCCATGGTGCTTGGAGTCTGTATATGATAGATATATCTAATGTCAATGTCAATGTCAATTTTGTGCACATTTCTATACACAAAGTTTAATTTATTGGGTGAGAATGCTTAGCGGACACTCTCTTAGCTGACAATGAATGATTGGCAGGATCGGCGTCCACCTTTGGCAGCTCTGCAGAATTTGGATGCCCAACACCAGCCAGGACAGGAGGGAAAATTTTAGCAAAATTGTTTGCTATGTTACCAGGGAACAGTACAGAGAACGCTAGGCATAACCACTACAATGGTCTTAATGTTTCCGATGCTTGGAGTTAGTGAATAAACCCACAGTTACTTCCTGGTATTCGTAATGGCTGCAGATTTGCGGTAAATAAGCGGAATCATGCGATTATAATTTGATCTCCATAATACATTATGCTTATATTGCAGCCAGATACTCTCTTAAATGTAGATATAAACTAATTGAACTCTGAAACCTTTACTGAAAAAATTGTTTAGATTCTACAGCTATTTTTGTACTTATTGTCAGATTCATGCTACAATGAAACAAATATCCATAGATATTGTCTCGTATATGCTACGATGCAAGGTAAATGGGAACAAAATAAGTCATAAACAACCTGCACTTTCAGATAACTGTGCTGCACACACATGGTATTTAGATGAAAAGCCTGCTCTGCTTATATCTAGACAGATAGATAGATAATATAGATGCTTTTATAAATGTTAGGGAGTACCGTATATACTCGAGTATAAGTCGACCCAAATATAAGTCGAGACCCCTAATTTTACCCCAAAAAACTGGGAAAATTTATTGACTCGAGTATAAGACTAGGTAAATTGGTAAATTTCTAAATAAAATTAGATCCCCCAAAAATTATATTAATTGAATATTTATTTACAGTGTGTGTATATAATGAATGCAGTGTGTGTGTGTATAAGTGCAGTGTGTGTGTGTGTGTGTATGAATGCAGTGTGTGTGTTTGAATGCAGTGTGTGTATGAATGCAGTGTGTGTGTGTGTATACGAGTGCAGTGTGTGTGTGTACGAGTGCAGTGTGTGTATGAATGCAGTGTGTGTGTATATAATGCGGTGTGTGTTTGTATGAATGCAGTGTGTGTTTGTATGAATGCAGTGTGTGTGTGTATGAGTGCAGTGTGTGTATGAATGCAGTATGTGTATATAATGCAGTGTGTGTATGAATGCAGTGTGTGTGTGTATGAATGCAGTGTGTGTGTGTATGAATGCAGTGTGTGTGTGTGTATGAGTGCAGTGTGTGCATGCATGAATGTGGTGTGTGTGTATAAATGCAGTGTGTGTTTGTATGAATGCAGTTTGGGTGTGTTTGTGTATGAATGCAGTGTGGGTGTGTGTGTGTATGAATGCAGTGTGGGTGTGTGTGTGTATGAATGCAGTGTGGGTGTGTGTGTGTATGAATGCAGTGTGTGTGTGTAAATGCAGTGTGTGTGTATGAGTGCAGTGTGTGTGTAAGAGTGCAGTGTGTGTGTAAGAGTGCAGTGTGTGTGTGTGTAAGAGTGCAGTGTAGTGTGTATGAATGCAGTGTAGTGTGTGTATGAATGCAGTGTGTGTGTGATGCAGAGTGTGTGTGATGCAGAGTGTGTGTGATGCAGAGTGTGTGTGATGCAGAGTGTGTGTGATGCAGAGTGTGTTTGTGTATGTGATGCAGAGCCTTGGTGGGGGGGGTGGGCATTTTTATAATTATTATTATTATTTTAATTATTTAAATTATTTTTGTTACATTATTTTAATTTTATTATTATTATTATTAGTTTTTATATTAATATTTTTATTTTAATATTATTTAATTTTTGATTTATTTATTTTTGTCCCCCCTCCCTGCTTGTTAGCTGGCCAGGGAGGGGGGTTCTCATTCCCTGGTGGTCCAGTGGATGGGCTGTGTAGAAGGGGGGATGGCAGAGAGCTCTTACTTACCTTTCCTGCAGCTCCTGTCAGCTCCCTTCTCTCTCCTCGGGTCCGGTCAGCTCCCCTGTCCGCTACACTGTAGGTCTCGCGGTCTGAATGCCGCGTGGAGCGTTGCCACGGTAACCCATGGCAACGCTCTGACCCTGCAGCTCTCGCAAGACTTACAGTGGAGCTGACAAGGGAGCTGACTGGACCCGAGGAGAGGGAAGGGAGCTGACAGGGGCTGCAGGAAAGGTAACAGCTCGCTGCCAGCCCCAAACAGGACCGCCGGGCTTGTAATGGGCCCGGCGGTCCTGGTCTGTATTATGGTAATGCAAGTTGCCATAATACAGACAATGACTCGCGTATAAGACGAGTGGGGGTTTTTCAGCACAAAAAATTTGCCGAAAAACTCGTCTTATACTCGAGTATATACGGTATATCAAACTAGATTATAAAGTGAAAGTTCGAAATGCAGTGTTTAACATATTTGCAAACAAGGTATTTTTTTTATTTTTTTTCATTTATCCTGCAGTGGTAAAAAGCTTAAAATAATTGTGACAATTTGCTGTCAATGTGTTACCCTAGCTGTAGACACAGAGTCCTCTGGGGTTTACTGCCTTAGGCATAATACTTGCAAATTCAGAATTCTGACAATGAATAAACATATCGGGAACATTATATATGGCAAGAGCGTCCTACCCTTAATGGTTACAGAGGTTACACAGACTCCATCTGGTTTGTGTGTGAATGCTCTCCCAGACTGCCGCAATAGAGTTATAGGTGAGTAGGGATCGCACTCTGGGACTCAAATGTTTGGTAGAATATCACCTCCAGGGATCCCTACTGCAGCTAAAGTCATGCTCTGATTGGACTGAGATCATTTGCATAGAATTTAACATTTACAGTACTGGACAGTAAAATATGAGAAAATAGCATTGAGGGACCTTAGTAGTAAGGTATCATGGTATAGACATGGGCCACGCGTTCTGCATACAGCTTAACACATATTTTACCAAATGGGACATACAGTCAGGTCCATCAATATTGGGACATCGACACAATTCTAATCTTTTTGGCCCTACACACCACCACAATGGATTTGAAATGAACAAGATGTGCTTTAACTGCAGACTTTCAGCTTTAATTTTAGGGTATTTACATCCAAATCAGGTGAACAGTGTAGGAATTACAACAGTTTGTATATGTGCCTCCCACTTTTCAAGGGACAAAAGTAATGGGACAATTGGCTGCTCAGCTGTTCCATGGCCAGGTGTGTTATTCCCTCATTATCCCATTTACAAGGAGCAGATACAAGGTCCAGAGTTCATTTCAAGTGTGCTATTTGCATTTGGAATCTGTTGCTGTCAACTCTCGATATGAGATCCAAAGAGCTGTTACTATCAGTGAAGCAAGCCATCATTAGGCTGAAAAAACTAAACAAACCCATCAGAGAGATAGCAAAAACATTAGGTGTGGCCAAATCAACTGTTAGGAACATCCTTAAAAAGAAAGAATGCACCTGTGAGCTCAGCAACACCAAAAGACCCGGAAGACCACGGAAAACAACTGTGATGGATGATCAAAGAATTCTTTCCCTGGTGAAGAAAACACCCTTCACAACAGTTGGCCAGATCAAGAACACTCTCCAGGAGGTAGGTGTATGTGTGTCAAAGTCAACAATCAAGAGAAGACTTCACCAGAGTGAATACAGAGGGTTCACCACAAGATGTAAACCATTGGTGAGCCTCAAAAACAGGAAGGCCAGATTAGAGTTTGCCAAACAACATCTAAAAAAGCCTTCACAGTTCTGGAACAACATTCTATGGACAGATGAGACCAAGATCAACTTGTACCAGAATGATGGGAAGAGAAGAGTATGGAGAAGGAAATGAACTGCTCATGATCCAACGCATACCACCTCACCAGTGAAGCATGGTGGTGGTAGTGTCATGGTGTGGGCATGTATGGCTGCCAGTGGAACTGGTTCTCTTGTATTTATTGATGATTTGATTGCTGACAAAAGCAGCAGGATGAATTCTGAAGTGTTTCGGGCAATATTATCTGCTCATATTCAGCCAAATGCTTCAGAACTCATTGGACGGCGCTTCACAGTGCAGATGGACAATGACCCGAAGCATACTGCAAAAGCAACCGAAGAGTTTTTTAAGGGAAAGAAGTGGAATGTCATGCAATGGCCAAGTCAATCACCTGACCTGAATCCGATTGAGCATGCATTTCACTTGATAAAGACAAAACTGAAGGGAAAATGCCCCAAGAACAAGCAGGAACTGAAGACAGTTGCAGTAGAGGCCTGGCACAGCATCACCAGGGATGAAACCCAGCGTCTGGTGATGTCTATGCGTTCCAGACTTCAGGCTGTAATTGACTGCAAAGGATTTGCAACCTTGTATTAAAAAGTGAAAGTTTGATTTATGACTGTTAATCTGTCCCATTACTTTTGGTCCCTTAAAAAGTGGGAGGCACATATACAAACTGTTGTAATTCCTACACCGTTCACCTGATTTGGATGTAAAAGCTGAAAGTCTGCAGTTAAATCAATCCATTGTGGTGGTGTGTAGGGCCAAAAAGATTAGAATTGTGTCGATGTCCCAATATTTATGGACCTGACTGTAGCCGATTTTTATACTTCTACCAAAAAGCACTAACAAGCTCTTTGATCAAAATAAGCATTTCTAGCAGCTCTTTAAACTGGGCAATCTTCTGAGATCCGGGGGCGTGGCCTGACCGTCAATGGAGTAAGTCGCACTCCATCAGAGCTCCTAGGCCCCAGCCTGTCAAGCCTGGTGTCACAGCCTGAATTCAGCGGTATTTCGTTCCACAATGGGGAAGACTAGAAGAGCAGCATCCCAGGACCACTCCGGCCCGACGGGGACCCGATACCCGCCTGGCCCGATGGACGGGTTTTTGGCGACGCCACGAGGCCTCCGAGATGGCGGGGACTCTGACACCCCGGGCCCCACATCCCCTGGATCAAGCGCCACCACCTCAGGTAGAGGCTCCCCGATGGCGGGTACCCTGCATCAACTGGCGGCAGACGTCGCCCGAATTACAGCCAGCATGTTAACGCGCGCAGACAAGGCGGACATGGTGTCTGAACTGCGCGCCATCATCAGGGAGGAGGTGGCGGTGCTGCGGACTGACCTCAATGCCCTGGAGCAGCGTGTAGATGGGCTTGAGACCGGCCGCCTGCAAGCCGACCAGCGCCAGCAGGCCACGGACCTGGCTACTACCCGGCAGGGGAATATCCTGTTAGATCTCCGGCGGCAAGTTGAGGATTTAGACAACCGAGGACGGCGACATAATATCAGAATCCGGGGCCTGCCGGAAGCAGAGGGAGAGGTGCCGCAAGAGATACTCACAGGCCTCTTCGCGCAGCTGCTGGGGGAGAATGCCCCAGAGGATTTTGGCATAGAGAGAGCCCACAGGGCCTTGAGAGCACCCAGGAGAGATGGCCTACCAAGGGACGTGGTCTGCGCCCTGGCCTCGTTCCAGCTTAAGGAGGCCATTATGCAAGCGGCCAGGGCGCAGCCACGGATCCTATACATGGACGCTGAGGTCTCGCTATACCAGGACCTCTCACCGATCACTCTAGACACCCGGAGAGCTTTGAGACCACTTACTCGCTTGCTGCAGGAGCGGAGGATTCCCTACCGGTGGGGGTTCCCCTTTAGTCTACAGGCGCGGATCGGAGCCACGTGGCACAGCATCCGATGGCTGAATGAGGTACCGCGTTTTCTAGTGGCGGCTGGTTTACCGGAGATGCGGATCCCGAACTGGATTCTGGAGGGACCACCGGCGCGAGCGACAGGACCGGCGGAGGTGGCCCATAATCTCCACCCAACGTCTGGATCGCAGCAACGCAGAGGTGGCCCAGTGGGGCCGGAGGAATAGACGACGGACCGCTGCCCTGGCCGGCAGGGACCCGGACTCCCCGGGCCCCAGCCGCAACGGAGCTGAGCAGAGACACGGCAGGGTGGACGATATATGGAGGGCAGGTACCCCCGGGGCTCCAGCAGGTTGGGTGGGGGGTATGGGGGGTTTGAGATAGGCCCACGGGAGTGATGGTGGCTCACTAGAGGGGGGGCTGGACGGGGGAGAAAGAGAGGTGGGGAGGGAGGAACGGGCCACGGGATGCACATTGGCGTCCGTTGGGAATCGGGGAGAGACTGCTGGACCTGACCTGGGGGGTCTTCGGGGGTATGTGCAGTTGCTGTATGCCCAGGAGTATGGGGGGTTGTCTCAACATCCACATGGCGCACTAGGGGCAACGGGAGGGGAGCTGTGGGTGGTAGCTTGGAGTGTACATAGTTCTAGTGCCGTAGGTATGCTGTTTTTTTTTTTTTCACCCCCAACGGGTACACCGTTAGAACCGGCGGATGGAGGAAGCACGGAGATAGAGGAAGGTTGAGAGTGGTCGAGAGAGGGGAGGAGCGGAAGCTAGCTGGTCGGGGTCAAGCCTTAACCTGGCCCACGGTAGGAGAGCGGGGAGAGATGGGATAGCTGAAGCGCCTGATGAGGGGCGCAGGCATTCCTGCGGTGAGGGGGGTACTTTCATGGAAAAAGCCCAGACGGGGCGGCAACAGGGGGGGGGCAGGTGAGACATGGCCTGGGGTGGTGGAAGGATGGCAGGGGGTAAGACACCTGCATTTCTGGCTCGCCCAGGGTAGGGTAGAGGCACTGAGGGGGCAGATGGGATCGGGGATCAGGAGGAGAGCACGGTTGGCTGCGGAAGCACCGGAGGGTCGAGATGGGAGGAGTAGGCAGCCTGGAGGTGGAAGACAGTGCAACAGGGCTGGCCGTTGCGGGCCAGAGGGGCCCGAGGGCCTCTAGAGAACGAGGCGGTTGCCGACGTGATGGTGGGCTTCCCCCAGGGCAAACACGGGAATATAGCTATTCTGACAGGTTGGGAGCCACGGGAGGAGAGGGTAGGCACGACATAGACGACTGAGACCGCTCCATATAGACGGAGACACGGTAGAACCTCACTGTGACAGACCCATACTGTACATAATACCGGGGCATTTGGGGACGGAGGGGACGTTCCACAACTGACCGACGAAAACCGGTACAGGGTTACAGTCACATCCTTAATAAGTACTTTCCCGACTCCCCTTCTCCCTTTTTTTTTTTCCTTTCTTCTCGCCCTGCGTTGCTGCTTCCCTCGCGGTCACCCCCCTGTGGGTCGCACCGGGGTTATGGCAAGTGCGGATCCCCCCTCCGGGGCGCGGCGGGGCGGCACGGGATTCACACCAGCTGGACTAACATTCTGGTCCCTCAACGTTAGAGGCCTCAACATCCCGGAGAAGCGCTCCTTGCTTATGCGGCGGCTGTGGGCCGCGAGAGCGTCCGTGGTGTTCCTGCAGGAGACGCATTTTCGTCAAGGGGACGCCCCGAAGCTGGGAGATAAACGATATTCCATCGGGTTTTATGCCAACCACCCGGAGGCCAAAAAGGCTGGAGTGGCGATATTGTTCGCGAGTACGATACAGTTTCGCTGCACGGGCCTACAGGCGGATCCCCAGGGACGGTACCTGTTTATCAAAGGCAATATAGCGGACACCACATACACCTTTGCGTGCCTATATTGCCCCAACAGACGGCAACATACGTTCATCGGGCAGACGCTGGCCAAGTTGGGGAGGTTTCGAGAGGGACTGCTGGTGGTGGCGGGTGACTTCAACCTCCCGTTGGACCCTCGTAGGGATACGTCCAGGGGTGTTAGCACTATCCCCACACACTGCCTGAGGGCGACTCTGCGTTCCCTGCACAAACTGGGCCTAGTGGACTGCTGGAGGGCGAACCATCCCGAGGATAGGGATTACACTTACTACTCGACGGTCCACACCCACTATAGCCGCATAGATTACGTATTCCTGGCGCAAGAGTATTTGGCGGTGCTGCAGGGGTCGGAGATAGGGAGCATGGAACAGTCAGACCACGCGCCCATGATAGTACATACGAGTGCCCCCCTTTTCAAACCCACGGAAAGGCAATGGCGGTTCAATGAGACCCTGTTGGACGATCCCCTCGTGGTGGCAGAGGTGTCACAAGCACTGACGGACTACTTTACCAGTAATAGCTCGCCAGAGATAGCCCCACTGACGCTCTGGGAGGCGCACAAGTGTGTCATCCGGGGACGCCTCATAGCGATCAGCACGAAGCGCAAAAAGGAACGCACAGCTCGACTGGTTCGGCTGGCGGGAAGGGTGGCGGAGCTGGAACAGGCACATAAACGCACGTTAGATGACGAGACCTATTGCCTCTTGACGGAGACACGGCGAGAGCTCCGCACCATACTAACCCAGGGCATGCTACATACTGCGCGTAAGGCGGCAAGGTTCTTTTACGAGCATTCCAACAAATGTGGCAGGCTACTCGCAAAAATGCTCCAGGATAAGAGGAGGGCGCAGCATATACATAAGATTCGCACGCAGGGGCAAACAGTCACTCACCTCCCGGATGGCATCCTGCGAGCATTTCAAAAATATTACGAGGCATTGTACGATTTAGCTGGCACCCGGTCCGAATCCCAGAGAAGGCGGCATGGGGTGCAGGTCGCCGCTTACCTGGGCAGACACGTGGCCCGCAAGATAACCCCGGAGCAGGAAGCTGAGCTCGATCAACCTATGACACTGGAGGAGCTTGCGGGAGCACTGAAAGCAGCCCGGCCCAACAGGGCCCCGGGCCCGGATGGCCTGCCGGTGAGATACCTCCGCGAGTTCAGGGAGGTCCTATTGCCGAGACTCCTAGAGGGGTGCAATTCACTGCGCACGGGAGGCCGGTTCCAGGCGGACACGTTAAGGGCGACGGTAGCGCTCATCCCAAAAGAGGGCAAGGACCCCACGAACTGCGCGAGCTACAGGCCCATCTCGCTATTAAACGCGGACCTGAAGGTCTTCGCCAAGGCTCTGGCATTGCGAGTGGCTCGGGTGGCGCCTGACCTCATACACTCCGACCAGGTCGGATTTATTCCGGGTAGGGAAGCCCGGGACAATACGATTCGAGCCCTAAACGTCATACACGTGGCGAGGACAAACAGGCGGGAGCTGGTGCTCTTATCTACAGACGCTGAGAAGGCGTTTGATCGCGTGGACTGGACGTTCCTCTTGGAGACACTAAGGCATATGGGATTTGGGCAGCACCTCCGCACTTGGGTGGAGGCCTTATACGCGAGACCGTCGGCGCGAATCAGGGTCAATGGTGCACTCTCTGATCCAGTCACGATCTGCAACGGTACGAGGCAAGGATGCCCGCTGTCCCCCCTTCTGTTTGCCCTCACTCTAGAACCATTTCTGGAGGCGGTCAGACAGGACGGGGGTATCTCGGGGCTCCGCGTGGGCCGGGGAGAACATAGAGTGGCGGCCTACGCGGACGACATGCTATTTTTCCTGGAACAGCCTCGGATCTCAATACCTAACCTGTTGAAAGCGTTCAGAGAGTATGCTGTGGTCTCGAACCTCTCGCTCAACCTAGACAAATCGGAGGCCATGCCACTGACTTCAGGAGACGCCATGCTGAGGCACCTTCGCGAGCACTTTCCATTCCGGGTATGCCAGTCGAAGCTCAAATATTTGGGAATATGGCTGCCAAACGACTTAAAAGACGTATACACATTCAACTTTACACCTCTTCTCACGACCCTACAGAGGGACATGAAAAAATGGACTTCACAATACATCTCCTGGTTCGGGCGGATCAATGCCATTAAGATGAACGCAATGCCAAGAATCCTTTACCTGTTCCAGACGCTGCCGATGTCTATCCCGCGATCGTTCTTTCAGTCCCTAACGACCGCCATACGGAATTTTTTTGGGACTCGGGGAGTGGCTCGTATTGGCAGGTCAGTTCTGGAACGACCGAAGCATGCGGGGGGCACGGGTCTCCCATCGGTAATCACCTACTACCAGGCGACCCATCTATGCCGCCTGGTGGATTGGCACGTGTTCCCGACCGCCAAGCAGTGGGTGGACATGGAGCGTCAACAAGCGCAAGGACGAATTCCCTCCCTGCTGTGGCTGGACGGCACGGCTCTGGGTGACATTCACACGGGTAATCCAATGATAGACTCCACAATGCGTGTGTGGTGTAGGACCAGATACGTAAAGCAATTGACCACGATGCCAAACCCGCTGATTCCTATAACAAACAACCCGCGGCTTGCGGGAGGACTTAAGCGGGCGGACCTCGAGAGCTACACGGCGACGGAATGGACCTATCTGCGGCAATGGTGTACTGAGGTAACCCTCAAACCACTACAGGATCTAATCCCAGAACACACCCCGACCGGATTGGATGAATTCCGCTACCACCAAGTGCACAGGTATTACCTCTCCCTAGCGGGAAAAGGCAACATCCATAGAACACTGCTACCGCTGGAGCAGGCATGCGTGGACAGGCAACACCTCGTGCATGGTCCACGTTGTATGCCATGCTCCAGCTGCAGAGCGGCGGGACCCCCCTGGGATTCACCAAGCGCTGGGAACAAGAGACGGGAACGAGTCTCACGGACAGCGAGTGGGACAAAATCTTTATGCTGACGCACAAAGGGAGCATCTGCTCCAAATACCAGGAATGTAACTACAAAATCTTAACGGGTTGGCACAGAACCCCAGATGTATTACGTCATGTCCACGAGTCAATCCCCGGGGAGTGCTGGAGGTGCGGCGTGGAACAGGGTACAAGACTTCACATCTGGTGGTCGTGTTCGCTAATAACGCCGTATTGGAAGCAGATACATGAAGCAATTAGGGAAATAGCGGACGCAGACCTCCCCCTGCAGCCGTTGCAAATGTTGCTTAATCACACGCAAACACCGCTGCGGAGTTATAAAAAGGGTCTGACCGTACACCTGCTAACGGCAGCGAAAATCCTAATCCCAATTCACTGGAAAAGTAGCACAGTCCCCACCTTCCAGCAATGGGTGGATAAGGTGGAAGACATATATAACCTTGAGATGATGACTGCCTCCCTGCAGGGACGCACGGACAAATGTGCAACGACCTGGTTCCCGTGGGTGGACTACATGACCAAGAGAGCAAGGCGGGGGGGGCGCTCCGGGGGGGGAGGGAGAAGGAGATGCCGCGGTGCCGCCGACCTTGCCGACCCACGGGGGGGGAGATGCCCTGGGGTGACCGGCGACGACCTCCGCAGGTTCCGAGTGACAATAGTACCGGCAGGGGGGTGGCCGGGGGGGGGACTTGCTGCGAGTGGGGGGAGCGGGGGGATTGGGATGGGGACACACTGGGCGCAAGCCTAGCACAAGAGCAACGTTAACCAGGGACAGACGACTAGTTAACACCCCTGACATAGGACGGAGTGTAGAGGCACGGATGGGGAGGGGAGGGGAGGAGGGGAGGAAGGGCAGGGGAGACCTAAGCCATACGCTGCGGGAAGGTGGGTAAGGTGGTTCTAGAGCTCTAGGGACAAGGGACAAGGGGGGGATGATAAGGTGGAAGAGTGGAACAACATAGCCAAGGGGGAAGAGTGGGGACAATGAGATGTAATGGATCTAATTCAATATTAGGACTCACAAGCACACTGGAGGGACTGGAGAGGGGAACAGCCTCGGGGGGGCGCCCGCCAAGAGGTGACAGGAGATTACTCCACAAAACTCACCGGCAGTGGTCGTGGGGGCACCAGACGCAACGCCCACACTAAACTGCTATCAGGAAGGACTTGCGGCACAGGCCCTGACGCATGGAACAGGGATGCTTGAGGCGAAGAACCTTAGGAGCCCTAGCCATAGTGAAATGAGCAGGGGATGTGACGGGCAACAAACTAATACTTGTATACTGGCCCTGGTATTACGTATCGTGGTACAGAAACCGGTTGAGAGGGTGAGGGGGGGGGTGGGGTGGAAGGTGACGAGATGGGGAACAGGAGGGGGAGCCCTAGCAGAAGGGGACAGGGGATGCAGCACTCGGGCATCGAGGCAACCACAAGACTTCACCATCATATGATTGGGTGCTGGGAATTTCCTTCTTGTACTATGTTCTGTTCTGTATTCATTACTTAAAATCCTAATAAACACGTGATTGTCAAAAAAAAAATCTTCTGAGATCCAGGGTATTTAAGCATCTCATCCTATAGCCTCTCTGGTGCCTAGTTATCTATTAACAAGCACACAAGCTGCTTCTCAATGACAACACCAGTTACAGCTTGTTCTAAAAAAGTACCGTATATACCCGAGTATAAGTCGACCCGAATATAAGTCAAGACCCCTAATTTTACTCCCAAAAAACTGTGAAAACTTATTAACTCGAGTATAAAACTAGGGTGGGAAATGCAGCAGCTACTGGTAAATTTCTAAATAAAATTAGATCCCCAAAAAATTATATTAATTGAATATTTATTTACAGTGTGTGTATATAATGAATGCTGTGTGTGTGTGTGTGTGTATGTATATAATGCAGTGTGTGTGTGTGTGTGTGTGTGTGTGTCAATGAATGCAGTGTCTGTGTGTGTATGAATGCAGTGTGTTTGTAGGAATGCAGTGTGTGTGTGTGTGTGTGTGAATGAATGCAGTGTCTGTGTGTGTATGAATGCAGTGTGTGTATGTGATGTAGAGCCTTGGTGGGGGTTATTATTATTTTATTTATATTAATATTTTTTTATTTTAATATTATTAAATTTTTTATTTATATTTTTTTCGTCCCCCCTCCCTGCTTGTTAACTGGCCAGGGAGGGGGGCTCTCATTCCCTGGTGGGCTGTGTAGGAGGGGGGCTGGCAGTAACCCGTGGCAATGCTCTGACCCCGCGGCTCACGCGAGATTTACAGTGGAGGAGAAGGGAGCTGACAGGAGCTGCAGGAAAGGTAAGTAACAGCTCGCTGCCAGCCCCCAACAGGACCACCGGGCTTGTAATGAGCCCGGCAGTCCTTGTCTGTATTATGGCAATGTAAGTTGCCATAATACAGACATTGACTCAAGTATAAGTCGAGTTAAAATGTGCTGAAAAACTCGACTTATACTCGAGTATATACAGTATATATATCTTAATTAACGCCCTGCTTATTTAAGCCTGTTACTATCACCAAAGTATCTCATTGCAGCAAATAAAAAATAAAAACCCATATAGCAGCACTCAACATTCCCTCTGCTCCCGTGCTGGTCCTCACCTAAATGAGAAACAAATTGCAGTTTTAACTGCTTTCTAATTTGTCCCATGTATTGTACATTAAAGGACCACTAAACACCCTCTCGATGAAGTGGTCTAGGTGCAGTGGCCTTGCAATGACCCTGTAGTTAAACCCTGCAATGTAAAACACAGCAATTTTGTAGAAACAGCAACGTTTGATTGCAGGTTTAAACTCACCTCTAGTATATTCCTCTAGGTGTGTTTCCTTATAGCTACATATTTAATATTTAGATGTTTTCTAATTTTTTTTGTTAAAATAAATAAAACATGCATAAAATATTCCCTTAATAGCTTTCTAAACCCACATAATTTATCTCCCTCGATCCCACTACCAGTACTACAGTGATACTAATTATTCCTGCTTCAATGTAAAAGTATTTAATAAACATCCCATCTTCATTAACCAGGATCAGTAAATGAGTGAATTCTAATTAAAACATAACAGATGCTGGATTGCTTATTTCACGTGCCGACAAGATGAATGGTTTTCTGTAGGGGAAGCAGGTGATGTGAATGCAGATACGATGAATGGCTGGTGACAATATGCTCACAATGTATTTCTGCAGTCATTAAGGAGCCTTGTCTCACTTACAAATTGATGGTTCCGTTAGTGAGGGCGCTGACAATCCACTGGAGGTCGAGGGTCTTGAAAGGTATAAGGACCATCGTGACATTCTCCTGTAGGTCTCGCACACTCTCTGGGTAAACAAAATGGTGAGTGGTTTTTCTTCCAACATCTGCTTCATACTTGGTTGTAGGGGCATGATTCATCCTGAAAAGCACAAGATGCATTGTTACATATGTACGTTGTTTCAATCACTATTATACCATAACTCCCAAGTGTCCCTATTTAGGAGGGACAGTCCCTCTCGGTCTATCGTTTCTATCCATGTTTTGTAGGAGCTCAATGTTGTTGGTGTGTCCGAGTGTAATAACAGAGCATACCTCCCAATTGTCCCTATTTTGTGTCCAAATCCCACTGCTTATTTTTTTTTTCTATCCTATTCTTCCTGTTTGCAGGAATGCCACAATGTGACTCTGAATGTATAACAGAGCTTCACAGTAATATAAGTCACACTACCACGTCTTTAAACGTATACGTATTTAATAAAAGTGTTTAGAAATGTGGCTGTGTAAATAGGATTATTTAGACCAGGGGTGCCCAAAAGGTAAATCCCGATGTTGTAGAATTGCATCTCCCATGATGCTTTGCATGTCTTTAGAATGCTTTCAGAATGACAACGCTGTAATTTTTAAAACATCTGGGGGATCTACCTTTTGGCCACCCCTGATATAGACTTATTCTAATTACATTTTCAATAAATGGGTACCAGCAAGCTATGAAGGTACCTAAAATGTATTGGGGTAGATTTGCCCCCTCTTTCAGACAAATACCCTAAAGATGTGGACACTAATCAAGACACAAAAAGCTGCCAATGGGAGACATAGCTAAATCGAGCCTGTAATTGCACACAGCACTCTTTCCTCAATTTTGTTTTCAACGTCTTAAATTATAGTCTGAACAAAGAAATGCTGATAGAATCAACGTTCTAAGAAACAACAACAAAACCACATGAATAGCAGTGCAATGTTCACCAAACAACAGACAAAATGCACAGCTCTGCCGAGTGTCACCGGATCTCCTGAGCTCGGCAAACCAGAAGCTAAAGAAAAGACCTATTAACCATTTAAGTGCCAGAGGGTTGTCCATCTCCCGGATTTGCAAAGTATGGTGTTTGATACTCAAAGGATTAAGCACACAGTCTCCAAGTAATATCTTCCATCATGGGTTTTGTCACTTTAGTGCTTCTGTTCTTAATATTCAGGACACAACACTGACACAGGGTCTTTAACGTGAACCTGTCATTGTGTCAGCTTCATGTAAATTCTACACACTAAGTGGCAGTGCACACCTTATTCAGAGCTGTGTGTGTGTACAGAATGTAAGCTGGTTTGAGAAGGGCATTCAACAGCCTCTGTTCATCACACTTGTCTTGTTACAAATACGTTTCTGTATGTCCACCTATTGTCTACAGCGCTGCAGAATGTGTTGGCGTTTAAAAATACTTTCTTTTTTTTTTTTAAATAAATTTGTCAGTTTAGTCTTAGTGGTTCTCCTAATGAACACGTTTATATTAGTTTGCAGAGGTGTAAATAAAAGGAGAGATCTTTGTGAGTTGGCACTTGCTTTCTGTATGTTGATCTGCTTGACAAACTCAGGGAAATCCACTATGTGTTCTGTTTAGTTTATTGGCATGCTGTTGATGCTTTACATTTAATGGGGTTTATTCACTAAGTACTGGATTCTACTCAATTGAAAATGTAAAGTTAGTCTAAAAAAGCCTAGCTGTTAGTACCCCAAATCATGAAAATGATTATATATATTTTTAGCACAAATAACATACCAGTTTACACACAGACACCCACCACTAGACAACCCATTCTACACAAGGCCTGATGCACATTAAAGGGACACTATAGCCAGGACAACAACTTTAGCCTAATGAAGCAGTTTTGGTGCATAGATCATCCTCCTGCAGTCTCACTGCTTAATTCTCTGCCATTCAGAGTTAAATCACTTTTGTTTGCAGTCCTAGCCACCCCTCCATGGTTGTGACTGCCCTGCCACAGCCTGCATGAAAAAAGGTTTCATTTTAAATCAGTTGTTAACTTGCTTTAGAGATTTTTTTATCTACTGATCTGTAATTTTTTTTTTTTTTTAATTCTTTATTTTATTTGTGCACGGATATATCACATCAGGCTTACAGTGCCACAACAGCTAGGGTAAGCAGTTTGCTAACATATAGGTACATTAGTTAGGCATGAAAGAGTACTGCACATTTTTATATAGTAATGTTGCTTATCTAGGAGTTCTTCTATGCTGCTCAACAGAAAAGGTAAGATACGAGTATAGACATAGCGAAGGATCATACATTTAGCACTATAGATTTAGGCATTTCTATGGCATATTATGCATGAGTGAAAGGTATAGTGACATTTGTTTAGCGATTTCTAGATTGTTAAGATTCCACTAGGGCTAATAATTATATATAATATGTCGCTTGCTTGCAAGATGGCCAGCTCAGGTATAGGCAAAAAAAAATAAAAAAAAATTGAGTGCACATATTGTGTTAAGCTTAGTGTGCTGCATCTGTACTAAATAACGTAATGTCCAGCCTGTGTGGTCTAACCGATCCCCATCAGCCGTCGGGTTAGTGCCCGGAGCAGTAGGCGGTGGGAGTCCTCCCAGTCAGTGCTCTTCCAGTGTCCAGCCGAGGCGTAGTAAGAGGGTATGGTTGCATAAGTCCCCTGTCTTGTGATGAGCATGTCGTGGGCTTGTTGTCCCTGGTGGGGATCGTGGGTTTTATGGTGATTGGTATCCTCTGTTAAGGCAGTTTGGTGAGTATGAGGAGGTCCCCCATCGCGCCACAGCACTGTTAGGTAGTGGTACCGGGCTGGGCTGTGCCTGGGAGTACTGATCTGTAAATTTAACTTTGATCACACATAGGTAAAAAAGAGCAGGAGATAAGAAATAAGGAGGTAAGAAATTCTAAATTTAACAAATGTGCTACAGGGGAAGTTTTAAACATTACATCTCTCTTTACAGGAAATGTTTAGGAAGGCTGTGTAAGTCACATGCAGGAAGGTGTAACTAGAGCTGCATAAGCAATGTGATTTAATTCCTAAATGGCAGAGGATTGAGCAGTAAAACGGCAGAGGCATGATCTATACACCAAAACTGCTTAACTAAGCTAAATACACTCTTTAACATGTGACTCTGTTCCTCTTTCACAATGTTCAATAAATGCACCTGGACTGGCAAAACAAGTGTCCATAATATACTCCTCTAACAATTTTACTTATACTGCTGCAAGACTCATCCATTAAAAGCTGGACATTAACTGGGATTATCAATTTCTGATTTCTGATTATCTCTGCAAACTTAAACAGCCCATGTAAAATAATTTTTTTTCAAAATCCCTCTACGTTTTCAACGGCCAACTCCCCATTAAAGGATCAATATCGATTTGTTATAACTCTTAACAGCTTCGGCAAAATTACCAAAAATGGGAGAAGGAGTGAGAGAAAGAATGTACTGCAATAAATGGTAAAAAGCCGCATTTGCTATGAAAACAACTTCAAGATGTCTCACACACTGGGAACTAAGTGGTAACATTCGAATCCTTGGTATTTATCATCTTCCTCATTTTTCTTACTAGTGGTACTGTAATGAGTGAAGTACTACTACATTTGGTGGGACTGCCAATTTCTTAATAAATGGTGCAGGAAGTCCAAAATCTGCTAAAATAAGTGACCCAACTGGTGCTCCCTTTTCCTCAGCTCTGTAAGATATTGTACCATTAGGGTTGCCCCCGTGAATAGAATGTTTGAACAATTCAATTGTTTGGGATTTACCTGTAAAGTCTTATTCAATAATGATCGATTCGTCCGGGATTGGATTAAAAGGCATTTGATTAAGACGGACAAACTATTCGATACAAATGTTTGCACAAGTCTAGCAAATAAGATACAAACTATCACAAATATTAACTGGAAACAAGAGGTTATTGAGGAGCCTGCTTGAATAATCTTACAATCTATATTCCTTTAAAGGATTGCAACAACCCTTATTTGCTGGCTTGTTAAAAACAAAACAAAAAAATAATGCCATATTGGGCATTATTCTTTAGACCTCCTATATTTTTTGCATAGAATCGACATTTGGCAGTTCCATGCTTCCACCGTCACGTGTGCCGGAGGTGCAAATATCTCAGTATGTGAAGCATTTCAGGCAAAACCTCTGCACATACAGACTCCTACCACCATAACCAATTGTAAAAGCAGAAGTGGTCATGGTGGTTGGAGTAACCTTCTAATTAATTACTATCAAAGATTTAGCAAATGCCACTAATAATTCAGTTCAGTCTAAGTACAGCTTGTATGTTTTCTATACTAGGGGCAAAGCACAGAGCGTCTAACAATGACTGACAGGGAGTTAAGATGGAGGAGTCCAGTTGCAGAATAAAGTAGTGTGGGTTTCTACATTTAATGTTATTTTTCACATCTCACAGATATATGTGACATATAGCAGATAGATACTTTTAATAAGAAAAATACTGGAAAATTAAAATGACAGTTCCCTTTAATGTTGAAATTAAATTACATAATTTTCTGGGAGATATATTTAAGAACACCCTTTTTTTATTTAAAAATTCATATTATTCTAAACAATCTGTATTTATACATTTAGCAAATCATTTAATCTGTTGGGTTTTATACTAGAATTAAATGTGTGTACATTATTTTTTTTTTAACATAGGACAGACTTGTTGCCAGGGGAACTGAAGCTATGGTTTGAAGAGTCCTAACAGCACCGGTGAGACGGGTGAAGAAAGATGTTGAGAATGAAAACTATTAATCTATAATGTAAACAATAAACTGTCTATTCAATAAACCGGTGATATTTTAGGGTATTACCCTGTGTTATGTTTTATGTGTTATGTAAGAGAGGGGTTTGTTTGTATGGAAGACAAACAGGAGCTGCTTTTCATTACTATATAATTTAATCCTATTACTCTTTGTGTAGTCATGCATAAAAATAGTTTTAGCAGTGTATTCATTTTTGGAAATAACCTAAATATTTCAATACGCCATGCTTAATTTGAGGTTACCTGAGGCATATTATTATGATTTATAAAGTGGCAACAAACTCTGTAGTGCTATTTAATAAGTGGACTAACAAACAAGTAGTTTTCAGAAGACATGACGGAAGTACAGGAACAAAATGTGCCGAGAGCCTCGCTCAAATGAGCTTGCATTCTAAGGCATATATTTTCCTGTTTGACTTGGACCATGTGTGTATTATGTAGGGAGCAATCTAACCTTTAACCAAGTTGTGCGTTGGCTAGATTTTGTACAATCTGTCATTTATAACGGAATACCTGTAAGGACTTTGTGCTTATGAAGTTGTTCTGATAATGCTAAGGAAACCGTAGGTCCGGGTTTGGCTGGACACAAACGTCTGTCCTCTGTCTGGCAGACGCAAGGAAATATCCGGACAGAAAAACAAGACAATTACAAGAGTTAAGCGTTCATGGGGAAAGAGTGGTAGGAGGGAGACATTGTAGCAGGGAGATGTAAAAATTTAATGTATTATAACTGGGAGAATAGCATTAATATGTGGGTTTAAAGGGTCCCTCCAACCATCATGACCACTTTAGTGATTTGAAGTGGTCCTGGTGGTAAGAGTCTGGATGTGCAGCGTTTCAGCTCAAGACTGCACTTTCAGATGTAAAATCACTTTTGTGCATGGGGATAGTTACGCCCTTGGAACATGTGACTAAGTTCCTTACTGCCTAATATCAATTATTTGCAAAAATGTCGTAGTCAGTGCACAGTAAGCTTGTGACAGATGTACAACTTCTCCCTTTAAATCCCCTCCCAACTCCCTCCCCTCTCTGACTGCGCATGCACTCTAAGCCTGCAAAACAGTTCAAAATCTTCTTTATGAGAAGCCTCTGGACTTTGGTGGTGTCGGGAAGAGGCGTGGAATAGAAGCTTCATCCGGTGCTGGATTCCAAGGCAAGTAACAACTTTTTGTTGCAAGTTTCAGTGCTACATTTAGGAGGGGGTGGGGGGCTAATTAATATTGCCTAACAGGACATATTCACTTTAAGAAGAGATTTTTGAAAAAAGGGTTACAGTAACCCTTTAAGAGAGAATGAAGGCCGGGGAAAGAAATTAGACTAAAAAGAGAGGAATAAATAGGTTCAGGGTAAGTCTAATGCAAATGAAGTGAGGTGATAGCGGAGGACAGGACAGCAAGAAACAAGTTGGGAAATGGATCATGGGGAAGCGAAATGGAGAATACAGCAAAAAGTGAGTGATGAAAATGAAAAATACAAAATGGGATGAACTGATGGTAAATGTTTTGAGGATATGGGAGGACTGTTCTGTGACGAGCACCATATTACAAAATAACATTTTTAAAACGCAGTAAAACATTACTTGCTTTCCTTAATTTGACGACAAGGGTTTTTAATAACTATACATTCTTCAGTTATTATTTACACAAATAGCGTAAAACCTTTTTTTTTTTTTTGCGGTCACAGAGAGAATGTGAATAAACTGTTCATTCAATAACAATGTATATTTTCTGCAGCGCCACCTACTGTTGGAATGTGCAAACGATATTAAGTCTGGCTCTGGCTTTAGCTTATGTTACAGTGTGTTAATCCCTTTCCTTTAATATTTCGACTGGTTCTTGGTATTTTTTATCAAATGATTTTCATGACTTTGAATGGTATAGCATCAGCACATTTAACCTTTTTTTTTTTTTTAATGACTGCTCCTTCCTTTTGTATGCAATTCCATCGACTGTTGGGATTCCACTCAATACACTAGTTTTTTTTATTATGGCTGATGTTGCTTTTTAAGAGTGATTACAATCTACTGTAAATGTATTATATATATATATTATTATTACATTATTATAAATCCTGGGTTTGATTAGGGGGTTAAACATTCTAGAAATGATCATGCATCTTTACCCACCTCAATATAAAGTCGTGGTCATCAATTTCTGCTCCATACTCAGAGTTCTTAAGGTTACCAGAATTCCCCACCACGGCACAGCTCCGGCAGCGATACGGACTATGGTCCATCAAGTCAACATCACTCGGAATAATTTCAAATAAGTCTTGAATGGTCTTGTTGATATTCTTGGGATTTCTTTCACTTTGAAGACGCTGTCGATTACAAGGAAAATAGCAGAGAATAAATTAAACATCGCAGATTTCATAAACCTGGTTCGCAAACAGGTAGCTCTCCTTAATTCATGAATAAAAAACAAAATGCAGGAACCCCTCAACATCTCATGACCAGCTAGAAAAAGCTGTGAATCTAAGCTGGCTCAAGCAAAAATATATCACCTTTTCTATAATTGTAAAGTTTTGTGGAATTTGTTGGCGCTACAGAAATTCTAACATGTGACATGTGATTATTATTATTTTTTTTGGAGATAGACACCTGTTCGTGCTTGTCCCTCCCCCTTTCTTTGTTATTATCCCCCCTGCTCCCCCAGCAGTATAACTGTAAAGCGTTGCGGAATATGATAGCTGTATATTAGGGTCTATCCCTAAACTAGATTATCATAATATTATTACAATTGTCATCTTCATCCTGTATTTATAATATATTAAAATACTTCATATTACAGTACAAAAAAAAAACTATATTTTTCTACAGCTACACTTAGCCTTCTTGTGACAGAGTATTGTGTTTTTATGTAATGGATGGAATTAAAATAGAACAGCAAGGTCATGCTGTGGTTGGAGAGTTTATTGGAAAAAAAATGTACAGCTCTAATTCATATCTAAACATTCCTTAACCATACGCATACATGATACGGGGATATATGTCAATACGGATTCTTGGAACACATTTTAACAGAAAAATCAATGGGACACTGGTGCTCTGTGTGCAGTGTTGGGTTTGAAAAGGTCAACTGCAAGACTAATTGGACATTTCAGATTCCCAGATTTGTGTTTATGGTACTTAGAAGGTCAATGATGGATACAAACACAATGTAAGAATAGATAAACAGAATGGCATTAAAGAAGGTCCAACACCACTTACAATTTCATATCACTAAAAGGAACACTTCTGTTATTATACAACAGCTTTGTATTCCGAGCAGGCAGGTGTTCCTCTGCCCCCTTCTTGTGCTAAAGTGTTAAAACCTCTGTCTAACCTCGCCTTATTCCATTTGCTGCCTCTTTCTCCATCTTCTCTGATGTCAGCATCGAGGGGGAGACTAATGCGCATGAGCAGCAAGTGCCGTGCGCACATAAAGCCTTCTCCGAATGAAAGCATTAAATTAATGCATTTCTTTTAGGGCAAGCCAGCATGAATTCACAGAGTCAAACTCTGTAAAACAACAGGAAGCGCCTCTAATGGCTGTCTTAACCCTGCATTATAAACATTGCATTTTCTCTAAAACTACAATGTTTCACACCCTGGTGTTAAAGGAGCAGGGGCAGGGACACTGCACCTTGACCACTTCAATCAGATGAAGTGGTCTGCAGAGCAAGAATAAGAGCCCTTGGGCCTGGTGCTGACAATTATGATGGGCCTAATTACTGAATCTTATCGACAGAAAACTCTAAAACAACTATACATCCCAAGCATCATGTATCTGGTGCAAATGCACTTCATGCCACCTGCCAATCACGCAGGATGACCAACCAAGGGCATAATATGCAGACAGCACCCTGAGCTTGGCATAAATTTGTTATGTGTAATGTGCACTCGCTCCACGCTTTCTAAGGACTGTCCCCTAGCACTTGCTGGTCAACTCCTCTCCTTACCATCTTACTAGCAGGCATAAGCTCCTGGTATACAGTCTGGGACAGAGGAAATGTGTATATAGTGAATGTAGAAGAAAGGAAACATGCCACAGTGTTAGAGAGACTGAAACAGCAAGTCAGCTTTACCTTAACTAATTTCATTGTCAGCCAGTCCACACAAGTTTTGTTCCCCTACATCCCTTTAAAGTTTCCATACTTAAAGGACCACTTCACACCCCAAAAGCACTTCAAGCCTGGTGACGAGTACTCTAGTTTAACCCCAGTTTATGAAAGTTTAGATTTCTATGAGAAATCAGCACTTTCATAAATTACCAAGGGAACTCCCCCTGGATGTCAAACAGCAAGGAAGGATTCTTTCCAACTTCCATTCTCTCTCCTGAGCTAATGGAAGTAACAGGCATGCTCTACTTTAGCGTGCCTGCCACCCCCTCCCTCACAGACCTCAGACAAGCTCCTAAGCTTGTGCGCGTGGAGACCAAGTCAGAGTTATATCCCTGTGAAGAGACTGAAAGTCTCTTCTGGGAAAAAAGGGGAGGACTTACAAAGGCTGCAGTCATAAGAACATTTTTAATTTTTATTTTTTTAACAATAGGCCTCGGAGGTTCCATGTGCATGGGCCTGAAGCTGCAGCTCCATCATCCCCTATGTTAATCCGGCCCTGGTGCCTATAGTGTCCCTTAAAGAAAATGTACAGACACTGTGTGTACAATGACTTAGTATTCTCAAATTGCAACATTTTTGGAGATCAGGTATATGTTTTTGTCTGTTATGCATCTGCAGGAACTTTTATTGCAAGTAGAGCATAACGAAACTTGCCTAACCCCCTGGAACCTTTTCTTTCCATGTCTGAAGCTCACAAATCTTATCAACTTTCATCACAGAGGAAGGAAAAATAATGGGGATGCCATTGATATTTTTTACATCAGATCAAGAAAGAACAGTCAGTAGTGTAATTACAAATGCCCCTGAAATATGGGAAATATATTTTGGGGTAGAGTAAATTATTTTTAACAAAGAGAAGATAGAAAGACACAAAATGCGTGGGAGAAGAGAGATACTGCATTACAACGCAGATAAAGAGGGAAGAATTTAGTGGGGAGATTAAATTTATAATTAATTTCATAATTATATACAAAGTGATAAGTGCAAAAGTAAATGAAACACTTATACAGTGGTGGAATGCTAAAATGGGTGGCATTACCCTTTTTGGTAAAATAATAGGTAGGAAGTCAGAGGAGGCAACATAAAAAAAATAAAAAAAAAATGTTAGTGCAGTAAAAACAATAGCCAATAACTTCTAAAAAAGTGCCAACATGCATTTCGCCAGATGTACTAGCTTTTTCAGTCTGAAAATAGCAAATCTGACTAAATGCGTTTTGGCTTTAATGTTTCTAGCTATTGTTTTTACTGCACTTTTATTTTATTTTTTGTAAGTATCAATAAAGTATTTCAGAGAAAGAAAAAATAAGGCGCTTAGTAATTTTAATATAATATCAAGTATCTTAAAGCAGCTGTAGCACTCTTAGGGTCCTCCTAATAACACAGAAAAACAGATATATAAACACCACTTTGTGTGAAAACTAAGTTTAGATAATAATCCCCTTGATGTGCACACAGTGGAATAGTGCAGCGCTAGGCAAAAGGCTTACCCATACAATATAGGGCGTTTCTCATATGTAACCGGAACGCCCTATATTGTATGGGTAAGCCTTTTGCCTAGCGCTGCACTATTCCACTGTGTGCACATTAAGGGGATTATCTAAATTTAGTTTTCACACAAAGTGGTGTTTATGTATATATCAATAAAGTATTGTTGCTATTTTATATACATTTCTACAGTACTTACATTTTAGTGGTTTTCAGTATCCAGTTCTTGTGGGTATACGGATGTGGTCACCCAGCCCCCCCCCCCCACCCACCCCCTTAGAGCCAAAGACTCTATTTAAGGTGAGCAATTTTATATTTCTCATCTAAACTCCATTGAATGCAACAGACTACATTGGTCCATTCCTGTTCTCTCTTTGAGTGACAAGCTGTGGGAAGAAAGGTGTGATGCTTCCTTCAAAGGCATATCTGCTCAATTAGTTAATAATCCCAGTCTCCAATACATGTAAGTGTATCTACGGTAGTTACCTTTGCTGCTACGTTCCATCATATTTTATACCATCTGCCCTATATCCAATTGTTTTTTCTTTTTTATGTTGCCCCCCAGCTATTATTTTACCAAGAAGGTTAAACAGACACTTTTTTTAGTGCTCCATTACTGTATACGTCATTTACTGTTTGCACTTATGACTTTGTATATTTTTACCATTTTGGGTGAGGAAAGTAAGGTTAAAGGGACACTATAGTCACCTGAACAACTTTAGCTTAATGAAGCAGTTTTGGTGTATAGAACATGCCCCATGCAGCCTCACTGCTCAATCCTCTGCCATTTAGGAGTTAAATCCCTTTGTTTATGAACCCTAGTCACACCTCCCTGCATGTGACTTGCACAGGCTTCCATAAACACTTCCTGTAAAGAGAGCCCTATTTAGGCTTTCTTTATTGCAAGTTCTGTTTAATTAAGATTTTCGTATCCCCTGCTATGGTAATAGCTTGCTAGACCCTGCAAGAGCCTCCTGTATGTGATTAAAGTTCAATTTAGAGATTGAGATACAATTATTTAGAAACATAGAAACATAGAATGTGACGGCAGATAAGAACCATTCGGCCCATCTAGTCTGCCCAATTTTCTAAATACTTTCATTAGTCCCTAGTCTTATCTTATAGTTAGGATAGCCTTGTGCCTATCCCACGCATGCTTAAACTCCTTTACCGTGTTAACCTCTACCACTTCAGCTGGAAGGCTATTCCATGCATCCACTACCCTCTCAGTAAAGTAATACTTCCTGATATTATTTTTAAGGTAAATTACATCTGTTTGAAAGTGAAACCAGTTTTTTTTTCCATGCAGGCTCTGTCAATCATAGCCAGGGGAGGTGTGGCTAGGGCTGCATAAACAGAAACAAAGTTATTTAACTCCTAAATGACAGTGAATTGATTGAAATTGCAGGGGAATGATAAAGTAATTTAGGTGACTATAGTGTTCCTTTAATCATACAAGGGTGCTTTGAGCTGCTAACCATATTTTTTTAAGCACTAGTACACACTATTCTTTTTATATTTTTACAATTCAAAATTATATTCATTTTAAAGTGTTAAGGCCATCAAATTTCTTATTTTTTTTTCAATAGTAACATTAACAAGTATTTATAGCTACCCAGAATGTTTTTACAAAACTGGCATTGTGCAACATTAGGCACAAGTCTCTCTGCACAGTGGAATGCTGGTAGTTTAGCAATTCACATGTTGGAATCTCAAGTTCTAATTGACTGCGGAAGATCTCCGCAGCTACATATATATATATATATATATATATATATATTTTTTTTTAAATTACTTTAGAGGTTTTGAAAAATTGTTATGCAGTTTGTAGACATCTATGTTCATAAGAAGAAGAATATCAGATATTGTGATCATTATGGCTAATATTTTCATAGCATTGTACGATACAAAATAAGAATCTTTTAGTCATATTGTTTTAAAATAATTTCTAAAAGGAACATCTCAAGTAACATTTTAACCATCAACCCAGCACATTTACTTGTGAAACCACAATGTATACTTGGAACTTACCAGCCACCATCGATACACACTTTCTGGGATCATATTATTTTGCTTAGTCAACAGAGCAGGAATGGACTGATTAAATCTCTCGTCAAACCAGGGTGAGATTTCTGATTCAGCTACACATGTATCACAGTTGCAAATCCTTCGAGAAAATGTCATGAATCTACGAAATCGATCTGAAAATCTTGTAAAGTACTTGTCAGGACTCCACGTATATGATCCAGCATTCTGGTTGTAATTTACAAGAAAAGAGGTAATGGCTAATAATATCAAGAGAAGTGAAAACAGTTTTAGATTCCTCTGTCTGAAAAACATGTCTCTTTTTCTAGTTTCAAGCCTTTAAAAGTTCCGAGAAGGAAAGTCAGCCAATTGAGAGAAACTTCACCTTGAAGGCCAATGAGAGCAGAATCTTGGAGCACAGGACAATGGTTTGTTTCTTAGTAAGGCATTTTTCTTATCTACGAATTAAAACGTGACCTTCCTGGGTCAGTGAGCTGTAGATTCCAACTGATACGAGTGATTTAACTTTATATTCAGACGGATTGACAGATAAATTGACTTCTGTGTCTCTGCATACTCATTGGGAGTCAAAATGGTACTCGTTGCAATAACGAGCCTTCTGATGTATCCAAAATATATTGGCCAGCTGCTAGAGACAGAAAGATGTACTTGATTTCTAGATTATTTGACGTACCAGGACTTTCATATTGATTTACGGATTCTTTGTTTTGATATAACCTGCATACAGAAAAAAATACAGAATATTATTAGTTTTGTCAAAGTATTTATCATTGTAAGATATATATACATGTAACACTATAACACTTATTTCTAAAGCAGTGCAAAGTGATGGTGTTAATGGCAGTCTAATCAAATCAATATTAAAGGGACACTATAGTCACCAGAACAACTGCAGCTTAATGTAGTTGTTCTGGTGAGTATAATAGCTTCCTTCAGGCATTTTCATGCAAACACAGCCTTTTCAGAGAAAATGCCCCTAGGGATACCTCCAAGTGGCCACTCCTTAAATGGCCACTGGAGGGGCTTCCTGGCTCAGAGCTGCACAGTAAGCAGCCCTGCCGTTTACGGTCCCCACACTCTGCATGGGGACGCCGAATTTTCCTCATAGAGATGCATTAATTCAATGCATCTCTATGGAGAGGTCCTGATTGGCCAAAACGGCATTTGGCCTCGCCCCATGCCCCCAATGATATTTGATGATGTCACAAAGGGGGCAGAGCCAGCGGACCCGTGCGACGCTGGAAATAAAGTGAGTTTTAAACTTTTATACGAGGGCTAACGGGGTGGGGGGACATAAGTCTAATTGTGTGAAATATCCACATTATATAACTGTAACATGCTGCTTGAAAATTTCTACTCTACATAAAATGTTAATAATAATAATGATAATAAATAATAATCATATTTAATCTATTTTACAGAAAGTCCATTTCTGGCATTGGTATCCGATGTAATACATGTGCTACATACATTAAAACCTCTATAAAGGTAACTTAATGCCACTGAAGCGTGAAGAGAAGTCATAAGAAAGGGTGGTCGTAAGTACTTTCATTCATGAAAAAACATAAATGGACAAGGTAATATCTGGAACTTTGTTTGTGTGAATGAACACTCATAATTTACCAGCTGTAGAGCATTCGACAAAAAACACTGGCAACTGAACTACATACCTCCTGCTGCCTGGATTATTCTGGGATATGCAGAAGGCTCCCATACAATACAACGAGAGTACCATGACTGGCTGAGATGGCTCTGTGCAGGGGTGCCAGAATCCAGTGGGTATGCTTTAAACAAGGAGTACTGGAACATGTATTTTCCTTATTTTATTTTTTTTAAAGGGGTATTATATTGCAACATACACCACCCCACATCCCAAAATACAATTAGATGCCTGTCGCCGGCATGCTGTGCGTGATGACAGATATACAATATGCACAGAACAGACATTAGCCAGCCCAAATAAGACGTCTCAATGACGCTGCTGGAAAGGGAGCTACAGAGGGGTTAAACTATGTATGTGCAAAAGTTCATAGCAAAATACTATAGACTCCAGGCACCACAACCACTTCAAATCAGTAACCCTTTAAGTATTGTTCTTATTAGCTGATGAACTTTTACTTTTGGCTTACTTTATACAGAAAATGCTGAAGTTAGCAAAACTTTCACAGCGAGGAGGAAAAAAACACCACAAATGTACTTGCAAAACTGTGATCTGACAAAGCATTAGCCAGCCTAAAATTCAGGGGGGGGAGGTGCTTTTACCTATCTAGCAAATTTGTTACCAACTTCAGTAACTAGGCTTTTCTAAATAATTTCTCGGATGACCTCAAATCCATGTCTAGCTAATTAACCCCTCAGAGTAAATACATTCAGACCTTTGCACTGTCTTATATGACCACTCATGAAGATTTTATCAGATTATTTAGCAATATTTACTACTTGCACTGGTTCAACAAATATTCTTGTAAACAGATTTAAGTGCAGAGTTTGTCAATGTGTCTGAACTGATCTCCTTAGTGTAGCTCATATTGCTGTACCAGGTGAGCTGACTCATCCCAGCCGATGGGAGGGCTGGCCTCTGTGTCTAGCTCATTACAGATATCTGTCTCTTATCAGACAACAACAGCAATGACTGATGGAGGATGTTTGAATAACTTTGAGTCACGGTTTCTAGTTTGGTAGCAACCCTGGGGGGAGGTTTAACTTTCTCGTCAAAACAAGTTTACGTTTTATAGAAGCATTCACAGCAGCAAGGATATCAGAGTACAGCTGTATATTACATAGGTCACAGGCAGGACCGCTTACCTTTTATACTGGTCTAATTATATATTTTCCCAATTGTACAGTGCCTTTATAAATGCCAGTCATAAGTCTCATGATGCATGGGATGCTTCCTGGGCCAGGGCTGCACACTTTTGGATTGCTTATATCCTTATACCAAGGGTGAGTCCATTTATTTAGTGCTCCACTTAAGGGATTGATGGTACTTTCTGCCTTCTTTTACTTAAAAAGGGACACTACAGTCACCTGTAATGAACTACAGTTCATTAAGCCACTACAGCTTAATGAAGTGGTTCTAGTGTCTATAGCATGTAAATGCTGCACTTTCAGAGAAAATGCTTACTAGTTCAGTGTCTCTACGCTCTGAATGGAGGCGCTGCGTTCCCCTTAGAGATGCATTGATTCAATGCATCTGTATGAGAAGATGCTGATTGGCGCAGCAAGGCATTTTGCCACGCATGCGCAATAGCCTCCCAATGGTTTCCTATGTGAAAGTATTGGATTGGCTGAGATCATCAAAACTGATGATCTTCGCCAAGGAGGCGGGGCCTGCCACATCGATGGACAAGAGGTAAGTAAAACACCATTTATCTCCTTAATGAGGGGGCGGACGCCTAAATAGGTAGTACAGCACTATCGTGTTAGAAATACATGTTACATTAATAATTCCCATGAAAACATTTAGTTCATACCATTCAAATCTCACATTGCAGCAAGTATGTAACCGATGTTAAATATCTAAGCAAAACAAAGAAGTTGGAAAACAAAATCTCCAATTCAGTCAGTTTCTGATTTTTCCAGACTGTTATGCTGGTCTTGTAGTCTGTCAACTCACGGTTTATTAAATAGCCCTCTGTAAAGTGGCAAATCATGGGATTCTATTAAAACAATAATATCACAATGTAAGATCGCTTCATTAGAATATCAAATACACAGGAAATTAACATTCGAAACGCTTTTTAACACACATTGTATGTTTTAGGTACAGTTGTGCAATTGTCCTTTAGATTTACAGATAATGATTTCAATTCCGTAAAGCAGTTACAAAAAGTTTTGATGAATAAATAGCTCTCCAGGGAGTCCTATGTTTGCTAATTTGCCTGCTTTAAATAATTAATAGTCTTAAATAGTTTCCATTGATCTATAAGCAGACAGTTATTTCCATACAAGTAAAAAAAACAAAACACAAAAATCCCCCCAAAAATAACGAATAACGAATGTATAACAAATTGACTTACCGGTGGTCCTTCTGAATGGACATTAATCTCCAGTGTAAATTGCAACATGCATAACCGAGAGAAGTCATAAAAATGTTTTCTGCATTTTGTTTTAGAGAATTAAAATCCGTTGAGAAAACAAGTTTGCTCACTGCCTGGTGCCTTTTACAGGTTACAGTCCCTCTGTCAGGTGGACTTTAGTTTCACAAAGAACAAGCCCATTACTCAAGGACACAGGGGAACACTGAATAGAACACACATAGACAGGGGTAACTCAGAGGCTTTGCACAGATGGCAAACAGATGGCGAAATCTAATAGGAGTGAAGGTCAACAGGCTTTTAGATTTCCTATTTATTGTTTTGTCAAAGAAGCATTTTAACTCACGAATAGCTGTTCTGAATGTATAGATGTAGCTCAGCGCTTCACATTGAAATTACTTTTTTTTAGAATTATGTAGAATTTCTGAAAACTTGTGGATCCTCCCCTAACATCAGTAGGCACAAGGTCTAAGACGGGGAGGGGAAGAGTTTGTGAAGAGTATTTAATACGTATGGTAGATTTGGTTAAAAAAAAGCGTGCAAGGGAGAACAGATAAAGAATGGGCAGGGCTTACCCCTAACTCCTCCTGTTTGGAGGATAAGACACTGCCCCAGAGGAGCCATCATAACCAAACCTCATATGATGACAAGCAATAGCTGAAATTGAACTATGGCCTACATGACAAAATAAACACCATACGCAATGTATGGCCTCTAATATGACTAACAAAAGAGTAACATAACTCAGTATTGAATGCACATCCCATCCAAAAGTCAGATAATGAGGTTGGAATGCTTTGTTTTTGCTTTATTTTAAAATATATTTATTTTTGATAACCATATTAGCAGGTATGATAGCCTGGGTTAAAAGCTACTTGTGTCTATATATGTTTTTATTATTACAAGAACACTAAGTGTTGGAATACAAGCCTGTATTCTTAATGCTTTAGTGCCCCTGGTTAGATAGGCTCTCCCCGTGTGTAACAGAAAAGACAAAATAAAGATTTGTCTTGCCTTTTTCCCAACATGGTGACACTGTTTACCTTTCTGCCTTCCTCAACGTCACTGAGGAGATATGGTCTCCTGCATGAAGGCACCATGCATCCAAGCTTACCCATAGGGAAGCAATGAATCTATATTTTCTGATAGGAGGCTTCCGTTTCGTGTGAATGAGTATTTACTTGGTCACTGCCGCAGAAGCGCCTCTAATGGTTGTCAGTATGACATCCACAAGAGGTGGATTTAACCTTGCACTGTTTTACTTTGAATTTAGTAGACATTTAAGGTTCCATATATTCTAATACACTTGGCAACCCAGAGCCCATTACCAATGCTACGGACTAAAGATCTCCTGTGGCCATTTGAAATCCTTGCCTCCCTTTCCCTGCATACACTATTTGATGTCAACAGAATGGAGACATGAAAGGGACTCCCTACTTTTGAAGTGTGGGAGTAAAACTCTAGCTTTTAGAGCCAGCCCTAGAGGGTGATGGTAGTCTACCAATAGTCTATCAGCCTCTAGATACTCACTAGCTTCCTTCATTATCCAAAATGCAAAACATCACTAACAAACTACCTGCAGGACAAACCCCAGTCTTCTTAGTCTGGACCAAGCTCTAGACTTCACTTGGCAATCGTTTTTCACAATTACCGGTGACAACAGACAGATCATAATGCCATGAGGTTAGCCACCCCCTCCAGGGGCGCAGGACACGATTTAACAAAACTGCAATCTGTGTCAGACTCAATTTGCATGAACACAGGATTGTAAGCATACGGGCTCCATCACACACAATACATGTAACAAATATTTTACAGCACATTTAAAGAGAATTTTGTTACTACAATGGAAGCCCTTGGGGCATTTTGTAACTCAATATAATGTTGCATCAATCACTGTAACCAAAAATAATTTAATTCAAGCATTAGAAAATTAATTTGACAAGGGACGTAGTATCGCAAAGTTTATTTTAAAGTTCTGGCCAGCGGCCTCCATCTGTCTGGATCTGCGTTGTTGATCATAGGACACAGCTTTTCCAAGAAATCATGTTTCAATAGTTCTCCTCGAATTCCCTGCTTAGCATGTAAATGAACACAGACTGACGTTATATTTTATCCTTCAACTTGCAGGCCCCCTTAAGCAAATTGAGCACCGGTTTAGACATAGCTTTTTAACTATCCATGGATTGTATATATTATCCAGGTACTTAGTCACTACTCCTATGCTACTAAATGTTACAGCTGTGACGTATTGTGTCAATTTTGTGATAGGTTTAGATATGCTGCTGTTCCCAGCCCTCAATATAAACTAATATTGTGTAAGCACCTAATACATATGGAACAACATGTCTTATACCATGTCCTCTGCCTCTAACAGACATTCTTTGGGCTGATTTGTAATTCCTTAACCTTTTATTTCCAAGTATGGCTGGTTTTCCAATATGGAATGCTGAGCAGTTGCCCAGAGCATCAAGTATCGCTTTACTCCCAAGAGTAAAAAAAAAAAAATCAGTTAGCGCACAATGTGACCCAAATTATGCTTTACCCTTGAAGGTAGTCTCCAAATTAGTACATAACTGATGTTTATAGCAATATGTATGTAAACAAAATATGCTCCCATTATTTTAAAGGAAAATTGTGTGGAGTGTTTTATATGCCGCATTTCCCCTAGATATGTACATCTTGCTCAGTAAAGTGTGTTTGTCATTTAGGCATCATAAATACCTATACTGATGGAAAAACACTCCCGATAAAATCATCCTACAATTAAGTTTGTTAATGTTATGCATTGATCTGCAAACTGAAATCATTCATATGCCAAACTTGATGCAACATCAAGCTGTCAAAATGTTAATGAGACCTTTACACGGACTCTTATGGAAAGTGCTTGATGATGAACGCTTGTGCACAGAAATTACGTTTTCCCCCATACTTAGGGGTTTTTTTTTTGTTTGTTTTTTATTAACCAGCCGTAAGGAGCAAAGCAGCTCACACCTGGTGTTCGAAAATACAGACATTAGCTATCCCCTCCAGGATGTCAATCTGTCAGTTCAAATGTAGAGGGGTAAAGAAGACTTTGAAATCTCTGTACAGAGAACCACAATCAGAGAAAACTGTGTAGACCTGAGCAAAACAATTTAAATAAAAAAGAAACACGTTTTTTTTTCTAGAAGTGTAAAAATATCAGATCCTAAAAACGGAGCTACATACAGTATTCAAACAAGGCTAAAGTGTCCAACGTGAATGCATGTGACTGCAATTTCTATGGCACATCGAACAATTGTGCTTATTTCTGCCCCTTATACATAAAAACACGGGATAAGTATGCATCCAGAGGGTGCAATTACTGGGGTCCCATAGCAGGACAGTCCCCGTCCCCTCCCCCCATTAAAAATATATAACTCCACCCTCCCCCCAAAGAAAAAACTGAATTATCTATTTCACAGCTCACTGATTAGTTTAATCAAAATTTAATATTGCTGGACTCACTTTCCTAAAGCCTACCAAAATATTGCAAATTGAAAACATTTTTCATAATATTAAGTCCTTTGGATAGTTTATCCAACAAATATAAAATCTAAGTCTTAGTTAGTTCTAGTCCTGGATAGTCACTGCAGAGGGAATACGAGTGATAAACATGTTATATTCAAGGAGTTCTGTACCTACGTAAGCTGGAGAGGAAGTTAAAACTTTGTAGCCGGTTGAGGATTTAAATGGCAACACCAGCGGCTACTGGCTTATACTACTCACAGTCAAAATCTCACTTTTAGCAAATTTTAAAAATTAAGTACCATTGATACGACACTGTGAAATGGATGCACTCGTAAGTGCGTATTTTAACTATGGCAATCTGAAAGGAGCTCGTCATTACAGCAGAACTAATTTAGAACAGAACTTTTATTTTTCTTCAAATACATTTTTCCTCTTAATATAACATGTGGTATCTTTTAGGAGTATTATGAATCTTCAAACATTTCAGTCTGTCAACAATCTCTTCACCCATTGTTTTTTTTCCCCCCACATAAATAATTGTTTATTTAATGCAATAAGCACATGTGGCATTATTTACTAAACTTTGTGAAAAGTAAAATGGTGGGAGACTGATAGGAGAATAACAAATTCTATGACAAAATACTGAAAAGTTGTTTCGATTCAGCGATATTGGTAATAAAAAAAAATTGCAACTCTCCCACCAGTACACCCCAATTTGAACTTTCTAAAATAACTAATGGGGAAAACCTCAGTAAATACATATATTTAAAAATAAAATCAGAACACAATATAATTCCCTGTAAATAAGCTATAAAGAGCAACTTACTTGTCTAAGCTATGACTTACTAAATCATATAGTTATTGGCATACCTCCAAAAATTGGGACTGTCCGTCAGAAAGTGGAACTGTTGGGATGCATGGACTCCATCTATAATGGAACACAAATATGTATTCCTGACCCTATAGTATTAAATACACCATCTAGCCCCCTGGGCCACATCAAACTCCCCCACCCCCCTAAATATAGTAAAATCGTACCTTTATTCCAGTATTCTGCTGCTGGCTCTGCCCTTGATTGGCCTGCTTTGCTGACATAATCAGAAGTGGTGTTGTGAGCCAATCATAATGCTTTCACATAGGAAAGCATTGGGTTGGCTGAGACTGTCAAGGTGGCAGAGCCAGCACAAGCCAAACACAGCCCTGGTCAATCAGCTTCTCCTCATAGAGATGACTTGAATCATTGCATCTCTACGAGGAAAGTTCAGTATCTCCATGCAGACGGTGGAGACACTGAATGGCAGTGCTGCTCACTGTGCAGCACTGCCCAAGGAAGCACCTCTAGTAGCCATCTGGGGAGTTATCACTAGGCTGTAATGGAAACACTGCATTTTCTCAGTGAAGCCTGAAGGGAATGATTCTACTCACCAGAACAAATACAATAAGCTGTCATTGTTTTGGTGACTATAGTGTCCCTTTAGGTCTCCCTATTTTCTTTCCTGTATTCTGCTTTATGTTCGATAAAAGATTATACCATTTCCAGATGGTCACTAAACCAGTGGAATGAAAACGTTTTCTGAGTAACAGATGATGGGAGCACAGGATCCAGGTTTTGCATTAACCTTAATATGTAGTTATCGCTGAGAGACGGAACACGCTTTATTTTTAATAAGGCACACATCAATCTTGGAAGAATATACAGAAAATTTAACAAAAGCAGAAAGAAAAATAAATCTAGACCTTTTTTCTATCATGTTAACAGGGCATCATTATTAAAGTGTGTTTTACAACTACACCTTACCTAAGGCCAGAATACCATCAGTAAAACAAAC
The DNA here is from genome assembly GCA_933207985.1 of Pelobates cultripes. Classification (NCBI taxonomy): domain Eukaryota; kingdom Metazoa; phylum Chordata; class Amphibia; order Anura; family Pelobatidae; genus Pelobates; species Pelobates cultripes. Next base: position 316,133,521 of record OW240915.1, read on the forward strand.
AGCTGTCAGCTTACAGAACCACAGCTTTATTTAAAGGGTTACTCTAGCCCTTTTTTGGGGGTAGGAGCAACGTTTTCTCCTATTAATAAGCCCTTTCCCCCCTACAGCCTGCAATAAAGATTTACTTACCTACAATCCAGCCCTAAGGTTAAGTCGGAGGGGGAAATGGAGTAGGTACGGAAATTAGAAGTTATCAAAAAACAACAAGTATTACCGAGTTTATTGGGAGGCAGGGAGGTAAAAAAATTAGTTAAAAAAAATGCTTCCCTTCCAACAAGGGAGAAGCACAATGTGTCCATTGGCAAATTTAATGCACAGAACTGACATTAAGCAGCCCGCCGCTGCCATTCAGAAAAGCAGTCACCCTTTAACTAAAAGAACCAGACTGCAAATTATATGATTTATTAGGGATGAACACAGTCACACACATTCTGCAGAACAGTCACTAAGCAAAGTCTTATATGAGGAATATGGCTTCTCTATAGAACACGGATGCAAAACTTGATGGTGTTTAATTCCCAGAGTTATTTGCAGGATAAAGATGGCCAGCCAAAGAATCATGGGACTTGTAGTTCACCAACATCTAGGGGACCAGAGTTTGAGATGCCTGGTCTTCTATATGGAAAAGAAGAAGGTCAAGTACCTTTGCCCGTATTTGCCACCATTTTCCTTCTGCCTTAATAATGAGAATCTATGAAGGATCCAGCAAGACCTTGAACATTTTCGACAGATATTCTTTTCTTGAATTACTGTGCTTGTCCAAATCCGTCTGTGTGTTCCAGGTATAATGTTTCTCTTTTCTGGTAGGTCATTAGGATTAGATTGTGCATTACGGAGCTCACAGTGATAAGAGAAGTATATGAGTGAATCACCGATTAATAGAACAATAAAGATTTAAGTTGTGTTCATTATGTATAAAATACAGAGCCCCACTGCAATAAATATCAAAATCACAAGAAAAGTGTTTAACTGTATCAGAGCTCTCCGCAACAATGAAATTTACCCCATTATGCGGTGTGTTTGAGTATGTCAGACTACAATGTGTAGTGTTTATGGTTTGTATTACTGCGTTATGCAATATGTAGTAGTGTTTGGATTTCACGTTTATTTTGTTTCTGCAGATCTCCATTATGAGAATGACAGAGCAAAGAGTTTGCAGCAAACTATATTTAATTGATATGTATTTGTGAGATGAGGAAAAATAAAATTAAAAATAGAAATTCGCTGCACTTTTCTTGCAAATGATTTGCCTCCACTGACAGCTCCCTGTCGGTTACTGTTAAAAGCTTTGTCCTTTACACCTGGTAGTCAGCATAGAAAAAGCATGATATATATATATATCATATACCATATATTGACCGCCCTCGCCCAAGGGTAAGTGGGCCTGGGAGGATATAGGAAGCGGCGGGGATATGAATAAAACAATGTTATCCCTGTAAGGGGAAGCTTGCGCTACCCTCTTTCCTTCCCTCTGTGTGGTACCACCCACCTCCCTTCGTAAAATAAATAGCAATTTTTTTTAATGTTAGAAATCCCCTCTCTCCACAACCCTTGATCGGCTTCCCAATGTGTAGGGCTGACGTCAGTAAGTTTCAAACCTTTTTTCCCCCCAGGTTTTAAGAGGGTAGGACCTGTTAATAATGCCCGATACACTTTTAGTATCAGATCACCAGATATCAAAAGTAATCAGTGTGACGTCAGTCCCGTTAATCAAAAGGAATGCTCTCATCTCTATTTTACTGAGAGGGTTAAATCAATAGAATTCTATTTGAGAAGCATATAGACTTCATTTGCTGTATATTTTATGAAGGTCACCAACACAGCTGTTTATAAATAATGGAAATTACAGCTCTAGGAAACCATGACCTCATTTAGGAGAGGTGTCTCAACACCACTTCATCAAGGAGATTTACACTTATATTTATTTTTTACAAAGATATAAAGAGAATATTTAGTTAAATTTCTAAGCACAATATGAGCTAACTTGCAATAAGCCGATGCTCAATTAATCACAGTACAGATAAAACAGTCAACTGGACATGCAGGGGTATATTATGATCCTGCATCAGTAACTGACCAGAAAAAGTTTCCTGAATTCCAGCCGAAAGCATTAAGTAGTTTTCAAAGACATTGCAATCCAATCGTCCAGGACCATTTAACTGCCAGTAATGCGGCTCAACGTAACTGAGGAGCAACCAGCTTAACTCATGATTTACTTTTTAATATTGCAATTTGGAGCCTGATAGTCCAATATCCCAAGGTGCAAGGCAAAAAAATATATATTAAAAAATATTATTAAAAAGGCAAAAAAAAAAAAAAAAAAAGTATTTCACCTACATCACAGGGTTACGGAGAGTCAAATGCATTAATAAATCTAATAGACGACAGGTGTGTCATTAAAGGGACACTGTAACTGCTTCAACTCATTGAAGTGGTTATAATGTCTGGAATCCCCTGGTACTGTCTTTCCATTCAGCATTAAACTGTTTTTTATGATAAATGAGAATATCCAGCAGCCCATTCTCTCTCTGCTTCTTGGGCTAATTAGAAAGCATTAGCATGAGCAACAATGGCTCTGGTGATTGCCTCAGAGTGTCAGCTGACCACTTGTAGCCTATCACACTGCCCATTGCTGGTACAAATTGATATGGCAAGAAGGAACTATGTAATCTCTGCCTTAGCCAGTAAGGGACAAGCAACCAAGGACCCATAGATAATATTAAAATGCCTAAAAATAGGGACTTCAGGCACTATAACCAATTCATTGAGGTGGTCATATTGAGTTACTGCGTCCCTTTAAATTAGTTTCTATATGGATATTATAGTGTCAGTAGAGTGTGTGTTTCTTTAAGGTACCTATAAATTGACATGCGTAGTTGTTGTGATTGATTTTCCTAGTTTATGTTAATTAGAGTGCTTATTTGCCTTTAATTTGTCTAATTGATTAACAATTACTCGTTAATGAACTTTGTTTGCACAGGTCATTAAGTCGGGGATGGTGTTTGTCATTCGTTCTGCTTATGTGCTGGGATTCTTGATAGACAAGTGTTTATAGTGTCTTGTCAATCTTTTTATGTGTTGAATTCAATAAGTGTCCAATAGCTCTGTTAAAATATTGATAACTCTTTTTTGATGGATTGTGATTAACAAGTGTTTGAGTTTATATTACCCATTTTCACCAACCAGATTAAGAGTCAAAAGTTTGTCAAAAAGTATATATATACCATTAGAAACCATCATCACATACAAGCGTTATTACATCGCAGTAGCAGGAACGTTTTATTGACTTGTATATATAAACGTTTCTCCAAATATTCTGGGTCCATGGGAAATTATGCTTATACACGCACAATATTTCAATATCAACAAGAGTGGTGCTATTTGTATCTATGGTATCAGAAAAAGAGCTAAAGTATGGATAAAAACTGGAATAAATCTGCGGTTGACAGACTGCAAAATGCTGAAACAGGATTTATAATCACTATAGTACCTATAGTCCATGTATGTACCACTGAGAAGGCTTGGATGCCACAGAATGCAGGTAGGAGAACCAAACATCAAGCACTCCATCCTTCTCTTAGCCTGTAGTAATGATATTTTCAGGGGTATCTTTTTCAACTCCTTATCGAGCTGTTGTATTGATGGTACAGGAGAACCTTTCCCAGAGTAAAATATTGATCTTCCAACTGACTCCGCCATCATCAAGCATGTGCTCTGCGTGTGTCATGCCACGATAGGAAATAGCTTAAATCCCAGCATAAGTATAACACATATTGTATATAACAGACCACCTTCAATGCTTCATATAGCTAACAAACCAATGCATCAATTTGCTAAAGCCAAAGGCTTTACAAAGAAGAAAACTTAGATCACAAAGGGAAGAAGTAATCCCTTCTACACATTGGCCTTATTCCAGCATATAATAAAGAAAAAAAAATGCTGAGATGCTTGGGCAGGTTTGTGTTGGTCCATCGGCCAACGTTGCATGAATATACAATGATCTGCTTTTCAAGGCATGGGCTATGTTTGATGGTCAATGGAGAACAACAATAAACACACAGATAAATTGCTTTTGCATTTACACAAATTGTATAAAGAATTGACAATAAGAAAATCTATTTAAAAAAAAAAAATGTAAAAGTTATAAAACCCCTTTAATTGCAAAAGTTAACGAGGAAGAGAAACTCGTTACAAATGATGAAAAAAACTACGTAACAACAACCTGGGATTTATTATCTGCGGATTAGTGGATTTGTCAAGTCAGTATTTATTGGAAAAAAAAAACTGAAGTGCAAAGAACGAAAGAATCCCCATTGATTAGACAAAGATAAGTCTTAGAGTGAGAAAAAAAAAAAAAAAAAAGTATAACTGTGTCCAAAAAGCTCTGCTCTCTAGAACAAATAGTGTTACTCGGATAATTGGACATTTAAAATATGTAACTTGCCCTGTGTAAACCATTAGGGTATTGGTGATCTTCTATGGAAGTTGTTTATTGTAGGAAAGAACTACTTTGTTCTTTGTGACATGGCAGAAATCCGATAATAACCCGCAAAGCAGAAAACTACTTATAATAAGGAGACATCTTGTTCCTGGCGCAGTGGTGCTTAATTTCAAAGCATTGTCATGAATATCAAATCCATCATTCATTTAAATTAACAGATCAATTATGTTTGGGTACTGATCATTTATCAGATTAATTATTTAAAAGCTTTGTAAAACTTCACTAATAACCTTCAAAACTCTTAAGCTATTTAAGCAAGTTCACAAGAAAATACAAAAATCACTGTAACGAAAAAGGCTAACCAGCTATATCAATAATCCCCTCTCTACTATCATGATGAACATGCATTGCCTTTAAAATAATCAATGCAATAAAGGAATATCATTCATTTCAACAATGAAAATATACGAGGTCCGTCAACACTTCTTTTGACTTTAACATTGATTGCAACTGATACAGTATTAGTAGCATTGAGACTTGTCATATGGCATATTGACTATCCCACACGTTTTTTCCCCAAGACAAGCAAAGTCCCACTGGTTTTATTTGTGAATAATTATTAACTATAAGGGATGTTGTCATCCATAGATCATATATTGCAGTGTTCTCTTCACTACACACTGCAGGGCTCACTTCAAGTAAGTATTCAAACGTAATGGAACACTCCAAGCACCAAAACAATTTAAATGGAGGCACTCTCATCTCAAGGGGTAAAACCCTTGAATCAATCAGTGACTCCACCTTCACTAAACTGGCTTGCACGGAATCTTAACTTTTGCAAGCCAGTTTAGTGAATGGAGAATCACTGATTGGCTAAGAAGTTGTTTTGGCACTTTAAGTGTCGCTTTAAGCTATAAACCGTGTCAGTAAGTAAGGATGCGCTAGCGAGCATGTGTAAGAGAACAGCTCTACGTTCGGGGGAACTCCCCCAAACATAGACCAGTTCACTAGCACAGGGAATCCCGCTAATCTATGTTCGGGGAAACTTCCCCGAACATAGATTAGCTCACTAGCGCAGGGAATCTCAGAAATCTATGTTCGGGGAAAATTTCCTGAACACAAACCAGTTCTCTAACTTGTGGAATCACCTAGAATCCCTACGGTAGAGATCTGGTCTAAGTGCGAGCTGTTGTAAAACAGGTAGGTCGTAAAGTGAGGACCACCAGTATTTAACAGATATGTGTTTGTAACATTTGAAAAGTAATTTAACACATGGAGATATTACTTCTGTCTAGGTAGACGTGAAGAAAATATTTTAGTTTTTTCTCCCCTAATGCAATGTATTGGCTCTGCTAGGACTGAACTGGATTACAATGGGAACTACTTTTTTTTTTATTTTTTTAAATATGTTTAATAAAGAAAATTGAGCATCGGATGAAAAAATGTCAATAAATGATTTAGGTAATTTTCAATGATTTATTCAATTGCACAATCTACAGGTCCACTAAAATTGAGAAATGGGTAGGCTGACAAAAAGCATAGATGACATTAAGATGACTCAAAAAAAAGATTGGACAACCAACCAGGGCCAGATTAAGAGCCCATTGGGCCTGGTTCTGGCAATTATGATGAGCCTAATCTTATCGACAGAAAAAACTAAAACAGTCATACCTCCCAAGCTTATCTGGTGGAGGTGGTGCTGGAGGGAAACTCACAGGATATAGTTTTAAGAAAACACATATCCTATGCTAATCTCTCGCTTTCATCTTTCATGTAAATCCATACCTCCTAAGAGCAGTGTCTGGTATAGCAGGATTTCAGGGTAAAAGGGTGGGCCACTGACGCAAATCATGTAACCAGAACCGCCCAAAGGGGCGAATATGCCGGGGCTTGTATGCCCCAAGAATTCTAAGACCAGCCTGGCATGAATGCCTTTCAATCATGCAGGCTGGCCAACTAAGGATATACTTTGCAGACAGCACCCTGAGCTTGACATAAATGAGTCTAATGATGCGCTCGCTCTACTCTTTCTAAGGACTGTCTGCTAGCACTCACTCGTCCACTCCTCTATTTACCTTCTTACTAGCAAGTAGAAGCTCCTGGTATATAGTATGGGGCAGAGAAAAGCTGTATGTAGTGAGTGGAGAAGAAAGAGAACATGCCACAGCGTTAGAGAGACTGAAGCAGCAAGAGCCTTTGCATAGTGCGCAAAGCCAGCTTTACACAAGTTTTGTTCCTCTACATCCCTTTTAAGTTTCCATACTTAAGCAAGAGCATGTGAAGAGTCATAAAGACTCCTTTTTTCTTTTTTTTCCTCAATGAGCCTATCCATGGGCATGGGCCTGGAGCTGCAGCTCCATCAGCCCCAATGTTAATCTGGCCCTGCAGCCAACCACATAATATACACAAATGAGTCTCTTTAAATTGTTAGTCGACCAAAGTTGCAACACCCAGTATTTTAGCCACAAAAACAGGGAAATGTGCCCTTTATAATTTTATAAATAACAACTAGAAAAAATATCATTATAATAGGAAAATATTCTGACACATACATTTAATATACCTTGTCAGTTTCTTTAGCAGGCTTATATTTATTCTTCAATATTCTTAACTTCTGTGGTGAGTCCAGTAGTGGCCAAGTCCTATTTGAAACAATGAAAAGAATAAGAGTTATAATAATGTAAAATGTTTACATATATATTAGAAAGTAATTTTGTTGACAGACACATTCGAATTTTACTCTATTTAAGGAAAACTATAATTAAAATGTGTTGTGGTTAGTGAAACAAAGGACCATCTGTCATAGCTATGTGGGTGTAATTTTCTCCAAAAATCATGATGCACAGGGTAGTTTAATATCTGTGTCTCCAATATACATATCCCTCTCTCCCAGATCCCATATCTGTCATGATTTCACTTCTATAGGCTCAATGTTTAAAGGTTGACTCCAACCACCATAACAACTATAGCCCACTCTGTACTCTTGGAACTCACTATCCATTGGTTATTTTGGCTCACGTTGGCCGGCAATGATCTCTGGTAATCCCGGATCTGCATAGAGTACCCAGATGTATGAGGTCTCACCTCTCCTCCCTTTTTAGAAGGGAAATACATCAGTCGTTCCGATGCTTAGCACCATTTCCATCTTGACATTGCTAATGAGCAGTCCCTACTTTGCTTAAATGTACTTACAAAAGAGCCACATGTGTCTGCTCAGATGTCAATGTTACGCTCTCTAATTCTAGGTACTTTGTGATTTTTTTTGTCTTACATTCTTTCGAAAACCCAATAAAACTCTGATTGTCAAAAAACAAACAAAAAAACAACAACTACAGCCCAGCAGGATGACAATCCTGCCACTCATTCATTGGCCGAGATTGTCAACCGACCCGCTCTTAGACAATGAATTAGAGGTTGTTCAACAAAATGAACTAGTTCTGGGATTGCTGAGGACACCCCAGTGATGCTGCCTGGGATGGAGGAAGCAACCCATTATGTGCAGCTTTTCAAAGAGAAACGCTGCACATACAAACTCCTGGCACCATGACCATTTCAAATAACTGAAGTGGTCATTGTGCCTGGAGTAACCTTTCAGGCCTATTATGGATAACTTCAGTACTACACAAGTTCACGATCCACATTTCCAGTGATATTTAGCCTACTTAAAGGGACACTATAGTCGCCAGAATACAGCTTATTGTATTTGTTCTGGTGAGTATTATCATTCCCTTCAGGCTTTTTGCTGTAAACACGGTCTTAACAGAGAAAATGCAGTGTTTACATTACAGCCTAGGGATACCTCCACTGGCCACTCCTGAGATGGCTGCTCGAGATGCTTCCTGGGGGTAGTCCTGCCTAGTGTGCAGCACTGCCATTCAGTGTCTCCACCCAGTGCTGTATTTTAAATTTGTGCTGCCCTAGGCATGACAGAGCCCCCCACAATCTAAATTTGCATATTTTCCTGTTTAGGACCAACACGCAGTTTGACTGACAGACACACACTGACATACATTCAGTGACACAATTCACTGACAGACACACACATTCACTCACTAACAGACACACACTGACAGACACATGCACTAACTAACAAATACACACTCACTCACATAAACAGACATTCACTAACAGATACAGTGACAGACACAGACAAACACACATACACTCACTAACAGATACACACATTCACTGACAGACACACACTCATTTATTAACAGACGCACTCTCACAGATATACATTGACAGACACATACACTCACTAACAGATACACATTCACTGGCAGGCGCACACACACACACACACACATTCACTGACAGACACCCTGATACTTACAAACATTGTCTAACACAGAGCTGGAGTGGATTCTTCAATGGGGTCCAGTGGGGCTGGCTCCTGCTGCTGGGCGAGTAGGCATGAAGGCACAGGCAGCAGGCGGGCACGGGTAAATGGGCCAGCGGCCAGTCAGCCAATGCGGGAGGCGAGGGAGCATTGTCATCTGAGCTCTTCCTGCTCAGCTCCCTTACGCGCCTCGCAGTGCTACTGGGAGCCGGTATATGACATCATATTCCGGCTCCCATCATCACTGCGAGGCGCGCAAGGGAGCCGAGCAGGAAGAGCTCAGGTGACAGTGCTCCCTCGCCGCCCGCATTGTGAGAGGCTTAAACGCCTCTGGGGAAACCCTGAAGTGGCCAGCTGGCCAGCTCTTGGGTCCCCCTCAAGAGAGGCTCATAGGGCACATGCCAGGGCGCTTGGGGGTGGCAAATGCCTTGTTAGCCTCGTTAAAGATACAGCGCTATCTCCACCCTCTGAATGCAGGCACTGAACTTTCCTCATAGAGATGCATTGATTTAATGCATCTCTATGAGGAGATACTGATTGGCCAGGGCTACGTTTGACTTGTGCTGGCTCTGCCCTGATCTGCCTCCTTGACAGTCTCAGCCAATCCTATGGGGAAGCACTGTGATTGGCTCAGATTACTACTTCTGATGATGTCAGCAGACAGAGGCAGTTCACAGGCAAACAGGGGCAGAGCCAGGAGCTGCAGACTTGAATACAAGTAAGATTTTACTATATTTAGGGAGGCAAGAGGGGTCCAGGGGGGCTAGATGGTGGTTTTAACACTATAGGGTCAGGAATACATGTTTGTGTTCCTACCCCTATAGTGCTCCTTTAACATCTATAGTGTTATTCTTTAGTACATATTCATTTAGCAGACAGCACAGAGCTTGGCAGCCAACAAACATTCTAATAAAGTAATACATTATTATAATTATTTCACAGAGCTCCAACATAGACTGCCGTGATGAACAAAAAGATGCGGTTAAGAAAAATTAAAGTGTAGCCGTACACGAATGGTAGTAGATTTTATTTTTCTGGGGTTTAAGACACAAGCCATCTCCATATATGTCAAATCTCACTTACTAGACTTTTATTACTACCCTTATAAAAGTTTAAAGCAGGGCCAGTAATTATATCTTGGGAATAAACGCTTATAGCTTAATTGCACAACTGGTGGAATGCACAATTGAGAAGTGTAGCTCCCATTAAATCAGACACTAAGCAACAGCATTCTAATGTGCGGATCTCTGAGGTACAATTTACACGAACAGCTGAGCCCTTAGCCAGAGAGTGGGCGGTTTGAGCGACCTGCGCTGTGATATCATGTTAGCGCCATTTACAGCCAGTTCACGAGGGCAAGCTTATCTCTCCCACACAGATAGCAGCCATGTGCATGCTTAAACAGATTACTGTAGCACCAGTAGTCAGCAATTAATAATCACAGACATTGTAATATTTTTCTGAAATATTTTTTTTTTTTCAACACCTGTTTTAAGCTGGCCTGCTTTTAGCATCCCAGTCGCTCACAAAGTGATTTATTCACAAAACAGTGAGTTGTCAATCTGACCAACCGAGTAATTTTGGGGGGTAAATAAATATTTAGTTACCATCTACTACTGTATTGTTATTATTTATTAAAATAACCCCCCCGATAACACATTTAAACTGCTTTGTTCTAGAATTCATATCAGAAATATGATTAGATGAGGATAAAAGATTTAAAAAAAAAAAAATTAAGAAATATAAACACTATAAGACTATAAAACTTTATCAAATAATTGCGACTCAGATGAGAAGCCTTAGCCCAGTTTGGTGGCAATTCCGAATTTCGGTGAATGGTGCTTCGAGTGCCCCTTTAGTGTTGGAATCACCTGGGTTTAGCATGAAAACGACTTGACAAAAATCAAAGGCACAGAACTAAGCTATGGCGGATGTGTTGCTTGGAATGTCCCTTTAAAGTGTTTTATGTAAAAGCTGTTAAAATACAATATTATGAGATTACACATAGCCTCCTGTGAGCATGTAAAGGCAGGTCCCTAAATGAGCTTTTACTTGACTCACACACAAAATACCATGTGTGGGTTTGTGGTTTGTAGAACTGGTGACCTGTATAACATCTGGGGCAAGAACAATATTACCTATGGGTCATAAAGGAATAAAGAAATGAAAAATCATTAGGTCACAAAGAAATTTAAAATAATTACTGAAAATAACCCCTTAAACAAAAACTTTTCTTTAATTTGTTTATCCTTTATAGACTTATTAGGGATGTTATAAAAACTGATTGATTACACCGTATTTCTTATTTCACAATATTTCATACATCTGTAAAACACTAGAAGCAGGAATTGAAGTTTTGTCACTAGGTGTGATAGTAACAGATATTTAAAAATTGTCACATATTCCTGGGTATGGGTATTTGCAAGGGCCTTCTTGGCATGTTAAACATTGTACTGTTTATAAAAAAAAAATAAAATAAAAAAAAAAAGGAATGTATGAAGGCATCATTGCTGAAACCTTGCAGCTTCACTATAAAGAATGTCTATAGGACTCTTGTGCACTCACATAGTTCCTTTCCTCCATGCATCTAGAATGTAGACCTACATAACCGTTTGAGCCACATAGCCTCCTGTACAGAGTGGATGGAGAGAACAGGAAGCATTTGTAGTGCCTCTGCTGAATGTACAAGTCATTTGGAATTTGCAGTCCCTCTGCTCAAAGTAGAAAGACTAAATGCTGCTGTAGAAGAAAATTTACATTGCTAACATTTGTTGGGGACGAATGGAGAGGTAAAGGGCATCCTGCTGTCCATAGGGTGTGCTGACCATTGGTTTGTGCAGGCCATTACCGTATGCTAAGGTACATTTACCTTATGTATAACCACACTCCAATGTAACCACAACCAATCAGGCATGCACTGAGTAATACAAGGACAGTGGTCTAAACATTACCGCGTACAGCCCTGGTGCAGGCATTATTTATGAGCTTCCCTGATAAAATCAGTAATGCGGTCACTGTAACAGGTGGCAGACGGAGACGGCAGAAACAGATTGTTTCATTGCTCAAGCTTGCTCCTAACAAAATCTGTCAGTTTCCAAAAATACTACATTGTACAATTCAGCAAACAGAATAAACTCAAACTGGTGTTTAGACATTAAGTAAATTATAATATTAATTAAACGCCCATCTAACAGAAAGAACAAGCATAATGTTCTCTACTTGTTCATTATCTTTATTATGTAAAATCAGTGACCCAAACCTCTGCAAGCTGGGTTAGCCAAAAACCAGGGTCGTGCAGGAGCAAAAAAAACAGCTGTCCCTTTGTACTGGGCATTATAAGCAATAAGCAAAGAGTTTTCTGAGACAGGACTCGTCCATATAATGGGAGACACATAGAATTGATACAATGTGACAGCAAAATGACCGTTACACAATTCCTCACTCTAGTAAACAATACAAAAACATTCAGAAGGCTGTGAAGAGCAGAGGAGTCAAATATAAACCACACATACCTCTCTGGAACCGAAAGTGCACAGTTATCTCTTGGTAAAGTGCAGTACGAGCACGTACATGCTCAGGCATTGCTCCCATAATGATGTATATATGCATACACCCTCCTGATGCCTGTGCCAGGCACGCCTGGCATTTAAAAAATAATAAATACAACGATTTTAAAATGCTTTTCTTTTTTAAAAGCACAATAAAAGCTAAGTTTGTGTTTGCTATTTGGTTGTGCAAAAATTAGACAGTTTCCCATTAACCGCAATAATTTCCCCATATACATAATATGTATATGGAGAAACTAACTATTAAAAAGGAACATTTAAGAGTGTTTTGTAATTGTTTGCAGAAACGCAACTGGCTGTAAAATGTTTGCATTGAAATAAACTACATAAAATATTCTCTACTAAGAATAGCATGACTGAACCTAGCACTCAAATTATAGCCCATTTGTTTTACTGTTATTGCAGAGGAGTTAGTAATTATACGGATGCTGTGGGCCAATTAAAAATCATGGCTTTAAATTGAGTATTCTCAGAGCTAAAAGGAGATTGCGGAATATTTTGATCTTCCTGTGAATCATCAACTTGTAGGAAAAGTATATTCTTTAATGTATGAGTCGTGCAAATGGCCTTGATTTACTAGTGACGTTATGTATATTATTAACTTAACAATGACTGCAATCGCTTCCAGAAATTAATTTTTTTAAAGATACAATATCAACTCGCAACGCTAAGACTTCTACACGAGAGTATAATCGAGACACACAATGGGTCGCCATTACCATGGTTGATAAAAGGTCGCATAGAGCATAATTACAAGCCATACAATGTACGCTTTAAAAATAATGTAAAATTTTTTAGGTCAAACTTTGTTGCATGTGATAATCATTTCCAAATGACCGGCTTGAATTAGGAGGAGGTTTTAGAAACATTAATTGCTCAATAAGCAAAAGCGGGCACCAACAAAAGTTGTTTTCCCCCAAAAGATTTACTGATGGTAACTATCATTTGCAACTGAAAGAGTTCTTGGTTTGGTGTAAAAACAAACTGGTGTATTTGGCAGTTCATACATGTGACTATCTATACTGCATCTAATTGCGTTGGTCTGGGTACATATTGTCAGGTCCCTTAACCCTGCAAAGGTGATTATTGCAGTTTTTAATATTAGCCACTAGACTGCCACAGCCACTAGAGGGACTTCCAGGTTATTATGCATGAGGACATCCAGTGTCACTTGAAAACCCATCCTATTTGGAAGTACTAATGCGAGCGTGGGAGCAGCGAAGGCAGAACCTGAACCAGCACAGAGGGCCATCGGCGCTGGACTCATGCAAGTGACAGAAGGGATATTTAACCCCTTTTGTACCACAGAGGGGTCTTGACATAGAGGGGCACAAACGTTGTTTTCCTGGCACTATAGATTCCCTTTAAACAGTTCTCCGTCACACTCCTTCTTTGCAAGATTTCTCTCGAATCCTGCTTTGATACACTTAATGTTTTATTTTTGGATGATGGTCACATGTGTTTTCTATTTTCAATCATTTCAAAAACGTAATTATGAAACACAAGCTCCCCCCGACCCCCACCAACCACCTACTAGCAATATAAATTTGAAGTCTAACACACGCCTTTGTAAATGACCATTTTAGTCACCCATTTTTTTTTCAATATATGTTTTCCTTCTTCCAATGCCAAATGAATAGTGAGCAAAAGGAATGTAATGTTTGATTGCACAACTGCAGTGCATTCCAGGATCCAAACGGTTAAATTGCCAGCACGTTAGAATCCTGGCGTTGTTACACAGAATAAGATTTGGCTGAATATTGATAACAATTTATTCTCAGGATCAAACATCTTAGTCAACTTTCCCAGAACTGTTCAGTTAATGATCTCAGTTCTGCAACATCAAACTCTCCAATTCTGGAATTTGATCATTTATCCTCCTGGTTTGTTTTGTTCAAACCAGAAGAAATTGCCAATGGCTCTAAATGAGGTCTGTTCATGGGTCTTGCGATCTTAACTTTGTTTTGAAATAAAAAAGCAGTATTTGGATCAGAATCTGGGCCCTAGAGACAGGTTGAATTTCATACTGGCCTAATATTACAGGCTGTGCTGAATGAAGCTCAGTTTGTCGAGAGTAAGAGATACTAAGTGCAACTCTGCAATGGAAACTCGTGATTGGTTCGGGAATGTTAAGAATGCCCAGGCCGCACTGCCTGTAAAACATAGTATTATAAACTAAAACTGACCTTTTCATTATCACAGTAAGAACAGCGCAACATAGAGGAGTCTGGTACAAGTATGGAAAAAGTACAAAAACATCTGTGCGTGATGGGGAGGCGGCTGCAATTAAACCCATTACCATAAGTGATCCATTTAATGTAAGGATGGCCACAAGATAGTTGACGCCTGGCAAAGCATCATGGGAATTGTAGTTTCCTAACAGCCAAGTATCTAACATTGGGCATTCCCTGATTTATTGCATCAAATATACAGCATAGGTCTTGATGGAGAAGGTTTGCCTATTTTGAATGGGTAACTCACTAGCACAAAAAATGAAAAAAATGCTAAAATGAAGGTACACTAGCATGCTTGGATCCAGACAAGCCATGTAAATTAAAAAAATTAAAAACTGCTGAAAGTTTTTGAGAAACTAGCACAACACATAGATAGAGATGTCGCGAACCGTTCGCGGCGAACTCCGGTCAGCTGACACGTCCCGGCCAATCTCCAGCAGACACTCCCTCCCAGACCCTCCTACTTCCTGGACAGCATCCATGT
This sequence comes from Pelobates cultripes, assembly GCA_933207985.1. Taxonomy (NCBI): domain Eukaryota; kingdom Metazoa; phylum Chordata; class Amphibia; order Anura; family Pelobatidae; genus Pelobates; species Pelobates cultripes. The sequence continues at coordinate 316,148,585 of OW240915.1, forward strand.
TTCTGTCCAGGAAGTAGGAGGGTCTGCTGGAGATTGGCCGGGACGTGTCAGCTGGACGGAGTTCGCCGCGAACAGCTCGTGGCGAACCGTTCGCGAGAAGTTCGCAGACGGTTCGCGACATCTCTACACACAGATAACTTTGAGTTAGCTGTCATTTTGTTCATATATACACACTACATGTGACAATTCCTCTTTAATGAGCTACACACATTGCACTTTTAAAGAATTTTTATGATTTTTTTCCATTGCATTACACAAACAGGACATTTAAGAAATGTGAAATATAAGTTCTTAAATCAGGACTGTCACACACAATTTAGGGCAGATGCTTGGTCTCATCAAGATCTAGGTCAGATAGCAAGTATGATAAAAACTGTACTTTATATTAATATATTTATAACTATTCCCCCTTCATTAGATTTAGATGTTAAGTGTTCCTTTAAGAAATGTTCCGTTTATTTTCTGGTACAAACTGTTTTTCCTGTGTACAACAAAGCACTGCCAATATCCATTACATTTGGTTTTAAAACTTCACAGCCCTTGAAAATATCAATACTCATTTTCTTTAAAGAAAAAAATGCAATTATTTTCAACTAAATTAAACTTTAAAAAATAAAAAGTTCTTTGTTGTTAAGTGTTTCTGCCAGTGAGACGTCTGTGTATACAACGAATGTTTAAATAATAGTGTAGAAAATTCTTGATGTCCTGGGGAAGCAGAGTCTAGAATTACCTTAAACCCCTTAATTAAAATAGCTTTTTTTTTCTGCACAGAAAGACAAAACTCACTGCTTTATGCAGCACAAGTCCAGGCACAATGTGATACAATTGTCTCTTTGTCTCTTAGTTCTGTACTTCTCTGGACAAGAAAGAAAAATTATCCAAAAAGCATAGTGCGTGAGCTTCATTAGAGAACTACTCCAAGCACTATCACCACTTCAGTGATTCAAAGAGATCATGGTCCCTGGAGTCTGTATGTGCAGCGTTTCACGTTGAAACACTGCACATGTGGACTTTAACCCCTCTGCTGCCAAAAGTGTAACTTAACCTCTGGCAGTGTCCCTCTCGTGTCAACAGCTAGTCTGGAACTTGCGGAGTTGCATTAGTCGGCGGAGAGCATTCAGTGGACACTTTCAGCCAATGATGGCAACATCTGCAGCATCCATCGCTCTGCAGAAGCCAGAAGCACATCACAGGATCACCAGGGAGTATCAGAGCCTGTGGGGCTCAAGGTAAAGGGGGAAAACTAAACTGTTTATCGAATTACTAGGAAACCGGGCAGGATACTCCTTGCATCATAACCACTAAAGAGGACAGTGGCCTATAGTGGTTATGACGCTTGGAGTAACCCTTTAAATACTACATTTTTTCACCGGCGGTTCAGCCTGGTTATCAAACCTGTATATCCCCTCACATTATTGGTGATGGAAAATATCACTGTAGTCACACTCCAATCCCGTCCTGATTTTATATTTATATTATGTAAAGACATTTCTATGTTGTAGGCATTTTAAACATTAGAAATAAATAGATATAAAAATATATAATAATAATGGTTAATTTTTAACATGTTTATTTAGCACAGTAAACACAAGGAGACATAATGGCTTAATAAGTTGCAAACAAATTCCATTACATTTGTCCTGTACTAAATCCCAAAAATGAGGTTTTCAAAAATGACACTTGGATTATTTGGAAGTCAAAAGAGAGGTTTAAATGAAAATGACATAATGCATATCAAAAAGGTTACACTTTTATACGTGTATCCTCAAGCTCTGCTATGTTATATGAAATAAACTCTACAATATGGCAATTCTTCTCAAATTCTATGTCTGAGTCACTTTTTTTAGTTGGCTTTTGCTCTCCTAAACGTTTGCACCTCTGAGAGCTATGACCTGCCAAATGTTTCCTGTAACACAAGGATCAGAGGCAAGTACAGCTCGAGTACAGAAATATTTTGTAATGGAATGTTCAACGTAAGTACGCACAATGTTTAGTGCACCTAGGGTGTTTGGCACCTGAGTCGTATTTGTGCATTGCCCCGTAGTCCCCCATGACATGCCAAGCACCATGCTTTGTTCAAAAACCCACACACAACTGCTATACTAATGTGCCAATTCTCTGTCTGTCCAAATCCCCACCCATAGTGTGTTCACTGCTATTCTCTGTTTGACTACCCTTTTTTAATTCTGTCCATCCCCATATCTCCCATTCTGTCTGTACAACCCCATTTTCTGTATGTTCACAAAATTGTCTCCTCCTCATTGTTTGCCAACCCCCACATTTTTCAGTCTGTCCTTCCACCATTCTTTGTCTGTTCTTCCTCCAAACATCTCCTTCTCTCTGTCCACATTCCTATGTCTATACACTGATAAGCCACAAAAAAAAACCAACCTGCCTTGTAGGTCTTCCTTTTGCTGCCAAAACTCTGATGCATTAAGGCATAGACTCCACAAAAACGTGTCCTCTGGTATCTGGCATGAAGACATTTCCAGCAGATCATTTATGTCCTGCAAGTTGCAAGGTGAGGCCTCCCTGGATCGGATTTATTTTTCAAGCATAACAATCGGATTGAAATCTTGAATTCTTTGTCATGTTCTTCAAACCATTCCTGGACAATGTTTGCAGTGTGGCATGGCGCATTATCCTACTGAAAGAGGTCCCAGTCATCAGGGAACACCATTGTCATGAAGGGTGTACGTGGTCTGCAACAATCTCTAGGTAGATGGTTTGTGTGAAAGTAATATCCACATTAATACCAGGACCTGAGGTTTACAGCATCACATCTACCTAATGAACGAAACCATTATTTATCAGATCCGGCAACCTTCTTCCATTGCTCCATGGTCCAGTTTAAATACCTCCATTGAAGGAACATTCGGCGGTGAACATCATGGGCACTCTGACCTGTCTGCACTACTCGGCCCCATTTGCTGCAAACTGTTATGCCCCCTGTGTTCTGACACCTTTGTAATGGGGCCAACATTAAGATTTTCAGCAATTAGAGCTACAGTAACTCTCTGTGTGATCGGACCAGACAGGGTAGCCTTCACTCCTCACGGGTATCAATGAGTTTTGGGAGCCAGTTCACCGGTTGTCCTTTCGCTAGGTACAAACTACAGCATACCGGGAACACACCAAAAGACTTGCCATTTTGGACATGCTCTGACCCAGTCTTCTAGCCATCAATATTTGGCGTTTGTCAAAGTCATTCAGATATTTTTTCTTGCCCATTTTTCTTGCTTCCAACACATACAATTCAAGACCTGACTTTTCACTTGCTGCCTAATATATCCCACTTCTTGACAGGTGCCATTGTAATTTTATAATCAATGTTACTCACTTCACCTGTCAGTGGTTCTAATGATAAGTCTGATCAATGAAGGTTTACCCCTCATTCTGTTTATCCATCCCTCCATTTTCAGTTTGTCCACCCCAAACACTCCCATTCTGTCTGTCTACCGCCTATTATTTGTTTGGTAACCTCCAATCTCTGCCTATTCACCTCACTATTTCTGTCTTTTTGCTCCACATTATATCTCTGTCCACTTCCACCTTGTATAACTCTTCCACCCTAATTGCAGCGTGGCTGAGCAGCATTGAGATAAGGAGAATTCATGCACTTCTGCCGAGACTCATAGCATTCAGCACGAGAGGTGTTTGGAAAGAACATGGGATGAGTTCACTTTGACAGACCGGGCAGAGGATATAATATGCTCTACACTGATCCCCCTCCTGCCCCCACCCCCTGTCCCCTGTACGCTACTGCCCTGTCCTGTCTTTCTGTAAGCCAGTTCTTGACCCACTCAGCCAGGGATGTATTCGCTAAATCAAAACATTAACATTTTAGGATAAAATAGTTGGATAAGAATAACTCTCCTAGTCTAGCTATTTTTCCAGTTGTGTTACTTTAGCTTTAAAATTAATTCCCTTCTCAGTTGTGGCGGGTCGCCTGGCACCTTGACTGGGTACCTCCGCCAATCGCGCTTCCTAGTATCACTGAATACTATAAGCACCGCACCAGACACCATACCCACTATAGCCCCCTTAGCCGTCACAGCTTGGCTGGGGTCTCGCATCCCTTCCCACCCTGGACCATCACCCAGATCTAGCTCTCAGTGGGAAGACCTCATCCCCTATATCCCCGATCTGGGGGACCAACATATCCAAAAGGGGTTTGGGATTTCCATGGAAGTCATAATTTGACCAATCGCACACGAGGCTCCTGCCCAAAACAGTTCCAGTGAATCAGGGCTTGCGGTCAGTCTAGTTCGATAGTTTAAAAACCGAACAAATTACAAACATATTCAAGAGTCTTACCCTTTACCTTGTTCGTGGGAACGTTTCCACCGAACAGTGCCCTTCTAAGTTGTGTAGAACGGAATGCAGGTGATCCTGGAAGACAACGGTGTTCAGGAGTTTCAATGTCCGAAAACAGTTCCATGAACTCGACGACCAAACACCGCTACCTGCGTTCGCAGGAACAAGATGGCCACCACCTCGTAGTCATTCTTGTGAATAGCGGTCACCCAGACAAACACTTAGAACACTGTGGTGGAAAGTGCTACAAACTGTCTATTAGGCTTAACAAGCTCCCAAGTGGTCTCTGGTTAGTGCGCCTGTTCGGTTCCCGAACCAAATATAAAATACCACGAACCAAGTCTGTTCACATATTTTTTTAAAGGGCCCATAGTCTTTTGGCAGGAGGCTGGCAAGCAGGCCCCTCCAAGAACCTGTGACGAGACTACTCGCCACATCAGTTCTCCACGATTATCCCATTTATCAATAACTCCCTAGGTGTGGCATTCTCCAAAACCTTTAGGCCATAGATATTAACATGAATCCCAGTGGATGGAATTATACAGGCACTGTAAATAGCATGTTGTCAAGAGCAAAATAATCCATATGCTATGGAAGCAAAATGAACAAAACGTTTTGTAGACAGCCACCTGATACATTTCTGTCACTTTAAGAATCTTGTTTATTATTATAGGAAAGGTCTCAATAACTGAATTATGAAAACATTGAACATAATATTCGCTACCAGAACTATCTTTTCTAATATTATAAAGAGGGGTAGACATACAATAACTGTTCTATAATAAAGCGCCTATTGAACATACTTGGATGTTAAAAGCAATTAGTTTACTTAGGATAGGTTTAGAATGGCAACATCTAATTCTAATGTATTGGTACTTTATAAAAATATCCAGTAACCTGGATTCGTAAATGTCAGAAATGATAAATACACGCAAAGAACTCACACTCCTTCAAACTGCAACAATGTGAGTTCTATCTGTGGATTGTGCCTCTACAAAGAAAAAGGTCTTAATATTCATGAAAACTCGGACACAAAATCTCTGACTAGCATTGAGTGGTGAAATAGTTTGCATGTTACTTGCTTACAGTAGAGGATGGGCGAGGGAATGGTGTGTCATTCACTGTGCTGAGATAATGTCTCATGTCTCATGTAGCGTCCAGCAGAAGGTGCAATAGAAAGACTGACTCGTACCAATAAAAATTCACCATGGTGTGATTAAAAAATAAGCTTTGTGGATCTTGGCTTCATTTGAATCTGACTTTTTTTTTTTTAACACTAAAGTAAACTTGCCCCCTTTAACTTTTTCATTACTGCTAAGAAATAAAAGTGTGAAACTAGGACTGGCAAGGGTGTAGGATTACATCAGTACATATGGGTTTTCTCTCAGTGTGGTATTTTAGAAAATAGCTTGTGACAGGGTAACATTTAACCTTTATATACCAAGCAAGAATAGCCGTTCATTAACTCAATTTACAAGGCTGGCTTACAAGGGGTGCTTGGCAAAGGATTACATGCAATCCACTTCCTCGGCTGGAACATTCTATTTACAGAAGACATTCAAGAGAAAGTAGGAGGAAAGTGTCTGATTAAAGAAAGCTTAAGGGTTTACGCCTTAAACAAAAAAAACAAAAAAAAAAAACTCCTGATTTTGCTAATTTAGACCAACATAGCATACCTCCCACGTTTCTCTATTTTGGGCCAAAATCTCTCTTGTATCCTAAATTCACTCTTTTCTAAGTGCTCCATATGGTTGGTCTGGGTGTATAACAGAGCTCCACAGCAATAATACTCCCAGTAATGTGTCTGTGTGTATAACAAAGCTCCACAGCAATAATACTCCCAATAATGTGTCTGTGTGTATAACAAAGCTCCACCAATAATACTCCCAGTAATGTGTCTGAGTGTATAACAGAGCTCCACAGCAATAATACTCCCAGTAATGTGTCTGAGTGTATAACAGAGCTCCACAGCAATAATACTCCCAGTAATGTGTCTGAGTGTATAACAGAGCTCCACAGCAATAATACTCCCAGTAATGTGTCTGAGTGTATAACAGAGCTCCACAGCAATAATACTCCCAGTAATGTGTCTGAGTGTATAACAGAGCTCCACAGCAATAATACTCCCAGTAATGTGTCTGTGTGTATAACAAAGCTCCACAGCAATAATACTCCCAATAATGTGTCTGAGTGTATAACAGAGCTCCACAGCAATAATACTCCCAGTAATGTGTCTGAGTGTATAACAGAACTCCACAGCAATAATACTCCCAGTAATGTGTCTGAGCGTATAACAAAGCTCCACAGCAATAATACTCCCAGTAATGTGTCTGTGTGTATAACAAAGCTCCACAGCAATAATACTCCCAGTAATGTGTCTGAGTGTATTACAGAGCTCCACAGCAATAATACTCCCAGTAATGTGTCTTTAAACTACAATAAATGTGTTTAGAAATCAGTCTGTGTAAATAAGATATATTGTTCTTGCTCTAAATTACAGTTTAATTGCATACATTATTAGTAGATCACTTAAAATTTCTCAGAACAACTCCAGGCTGGCCACAACCAAAGACACAACCCTAAAATTAAAGTAATCCATTTGAAATGTTAAGAGGTATCAAATAGCAAAATAGCAGAAATTCATTAACTCAGTTAGGCTGTTATGGTCTAAAATTCACGATTTCCTTGCCAGATCCTGCTTTAGTAACTAAAGCCGCTGTCACTCACAATGGCTGATGAGAAAAGGAATCTTTCTCAAGTGATGCCTATAACGTCTCCTTGTGCACGCACGAGAGATTCAATGTGGATCACATGGTAACATATCTTCCATTTACCCCCCAACCCCCCTTTTGTACTCACATACGTTCAAGAATATATTGATTAGAAAGCAATTCCCAACTTTATCTGCCAGAAGTTAAAGGAACATAAAAAGGCAGAAGTACATATTAAAACATCCCCCTTTTTCTCCTAAAGTGGCCACCACCTGGGAAAGAGCTTTGCAAAAATGGAGTCTGGTTGAAGGATGCATTAAGAGGAGTAACAAACTAAATTAAAGCTGGAATTGTCCAATTTTAAGTTTTGAATGTATTACATTTCTTCTGTTCTACGAGTTATAACTTACTAAAAAAATAAAAGTTACAGAAATGTGTTTTTTTTTTTACGCAGAACCAAGCCAACTGGCCCATCTACTTTGCTAATATTCTCACTTAAAACAAAGGTTTGAATTGTTGCTCAGCACTGCAGTGGGGCTATCCCAAACTTTCTCAAACTCTTCCAATTTATGGCTATTTCATGAATTAACAACACATTTTTTGATTTTTTATATATATTCCTTATTTAAAATGTCATCGAGATGTATTTGTCAGCTGTAGCCGCTACATTTGTTCTTATCCAACGGAACACGTTAGGAATGTGACATTTGAAAGGTATTCAGAAGTATATCTTAACCAATAGTTGGGGGTAACATCTTAAGACTATGCCCAGGAAGCGCTATCAATAACTGTGCAGAGGGAAATTAATTAAATGAGCTGTGAAGCCGATAAGAAATGATTGTTTAATATGCCAGAAGAAGTCCATATCTTTAAAAACCCATTCCTGTTAAAAAATAACACACAAAATAAAGAAGAAAAAAGGGAAAAAGTTTAAATAGATTTTTATCACGTGTGACCTTTTCAAATAAATGTATTGGGAATCTGCTTGGAAATGAACATGAGAAGAGGTTTTTGTGAAAGGCAGTACACAGCATTTTAATGAGGCTCTTGTAGCGTAAAATCTCTGATGATACACTCTTCGTGAGTCTGGATTGCGTTCCTGCAGAGAGGATTTTTACTAAAGTAATTGCCCGCCTGTGGCACAAGCAAAGGGGTGTGGGGGAGCAAACTATGCATGATTTGTGAAACATCTAAAATGTTTCTGCCAATGGAAGTCACAAAACAATGTTCATCTTCATGTTTATTTAAGTAGATTAAGGTTTTTCAACTTTGAATCTCTAAATTTGTCAAAAAAGTAAATAAAAAATATGGGTCTGGATCATATAACCAATATTTCCTATCGATCAGACCCCAGACTGTCTAATGTGGCTTAAAGGGACACTATAGTCACCTGAACAACTTTAGCTTAATGAAGCAGTTTTGGTGTAGAACATGACCCTGCAGCCTCACTGCTCAATCCTCTGCCATTTAGGAGTTAAATCCCTTTGTTTATGAACCCTAGTCACACCTCCCTGCATGTGACTTGCACAGCCTTCCATAAACACTTCCTGTAAAGAGAGCCCTATTTAGGCTTTCTTTATTGCAAGTTCTGTTTAATTAAGATTTTCTTATCCCCTGCTATGTTAATAGCTTGCTTGACCCTGCAAGAGCCTCCTGTATGGGAGTAAAGTTAAATTTAGAGATTGAGATACAATTATTTAAGGTAAATTACATCTGTTTGAAAGTGAAACCAGTTTTTTTTTCATGCAGGCTCTGTCAATCATAGCCAGGGGAGGTGTGGCTAGGGCTGCATAAACAAAAACAAAGTGATTTAACTCCTAAATGACAGTGAATTGAACAGTGAAATTGCAGGGGAATCATCTGTACCAGGGGTAGGCAACCTACGGCACTAGAGCCACGCACGGCACTCAAGGCTGCTAGAGCCAAACAGGCTCTGTCCTATTAGGAGTCCAAGAAAAACTCCAGGTATCTGCTAATACGAAGAGGTGGTGAAGGACAATCCTCAATTTATGCATTGCAGCACGTAGAGGAAGGTATCTCAGATCACTTCCTCCCAGCACTTGTGAATGGGAATCCACACTGTAGCAGAGCAGCTCCACTGGAACCCAGGGAAGCCACCCACACTGCTAGATATACACCAAAATGCAGAATAACCCTCCCATCATACAAATAATACGAACAGCCCACACACAATCCCCACAAACGCAACACCACTAACAATCCACATACATGAACACAACCCCAAATGCAGCCTCTCACATGCAATACCCCAAACAGCCCCCACACACTACCAAACACACAATGTGACATATCCATCCACACACACAAGTCCACAAGCAGCCCTCATACACAGCCCACATTCATATATCATACACAATACCACAAACTAATAATGAACATATACAATATAATAGCTCATATATGCACAAATACAACGATACAAAGCAATTACAGTAAAAATAACAAGCAGAATACGGCAGCACACACACCTCAATTTAAAAAAATAGGATCGGCACGCTACGGGACATCACAATCCTATATCGGCACAGTGCTGCTAAAAGGTTGCCTACCCCTGATCTATACACTAAAACTGCTTTATTTAGCTAAAGTAATTTAGGAGACTATAGTGTTCCTTTAATCCGATATAAACACAAAATATGGACATCATTTTCTCAACTTTGCTGTTCCCCCTGCGGTCTGCATTCCGTGTCATTTTACTCTGAAGAAATTACAGTATTACAATTCAATACAGTTACAGTACTGATGCTTTACTTCGCTATTTGTGACTGAATCTGTTTTATTTTTCTAGTGTAAGATACAAGTACAGATAACAATATACATGCCACAAACTATTACGCAAGAAAGCAATGTGTAATTCGTGAGATTTCAAACCAATTCAGACATGGTCTTGATCAATTTGCCATAATTTACTTGCAATAAATACTTATTCCTCTAACTGAACGTCTGTGACATAAAAAACATGATTAATGAAGAGTGAAATCCCCCATCGCTATGTGAACTATACGGGAGAGAAAATGACTAATTTACCCAGCACGGTCGTAGTGTGGCATCTGGAGGTGAAATCTCACAGTTTGGTGCTGAACAAGCCGGTGATTTGAAAATCTAGCAGTCATGCTCTAATGGTTTCTTGTGCATTCCACTACATAGATTACATGTAGTTTTATATATAGATATAGACATAGAACTCTAAATTACATCAGGCAGTAATGAAAACACAACTGAATAAAATACTAAAAATCTGCCTATAATTTAAGCTTTTTTCATACTATACTCAGTTTTTTTTTTTGTTTTTTTTTTTATGTATAATAAAACTTTAGGAATTGACGTCACAATCCATTCCAGTCCAAACAGAGCCAGGTCACACATTGTATTAGAGAAGGAGAAACGGAAACATTGGGGGAGAGCTATCAATGTGTCCTGGTATAAAAAGTAATCTAAAACATTAAAAGTGAGACAATTACCGTGCCATTGGAACCAACTGACATATTCCATTGGTGATTGCTTAAAGGGACACTTTGGAGACCAATAATACTTTAATGCATTTGATTGTTTTTGGCCTCATTAATAAGCTGAATTTTTTTTGCATGCTCAAATCTTTATAGTTTTTGCATAAAAGAAATGTTTTGCACAATGCTGCACTATAAGCCTGCCTCTTTAGCCACACCCTCTCACTCCAGAAAATACTTTCTTATCCAAAGTATGTACACAGCTAGCTCAGTTTTAACCCCTTCAGCCCAGTGGGAGGGGGGCAGAACCTAATGACCCTATAGTGCCAGGAAAACAACTTTGCTCTCCTGGCACTATAATGCTCCTTTAAAGGTTCACTATGGGCACCCAGACCACTTCAGCTTAATGAAGTGGTCTGGGTGCCAGGTCCAGCTAGGGTTAACCCCTTTTCTTATAAACATAGCAGTTTCAGAGAAACTGCTATGTTGAGATTAGGGTTTCTCACTGTGAAAATCATTGAGGATGCTTTCGTATGGACTGGCTGAATACGCGCGCGGCTCATGCCGCGCATCAGCATTCAGCCAAAGAGGGAAGAGAGCTCCCCGCCCGGTGCTGGAAAAAGAGGTAAGTTTAACCCCTTCCTTTCCATCCAGCCCGGCGGGAGGGGGACCCTGAGAGTGGGGGCACCCTCAGGGCACTATAGTGCTCCTTTAACTATTTTGTTTTATTCCCATTTTCTTCTATAAATAATGAGGCAACAGAAGATATGTAAGTTTGCAGGAAAATTGTTAGAAAGTATTAAATAATGCAGATTTTCTCCTCCTGTGTAACAACCTTCATTTTCCATGATAAAGCAAAGCTTAAAAGATTGGACAGCCAATTATAGAAAGACTTTTTGCTTCCTAATCCTCTGAAACAAGCTAAAATACTCTAAACTTTAATCCGAGTGCGCTGATTTTCACTGCTTATAATTATTCCATTCATTGCTGTGCACAAAGCATTCACGTTTTTTTTCCCCCAGTAGAATCACAGTAAAAAAAAAAAAAAAAAAGGGATATATAGTTATTTTAGTTTTGTTTATTAACTAAAGTGAAACTTTAAGGCCGGAGTAGCCAAACTGGAAGCATAGTTGACAGAGATAATGTTTCAAGTTCGGCTACTTTGACCTTAAATGTTAAATTCACCTTGTATTCTCACTCTGTTGAATAACCCTGTAAATATATAACTTTGTATATACACACACACACACACACGCAATTTTTTGTGTCATCGAAGCACATGCTTTCAATTAAAGGGACACTATAGGCACCCAGCCACCGCAGCTCATTGAAGTGGTCTGAGTGCAATGTTCCAGGTCCTTTAACCTTGCAATTGTAATTATTGCAGGTTTTAATAAACCCTTTGAGGGTTCACTCCACCACTAGAGGGAGTTCTGGGTCATTAGGCGACTTTTGGTCGCCTGACACTGATAGTCCTCACGCTATGCACAGCGACGTCCAGCGTCACTCAAAACACCATAGGAAAGCATTTTAAATGCTTTCCTATAAATGACGTCGGCAGGGGAGGAGCAGAGGTGGGGCCTGAACCAGCGCTGAGAGAAAACGGCACTGGAATCAGGTAAGTGACAAAATGGGTTTTTAACCCCTTAATCCTGCAATGACAGACATTGCAGTTTTTGAGAAACTGAAATGTTTACATTGCAGTACCAAGACAGCCTCTAGTGGCTGTCTACCGGACTCCAGATCGCGTAAGTAACACTGGATATCCTCACGCTCTGCATGAGGATATCCAGCGTTAGTGAAAACCCCATAGGAAAGCACTGAAGCAAAGCTTACCTAATGCGCTCACAGCGCCAACCACTCTCTTGTTGGTGGGCTATCCATGGGTGCTGCAGGAATAATTCCAAAATAGAGCAACGGGAATAACCTTTAGATAACCCAGTGTTCTATCTCATTGCTTTTCAGTTATGTCTTAAAATAAGAGTTGTATTGCCGGGAAGCTCTATGATAGACAAAACATTTGATTCCAAAAAATAACTAACAATATTTTTTCATCTTGGAAGAAACTTAAAATATATCTAACAATGCAAGCAGACCAATCTGCCAGAAAGGTTACATGCCAAGGTAGGTTGTTGTGCAGTAGATCAGTGGAGTCAAACAAAAACTACATTCTCCCTATAGAGTATGGCAAGGCACACACAGTGTACGCCCATCCAATGCACTGGTCTTTTCTCCCAGCATGGACTGCTGCTAAAGTGCTTTTCACATGCATGTCAAACGTCAAGGAATGAAGCCTAAAATAGAGCCTGTTAAAACCATCTGTGCCATTCTTCGCACACGTAATGTGATTAACGAGAAATCAGCATGCGATTATATGTCACTTATATACGTGAATGTCATGTATGTCATATTTCATGATCTTTCCCTTATTTCGACTGGCAAATCATGTCTTCCAATCCTTATACCATGTTGGGCGATGACACACTGTGATAATAGAAAATGTAATTCACACCAAGACGGATACTGCAGGACCTCTAGTACTGCCACATTAAAGCCTGCCTCAGATTTGTGGGCGTTATGCTTTCAGGCAGCAGCTGCTATGACAGTGGTGAGCACCGGAAAGTGACATGCCACAAGAGCTGAAAGGGGCGCACCAACCAATCTCGGACAGACTGTGATTTATATGTCCTGAGATTAAATAAACCCTAGCTGTGATTAAAAGACTACATTTTTATTTTATTTTTTTAAAGCATGTGTAAATATATATATTTTCCCATAGTTTGTGCATTGATAATGGTGCTGCTATGTGTGCAGTATGACGGTGCATGCCAACTATGGTTCTATAGAAAGAATGCTAAAGTGTGCATGCATGATTACATGACTTTACAAATACATTGCTGAGTGTGCATTACCATGCCCAGAGCATCATGGAGAGATGAAATGACTCACTGGCAGTGAAAGTGTTGGGTGTTTTTTTTTTTTTTTGTTCTTAAATCTCTTACATTCCTCACTTTATGGAACACTCCAAGCACCATAACAACTACAGTGTGCTGTGGTGGCTATGTTGTCAGGAGTGGGCTGGCACTGGCCATAGTAAAAGAGGAGAGGCAGAGAGCAGCACACGGTGGACCCCAGGTAAGAAGTCAAACCATTAGCAAACACTTTGACTACTTACATTGAGGGATCTCCTGCAGTGGTTATGGTGTGTTGAGTATTCCCTTCCTTTCTTTAGTTACTGAGGTTAAGCAGTGAGGAAAGGTCATTACCAACAGTTCTTCTTTTCATGAAAGTTTATCAGTGAATCTGGTTCGTTATGTAAATAAATGCAAGGAAACCAGAAACAAAGTGATTTGCAGACGAATACAAACCTAAACAGAAAAACACGGAATAATCACGAGCGGCAAATAACAAATGACACTGTCATACATATCAAACAGTCTATGGCCATAAAACGCAGCATCGTGTGGACCAGAGGTGTAAAACATGGACTGATACAACTATTTTTGTCGGTCGTTTACTTATTGTTATATAACTGCCTGTGTAACTATAATACACTGCGGGAAATGTTAGAGCTATATAAATAATAATTATTAATAACGGTTATTGATATAAGCTCTTACACCAGACTCAAGGTGATTGGCTGCAGTAGCAAAAGGTATTTTTACATTTCCAACAGTTACGCCTATTTGTCAGACCCATGACTAGAGGCTGTAATAACAAAAAACAAAAAGAAATCAAAGTAAATTCAGAATTTATGAAAAATTGTAAATCAGCAATGCGTCCAATTTTGCCTATTTTGGTCATAAATGTGAAATTCACTTTAAATTCTCACATTAGTAAATAACCCTGTACAGGTTGGTATGGCCCTGGCTAGGATGAGTGATTTCACGATGAGGAGCACATGAATTCTACATAAACTGTAGGGCATCACTTTCACACCCTGTTTAACAGAATGCAGAATTCATATGCCTCCAGCAAAAAAAACATTGTTTTCTAAAAAACATGTTTTTTTTTTGTTTCAGTGAAACCAGTTTGATTTTAGATATTAAACGTTCTTACTGTATTTGTTTTCTTTGAGATAACAGAGTAGTTAATTAACGAACGGTGACATTACAAATCTAATAACTAACTACCGCTAGAAACAAAGTCATTCCTGAGATCAATACGAGATAAGGAAGAAATATTGTTGCCAACCTAAAGATGGCAGTAAATGGCAATCTCTGTGCCACATGCAAGGCTGTTACATAGCATTTTATGTCCCTACATGAATTTGTCCTTTACGATGTGCTGAAAATGGAAAATCCTTAAATAAGAAATTATGTTTACATGTCAGTAAACAGTGAGTATGCTCTAAGGAAAAAGAAAAGTCTATCTTGCCGGTTTGTTCATATTTGTGACAGCAAGATTGTTACAAAATGTGAGTAATAAGGCTTAAAGTTCGTTATCCTTTTAACTGCCGTATAAAATGAATTAACCGCTTCTTTTTTGTTTAACCCCTTAAGGACACATGACATGTGTGACATGTCATGATTCCCTTTTATTCCAGAAGTTTGGTCCCTAAGGGGTTAAATCTAACTAACCCGTTTAGTGCAGCAGATGAATTTAATAAAGTGATTAATCAAATCCGGTTGATCTGGGGTGAACAGTTTTGGTGAAACTACAAATCACTAGGAAGGTGTCAGTATCTGCGCTGTGACAGCTATCACTAATGTATCAATTAACCCTTACCACTTGTGCCACTTTACCCCACTAGAATGTAAGCTTGTTTGTGCAGAACCCTCTACAAGACCTTTGTTCTTGTACATCCAACTCGCCTGGTTACAAATACTTGCCTGTTAGTCCTCCCATTGTACAGCGCTACGGAATTCGTTGGTGCTTTATAAATAATAATAACTAATAAAATCACTACATTGATACAACTGTGCAGCCTTGGTATCTTGCAATTATAACCTCCGAACCAGTACTAGCACAATATTTAGCATACCGCAATACAAAAATAAAGTGGCTCGATCCTTCTTTTCCTACAGAGCACCGCAATTATGGAATAACCTCAGCACAAAATGCACCTGTCATGGTGAATATATTTTATTACCTGTTATGTATTCAATTTATATATGTGTGTATAATATATATATATGCTTATATTAGTTGCACTCAAGTGGATTCATTTTGCTAAATTTATTTTTATAGGCCCAATGAATCCTGCAGCTCTTCATTCATTCATAAAATAATAATAATAATAATAATAATAATAATAATAATAATAATATATATATATATATATACACACACACATACATACACACACTTTAAATGGATAGAAAAGGAGTGAAAACTTAAAAGTTTATTCAGCAAAGAGGGATCTGTGTAGAACTGATAAATTGCAAATTTTAGGAAAAATCAAGCGCACTGGGAAAATAGCTTTTGGGGAATTTTTCCAATCTGCCCCTTTTTTTATTCAATTTGCAATTCCATTTTTAAACTATCCACATATCCCTTTTCAGTGAATAACTAGCAGCAGGCTCATACTGTATTCCCCTTGGGGCACTCAATGTCTTTACGGTTGTGTCTAACATTACTGCACTGAGTACAGCAATCATAAAATGCAACTAAACAGCTTCCTTATCACATTTTACAAAAACCCTCTAATTTTGCTTCCTTTAAATTGTACACTGACTGAGCACACTGCGGTATTAATGTATATCATTACTCTGCATGCCATGCTTTTTGTTAGGTTATCAAGTTTCAGAAAGTCTTATTTATAAAATCAAAAATACTACGTATACACAAACGGTACTTTTAATAAAATTGTGCATGTTTCTAGCACACCCCCCCCACCCCCCCCTGTCCCCACCCCACTAAACTGGAATTGGAGACCAATTTAATCGTAAAAATGGTACAATTCATCTTTTTTTCCCAGTTTGACTATTTTGAACTAAAACTTTCATTTCTCCACATGTTGCATTAAGCTCCTTAGTACGGAAATCTGATTGTCATTCTTGACTGGTCATTATATATAAAAAAAATGTAGACCGAGGTGAGAAAAGGTGGACCATTCTTTCATTCCCCCAGCTGCCTGTTTCTCAGCTCTTACCCCGGTATAGGGGGAGCTTGTATAATTTTAATATGAGCTGGCCTTGCAGCTGTTCAGACAAACCATGCGTTAAAGAACTCTGAGGAAGGGGATGTTGCATTGCTGTAACTAAAGGCTTTATTTACTAAAATCTGGATTGAAATACGATTTGCAAAATCGAGCTTAGAAATGGTTTTTGGAGGATTCCACTGCAGACACTGCTTGGCTACTATGACTTCAGTTTTACAATTTGCACTACAGAATTGGCGTTTAGTGAAGCACCTAGGAAAATATCTATAGATGGAATTCTAACACAATTAACCTAATTTATACATACATACACACACATATATATATATATATATATATATATATATTATCACAGTGCAAACGTGAATCGTGTAACTGTGAGCAAGGCAGTGATTTTGAACAAATTGCATAATAAAGAAATTCTATTGTGAATGCCGGTTTAATTAAAATGCATCAATATTCCCAATCTGAATCCTAAACTAATGACGAAAATCATGATGTTTTACATTTGTAACGTTACAGCATCCTTACGAAAGGCAGTTTTATTAGGCTCAGAGATTCCTGCTCTGACCTCATTTTCCCACCAATGGAAAAGTCATGTTATCATCACAGCAATTAACCTTTAAGCTAGATAGGCGACACTATCAAAAATAAATGTGGGACTTACTGGTTGATTTGAAAATACCCTAGTGAACTCTGTATTGATTGATGGATGACTCAAACACTCATCTCCTCTTTCAATAGAGCTGGCCCATAAATAGACAGCGGGTGATAAAGAACACTTAGCTATGTGTATGTATTTTTTTTTTTACATTTATTAGTGTCATTAATAGAGCAACTACATATCCGTAGTGCTGGACAATTTGTGGTAAAAAAAATATCAGCATGTGAAATTTGTATTGCCTGGCGCCCAGGACATGTAGTTCCGGAGGTAGACAGGCAGTTTGTTTTGGTGTTTAGCGGCAGGGAGGACAGTATTTGGGGCACGGCGTATGACCGCTATACAGTCAGTACTTGCAGACAACGGTAAAGGCTGGATCAGTGGTTCCGGCACGCTCTAGAGAGCAGCCACTGAGAGCCAAAAAGCTCTGTCTAGGGAGGATCCCAACATAGACATTTGTGTAGTACTCTTGTCCATGCGCAAAAGTACAGCAAGAGCTTGCAGAAGAAAATGGAGGTGGCCAGGGAAAACTCTCCTTTCCCTGCACCCTGTGGCCACCTCACTGCAAGTGGCAAAGTTACCATCTGGGATCATCAAAACATGCAAAGACCACAGACCGTGACAGGGCCGGTTTAAACATGAGGGCAAAGAGTTTTCTGCTACACTTTGCCACTGTTTGCCATAACACCATAATTTTTATTTTGATGCAATAACCGGAGATTTTCAAAGCGAGTTTCCAGCTGCTGGTAATTTGTTTATAGTAAAATCAGATGCATTTGTTTGTTCTACCATAGTTTAACCCCTCAAGGACCAAACTTCTGGAATAAAAGGGAATCAGGACATGTCACACATGTCATGTGTCCTTAAGGGGTTAAACACAGCAGGAATCATCGCCAATTTACGTTGGGCTGCATATAGGTACAACAATAGGGCAGCATTTAAAATGTATGATCCTGAAATTAAAAAAAAATTATCTGCAAAACTCAGGCTAAAACAGCCGAGTTGTGACTAGTAGCCAAGTTAGAGAAATTTTCCATACAAGTCATTTCAGCCTTGATTGAGCCATTTGGTTTTCAGTTCATTATAATCCTGTGGTTTTATTTTTTTTACAAATTTAAAACAAACTCCATTAAATGGTTAACAGATTTTAACTTCTCCAACTCGAGCTTCGTAACCAAGACGGTGAAACATCGGTGATACATCTTGGCACTGCGTGGTAAAACATAATGGAAAAATCTGAGCTGCTCTGGTGAGCGATACCTGCCTAGAGCCATCAGATTAGGGTAACACTAGACAGCCAATTTCTAACAAGGCACTATTTAGTGAATATATCCCTAATTTTTGTGTTTTTCTTTATATTTCTTAAAATTGAGTGAAAGTTGCCTTGCTTAACACTTTGTCGTACATCTAACCCATGAATGACTCACTTGAATAATATATTAATAAATAATAAATTCTAAATTAAAAAAAAAAAAAATGTAATTAAAGCATGTAGGTTTATTATTATATATATATATATATATATATATATATATATTTTTTTTTTTTTTTAAACAATATACTCTCATCGTTAATTACTTCCCATCAGCCTTAGCTCTAAAGCTGCCAAAAACATGCTTTCCTCCCAGCTATGGAATTTAACATGGTGATCTAATCATGCAAATCTTGCAACAAGCTGTTAAAATGGCTGCTCCCGTTGGCACCCAGACAGAGTTAAACAGGAGTCATTTTAATCTGTGTACGCTACAGAACTGTAAAGAGCAGGATTTGGAAAATTGGAGAGTTCTATTAAAAAATAACGATAAGTAAAATTTGCATTTTATAAAACAAAAAAATAGAGGGGAACGTCTGCAAACCCCTAAAGTACTGGAGTGTTCCTTTAAAGCTCTGCTAGGTATTCCAAATACTTCATATGATTTCAACAAATTACTTCTTGCTTTTTGATGATGGTCGCCAAGAGTAAACTGCTGTAGTATTCATATTCTCCAGGATAGATATCAGTTACCCAATGTTCCTGATTAACAAACGGATTTCATCACTCAGCATTTGATGACTAACTATTGAAGGGGGGCAATTTTTAGGTGTTACAAGTGAGATAACTCCCAATAAACCCTAGACCATGGGTTGCCAACCTGGTCCCTACCGCCCACTAGTGGGCGTTTCAAGATTCCAGGTGGGCGGTAGGGATTTCCTCATTTTTAGAGATTGGGCAGGCGTGCGGGTGCGAGCCAGCGGTACCCGTGCGACTGGGTACCGCCATCACCATTTGCGACCCCGGCCGACGTCCAAGGGGGCCATCGGGTGGCCCATGCTGTCAGGGCCACCCGATGGATGTGGATTGTAAGGGGGCCCGGTCAGCGCTGGATGCTTTAACAGCGCGACTGGGCCCCCTGTGATTACATCACAGAGCTGGGAGGAAGTGACTGCACATCACTCCTCCCAGCTAACACACAGACCACGCGGGAGGAAGACTAGGGAGTCAGAGTAGGAACTCTGACTCCCTTCCACCTGAGCCACCACTGGTCCCCAGGGAATGTCACCCTCCTGCACCTAAAAGGTAGGAAACAGGAGGGTGACTAAAATATTTTGTGTGTGTATGTGTCTTTGTATGTATGTCTTGTGTGTGTGTCTTTGTATGTACGTGTGTGTGTCATGTGTGTGTGGCTGAGTCTTTGTATGTATGTGTGTGTGTCTTATGTATGTGTCTTTGTATGTATGTCTTGTGTGTCTGTCTGTATATATATATGTGTGTGTGTGTCTTATGTATGTGTGTCTTGTCTGTATGTATATATATATATATATATATATGTGTGTGTGTATGTGTGTGTGTGTGTGTCTTTGTATGTGTGTGTGTCTTGTCTGTCTGTATGTCTTATGTGTGTGTGTGTGTGTGTGTGTCTTTGTATGTGTGTGTCTGTTTGTATGTGTGCCTGTCTGTTTGTATGAATGTGTCTTGTGTGTGTGTGTGTGTGTGTGTGTGTGTGTGTGTGTATGTATGTGTGCCTGTATGTATGTATGTATGTATGTATGTGTGCCTGTCTGTTTGTATGTATGTGTCTTTGTATGTGTATATGTGTGTCTTGTGTGGGTGTCTGTATGTATGTATGCATGTATGTATGTGTGCCTGTCTGTTATAGTGGGCTATAGTAAGTAATAGTAAGTGGGCTACCTAGCTCAGCCTTCCTACTGGGCATTGCTATAAGTAAGGTTAAAAAATAGAAAAAAGGAAAAAAAAGGTTGACAGGGGAATTGAGGAGGGAGAGGAGGGGAGCTGACGCACAGATGAGAAATCATATTATGCGCAAACAGAGAAGTGGTCTGAATATCACCGAAAAAGGAGACTTTCGTTTGTTCCTTACGAAAATCGAACCAGATATCAAATATTTAGTCTCGCAGCATCAACCTCAAGGATCTCATTAGTCACTAGTAAAGGTAATTTCAATTTACTTTATTGTTCTCTCATTAAACTTTATAAAGTTAAAAACATTATAAACATGCATTAAGTAGAAATAAAAAAGATAAATGTAGGTACATTTATTTATTTTTTTAAAACACCCTTCTTTCTAAAAAATATTCTGCATATAACACCAGGCAGCAAATACATTACACATACGTCTAGAAAGCACTTTTTGAAAGATCTCCAATGATTCAAGAGCCCCCTAAACACAGTGAAATTGAAAACCTAGGTGAAAACTATTGGTGTACACAAAAACAGGGCTATTTACAAAATTGAGAAGCGTCGAGAGCTGTGTATATTGTATTGTCTTTTGCCCCTGTTGAACAGTGCTACAGAATACGTAAGCACTTTATAAATGCCAGTAATAGCAACACAGCGAGTTTCAACTAACCCCAACACAGACAGAGCGACCTCTGCAGGGTTTATTTACTTAACTATGAATCACAGATTTGAGGCTAAAATAGTTCATCTGTGACTATATCGCAGTTGGAGAAATTCTCAAAACAAGCTTTGGTTTCCTAAAATTTGGCATTTCAGCCTTCTACAATTTGGAACTTAGTAAATAAATCTGTTTAAAGGGGAACCAGTCACTTCTCTGGAAATTACACAATTCAATAATCACTGAAAATCACGTATAACTTCTATGAACCTGATTTTCATTTTGTTTCAAATGTGTATTAGAGATTTAGTGACATTACAATCCAGTTTAGAACAAGCACAGTGAGGGTGAGAAAAAAAATGAAATATTAGGGAAAGTGTTTATCATCATTTGATAAATCTAAAAAAAAAAAAAAAGCGGCTAATTTTTCTAATTATTTTGATCATATTTATTAAAGTGCTCTAAGAGTGATTTAAAATAAGTTTTTTGTTTTCAAATTTTCCAGTGTCAGAAAAAAAAACATAAAAGTGAAACATGCTGTAAATGTAAAGAAATGTCAGAAAGACTGCGAAACGAGTTTTCGCAAAAAAAACAAAACAAACAAAAAAAAAACCCACATATTCTAAAAAATGATGGCTGGTCCGTGAAAGAAACAAGTATAGGTAAATTTTTCTGTTTCTCTTGCCCCATCTATAATCACTGACAGATGCAAAAGGCGGAGCATAAGGCATTCAAGATGGAGGTACTCAGTTCCAAGAGAGAGAGTGTTATGGTATTTTACATTTAACATCCAAAATACTCTGCAGCGGTGTATAAATAACCTTGGTTATTATACAGCTGTCTGGGGGCATCAAACCGAGTAGGGTTTTCTACTTTAAAACACATGCATAGGAGGATACAAAGGACACGAAACAAGTTTTTTCTGTTTTTAGCTGGGTTTATACGTGGTCACACTGCGGCTTCAAATAATTTTCTCTTTTTTTCATTTCACCTACAAACATACTTTGAAGACTACAAAGCATTTATCTGCAACTTGGAATTCACAACTGAATTCTGACTTGTATCAGTCTCTCTATTGCGCTAGAATATCAACATATTAACGCTTTAAAAATCCACAAACTGTGCATTAAAATGCTGGTTATTCTTTCCTGCTGGCAAAGTAAACAGCGCTAGTTATTTATTAAACTTTGAGTGGCAGTGTTCCCTCTAAGACGATTTCTGTTCTTGATCCAATACTGAAAAGAACTATATCTCGCAGTCCGATATGATCACCATTTCCAAATTACAGGGGATGATTTTTTTTATCGTACGCTTTATCTCCTGAGTCACACGTGCATATTTGGTTTTAACTCTCTGGGTTTAAACAATCTTTATATAAAAATTCTAAAGTGAATCTGAAAACACATTAGATTATATGTATTTTCTAACTCATGATAGAGAGGGAGAGATTTATTTTTAGTCACATGTCTAGCTCATATGTTGCACAATTTGAAGAGATCAAGGTTTTTCAGATAAAATAGCAGAATTAATTTTTTTAGGAAAGACAGGGTTTCACAGAAATTGCAATGCCCTGATCACTGATCACTATAAACCTGTCTATGCTAGATGAAGGTTCTTCATAAGGTTGGACTCTGGGAACATAAATGTCACTCAAATGTCACGAGTGATGATGGATTTAGAAGAATTTGGCAATCAGTGAGTTCATTGCCATGTTGATATCAGATTCAGGGTAAACAATGACAATAGAAACTTGATAGAACATGGCCTAGATGTGGGAAAACCTGGCATAAACTGAACAAAATGATTGATATAGACAGAGAACATGAATTTTATTAATGATCTCCCATACTCATTCCTCCATCTAATAACTTGTATGGTTGAGGTGTGGCTTGAGAGATACAGTTTGAGATTTATTTATAAAGATTATTTTGTATGGAATGGCCATAGTCCTATAGTTTAGAACAGGGCTCGACAAATCCCAGATGCCAGGTCGCCATGGCAACTAAGAATTTTGCCCAGGCTCCTAGGATTGGTCATCCCATTCACTTACTTCAGGGCGTCTTTGCTTGAGGCCGGAGCAAGTCATTTATGTGAAGGGGGTGAGGGTTGTATCAGTGGCGGTACGGGGGGAGGGGAAAGGGGGGACTATCAGTGTCATGAGTCACCCCCCATACATTCTTATAGTGCGGACCGACAGCCTATACTGGAGTTTATGTGAAGGGGGTGTATTAACTTTATGTAAAGTGCCCGGTGCAGGGTTTGTTATGTGTATGGGGTGCAGGATTTTTTTTAGGACAGGGGGTTTGTTTAATGGGTCAGGGTAAGGGGGTTTGTATAATGGGTCAGGGTAAGGAGTTTTGTATAACTTTTCTAAGTTAATAATTTATTTTTCATAGTTCTAGTGTTTTCAAGTTGTAATACAATTTACAAATTTGTGCAATAAATATTCTTGAAAAACAATTTTAAAAAAATGTGTGGGTGTTTTTTAAATTTTAAAGAGGGGGGGTGCCAAACTCAGGATCCGCCCCGGGTGCCAAATGCTCTCGGTAAGCCCCTGCCTCCCTCCATTGTACCAGCCCTTGAAGCCCACCCTGTCTCACTACCTGTTATTTGACAATTAAGACCACTGCTTTGTTCCCTCTTCTTGTTCACCCCCCTTCTACAAACTCTGGCCATCCCACAGTCCCGCTCTAGTTCCACTCAACGCACTTACAAGGCATGCATCTGCAATCCATCAAGGCTTCTCTATGAAGCATGTGCTTGAATCGTGACCCGAAAGATGATGACGCTGTGTTGACAACAGAGGAGTGGATGCCGGGATAACATGGCCTGGCACTGATTTACAGAGACGTTTTATAGCATTTTAAAAAGTTATATATGCTAAAAACAGGAGACCTTGAGAGATATAAATATACTCTAATACAAGAAAATGATATTAAAAATTAAGCTGGAGTAACCTTTTAACCTAATATATGTATTCTATAGGCTTGCAAAATGCATTTTCGCCTTACTCTGCAAATAACAGTAATATACAATGTATATAGATTTTTTTTTTTTTATAAATGGAATTAGGAAACTCCACACAGAAGATGCATTGCATAATAACAGTGCTGCTAAAATAAACTCAATATTAAAAAAAAACAAAAAAAACACTACATTACATGCAAACAGCACACACACTAATCTATCAAAGCAATTTCAAATCACAAAATCTTAAAATGTGAATTTAGTCACAAAATATGATCATGAAGTGCTAAGCCAAATCACTGTGGGGTATTATAAGCACACACACAAAAAGAATGCATGGAGCTCAATGATCTCAACCAAAAGGTTGGGAAGCAGCAAGGGGGCCAGTGCATACATTTTGAAATGCTCACAGGGAGGTGTGTCTTTGGGGGGAGGGGGCGGGGATAATCTAGAACGCTATAGCATTAGGAATACGTGGTTTTATTGCTAACGCTATAGTTTTCCTTTAAGTCATTAATCATTGAGGAATCCTGTAGAATATGAATTATCCATACTACAGGGCAGCACTATTTATATGCAGCCCATCTATTTGAAGTAATACATGTATTAGAAGACATGGTGGATCTGGTAGCCCTAAGTACAGGTAAAGAGAAATGGCTAGTCAAGCCCTGATTACGTCTGAGTAAGAATTCTGAGTGGTAGATTTTCCAATACATTTCTTAATTTAATTTTTTAATGTAGGCAAGGCCCGGACTGTCCATCAGGCAAACCGGCAAATGCCAGGTTGGCCGTGATGGCAAAGTGGGCCGAGGCTACAGGTTACCATAGCAACACACTGTTACATTCCCAGGAGCGGTCTGCATCCACTGGGTATGCAGAATGCTCATTCTCCCACCGGACCACCAGGTATCAGAATCCCCCTCCTGGCCACTGCCCCCTTCCCCCACATTACTGCCCCTATCCCATTTATCACATCCCCTATCCTCCACATTATTACCTCTATCCCTTATCACAAACCCTGTGTTCTTGGGAACATTTCTTCCAGAGAAAGGTATTTTTTACCCTTTTATTTCTGGGTGTTCTTTTTACTTTTGGGTGTTACTTCTGGTTCTACACGTGACATTATGCAATGTCTTTGGTCCAGAAGGGTTACTGACATTACATAGTGCAGAATGAGATTTCCAGAATTTGTCAGGGCAGACGGACTCGCTTACTGAGATTATAGAGGCTACTGCACCATTTTAACACCATAGCCCCTATCCCTTCAGCACTGCCATTACCTCCCAGCACTGCCCCTCTACTGCCCCTACCAACCCAATACAGCCCCTATGCTTACATCACACCGCTCTACCCCCCCAGATTATCATAACCTTCACACAATGCAGCCCGTATCTAGCAACTACTACAGCCCCTACACTCATCACAGCCGGTATTGAGGTTCACCCACTGGAAGCTGGATCCTGGTCTTGGGTCCAGGGTTGGTGTAGGACGGCAAGTTCCCAAGCAAAGCTGTAACGCTGCACGTGGGGACTACAGTGCTGATGGTGTCGGGTGGAGTGTTTGGATTAATCGGTGAGCACTAGGAGCATGAGTTGGCGGAGGCACCCGGTTGGGGTGCCAGGCGGTCCGTCACACTGAGCCTTCTACGTCATAGGAAAAATAGTTCTCCAACATACTGAGTGCAAAGGCGCCATCACTTGTACAGTATAATGAACACGGCGTAGAATCACAATGTCACCATGAAGACAGATCATTTGACAGCCATAGCCTTTTTTTTTTTTTATTTTAAGGTGCATCAACATGACAGAATTGTATTACCATATGCTATCATATCCGCTGCATATGTTAACTTATGCAAGAAACAATATCCGTAGTGAATTCTAATAAGCCTGTCACTTCTTTTGAAGGATTAGTAAGTAGAGTGTTTTACCACCAATATTTACAAAGGGGCAGAATTAGCAAAACAGCAATTACTACAGTTTTGTATTAACCCTATGAGTGCCACAGACATGAGTATTATAGATACTCATGCCTGTGGCACTCAGAGGGTTAATGCAAAGTAGATCTGCAATTATTTTGTCTACAATTAGAAATAAAGATGGAATAATAGATTATTGCTTAACATTTCGCACACCAGGAGAGAAACTCTAAATACTCCCAATTCTGTACCTTCCATTGCTCAGTGCTACAGAACACTGGCCCTTTTATAAACCTAAAAATATTAAAGGTAGTGCTGCAGCCCACTGTAGTGATTATGGCACCCCTCCCAGGGTAAGAAATCAAACCGTTTTATAAATGATTTTACAGCTTCCCTGGGGTCTACAGGGCGTCAGTCACAGTATCCTGTGCAGCCGGAAGCTCCTGCTAACTCCACTGAGCCAAGCCCCATCATGCAGGGCCAGCACATTGGCTGAAAGTATCAGCTGAATGCAGGGCTAATAAGCTAAGCCCTGTACTGCCAGACTTAGCTCATTGCAGAGCGTTCTAAGGGCACAAGACTAGGCAACTGGCAGCACCTAGGAAAGTTGATAACCTGTTCACAAATGATTTGACTACGTACTCTGGGACAATGCCAGGGCTCTCAATGCACCATAACCACTGCAGTGGTTGGAGTATTCCACTGCACCGGGTTATTAGCTCTCTTTAGATCAGTGATGGCTAATTTTGGCACTCTAAATATCCCAAAAGCATGTGTCCCCTGATACCAATCTATCCTGATATACATAAAAAGGAGGAGCAAACGCTATATAAAAAAATAAAAAAATCTTTATTGTAAAAGATGCTGAAAGATATTTTAAAAAAGGCACATACACAATGCAGTCAAAAATACACAAAGTAAAAACACAGTTCACACAAGATATTTATCAGAAAACAGAAATATAAGTAGGTCCTACAGAACACAAGCTGTCCTCCCTTACAGCCAAATGTTGAGGGGTGAGAGGGGCGGTGGTGTTCCTTTCTTTTACTATTGATTATAATGGAGATGATTTAGTCCCAATTAATTATTTTGTCTTAGATTTTCAATTTTTGAAATACACTACGAGTCAGGGTTTAGTACATAAACCTCTGTATGTGGCATTTTCAAGTGCCAGTGGCAAGTGAATATTTAGAGCCATGCGCTCCCAGACATCATTAATTTGGACTGGGCCCTCTTCAGTAAAGTGTCACGAATCTTATTTAATTTTTCTCATTTTAAAATCTAAAACATCAATGTTTTAAAAAGACAGATTATACTTGTCACAGCAGAACTTGCTGATGGTTATTTAAAGCCGTATTACAAAGCATTGCATATTCACACCTCCTCTACTTCTAGCCACAGATAAAAGGTCCTACCAAGGTGTGAAATGTTTGTTCACAAACAGCCCCCATGCACTAAACACAATTAACAGAGGTGAATTTCAAAACCGAAAAATCCTATAGAAGAGGCATGTTGGAAAAGCTTACTTGTAATTGTTTGAAAGCAAAAAAAAAAAGATAAATCCGAATGAGCATTGACAAGCATCAAAGGTACATCATTGATACAATCTCAGAGATTCTTAGAACACAACAATGTAAATACATAGTAGGAATCCTCTTGGAATTATCTGTATCCCTGCAGATTCTTCTGGCAGGGACAGAGTTAAAACACATCTGTTCTCCACAAGACAGATCTCATGTTAACCTAGGATAGAGGCCCTACACAAAATTCCAGTGTATGACTGCACTGCTGATAAAAACCAGCAGTGTGCTACCCAGCCCCCCAGGATGTATGCAGCCCAGATCACATCCTGTGCAGGCTGTATTGTAAAGAACGCCCATTACCCCACCAAAAAAAAGTTACACTTCCTATCTAACAGCTCTTTGTTCTAGTAAAGTCTCCCCCATCCTAATAAACATGCTGAGATAGACACGAAAGCAACAGATCTCAGGGATGAGCAGCTTTTTAAATTGCAGATATTATGAACTATAGTCCATGTTCTTCTCAGCCAGTGCAGAAGCTTAAAAGTTAACCAGGGGTGTGTGTGTGTGTGTAAGAGCCAGTGTGTATGTGTGTAAGAGACTGTGTGTGTGTGTGGTGGGGGCTGGTGGAGGAATCTGGAGAGCCAAATGTTGATTGTCACTTTCCAATATGCTGCTTGTCAGCCTATGCACAAGGAAAGGCGGAATAACATAATGCAAAACATGCAAAAAGGTTTAGGCAAGGTTTGGGTACTGTGGTATTACTGTCCATGGCCAAAAAGTTTGCTTTGTGAGGGCTGCCAATGCCCACAAGATACCCCTGGCCTGCTAGTTGGGTGAAAGTGAAAGGATCTGGAGGGCTGTGCTCTCTTTCGTTGGCCCCTTCCCTGGGCTTGAAAGTGACATTCGCTGCTACCCACTGTTCTGTGCCAGGGCCACAACAAGTATGAATTGGAAGGACTTGCATCATTACTGAAACTGCCAGGGCTGGCTAAGCATCAAGCTTAACACCTAACACCTAAGGGATCAGCCATCAGCCTTAAAGGGACACTATGGTCACCTGAACAACTTTAGCTTAATGAAGCAGTTTTGGTGTATAGAACATGCCCCTGCAGCCTCACTGCTCAATCCTCTGCCATTTAGGAGTTAAATCCCTTTGTTTATGAACCCTAGTCACACCTCCCTGCATGTGACTTGCACAGCCTTCCATAAACACTTCCTGTAAAGAGAGCCCTATTTAGGCTTTCTTTATTGCAAGTTCTGTTTGATTAAGATTTTCTTATCCCCTTCTATGTTAATAGCTTGCTAGACCCTGCAAGAGCCTCCTGTATGTGATTAAAGTTCAATTTAGAGATTGAGATACAATTATTTAAGGTAAATTACATCTGTTTGAAAGTGAAACCAGTTTTTTTTCATGCAGGCTCTGTCAATCATAGCCAGGGGAGGTGTGGCTAGGGCTGCATAAACAGAAACAAACTGATTTAACTCCTAAATGACAGTGAATTGAGCAGTGAAATTGCAGGGGAATGATCTATACACTAAAACTGCTTTATTTAGCTGAAGTAAATTTAGGTGACTATAGTGTTCCAAATGAATGCCAATAATAACAACAATTATAGGTGTGCAATAAGAGGAGATCAGCCTCTGTCCCTGTCATCATAAAATCCCCACCTGCGCAGGACTGCAAATTCCATGATGCTTAGTGAGGCTAACTGAGCCTAGTTGGTCTTGTTTTAGCTATTGTACAGCGCTGCAGAATATGTCGACACTATATAAATAATCTGAGAATCCTAATTTTGGACTGTCAGATAAGAAGAGAGGTATTAACCAATAAATATTTTTATTTGTTCACTAAATATTTACTATTGTTGATTACCTAAACGTTCAGTAAATAAACCTACTTTTAGTTAGAAAATTCAAAAGCAGTTCAGTGAATAATCCCAGTTTAATCTGATAATCTACAATTTGGAATGTCAGATTAAGCAGGGGCTTATTCACTAAACATTACATTTAGATTACTAGATTAAATTAGGTTTACTCACGTAGGATTGCCTGTAATTACAAAAATATACTTTGGTGAATAACCTTCCCCCCACCCCCATTTAGTCTGAGAATCCAAAACAACAATTTAGTGAATACACCCTGTTTAACCTAAAAATTTTAATTTTGCAAAGTCAGATTTAAAATGGTTTATTCACTAAATGTTACTTTTGGATTTCCAGATTAAAATAGGTTTATTTATTTAGGACAGAATTGATAGGGATTACATATACTACTTTTAATGAATAAATCACATTTAATCTGAGAATCCAAAATCTGCCTTTAGACCATAAATGCCCCCAAAATAAAATCTGTAATACTCACTCATCTCTCTTCTCTGTTCTGTCTTAAATGAAGTTGGAACTTCTGTTTAATGCAAGTATATGAAGGCAACCAGAGTAAGTCCTACTCAAAACAATGCTCTGGTTGGCTGCATTCACTATGGCTCACTCTGATTGGTTGCATTCTTTGTAGGTTTGTATTAGTATTATTTGGCTGTTCCTTGGAGAGTACTGTAGTTCCAATCACACTGAAGACAGAAAACAGAACAAGGAAGATGGGAAGGAAAAATGGAATTGCAATTAAGCAGAAATGCAAATAGATTACACAGATGCAATGTGTCCATCAAGCAATGTGATTTTTGTATAAAGCATTTTCAAACTGATTAGTTCATTCTTGATTAGGATTAACGAAAAAACCCAAAATTTGGACACCTTTTAATTCATCCAAAAACAAATGCAGGTCTAGAAGGTAGATCTCGAGCTTTCAATGCATGATGGGAGTTGTAGTTGTACAATTACTGGGTATGTACTTTTTGGCCACCCCTGGTTTAACCCCTAAACCAGTCCTTGTAATGTCCTTATAAAGCAATGTTCTAACTGAAGTGTGCCCTGGTAGACACGATATAGGAGTGAACAGTTTATTTACAAGTTGGAAACAATGAAACCTTCCCCCACCTCCTGCAATCAGACTCGGTTTAGGGGAAATTGCTTCCAGATAGAAAGGAAACCTTTAAAAAATGTTTCCCCAGACTGAGCCAGTTAAAGGTAGGGGATGACCAAAGCATACACGATTACAATATTTCCTAATGGTGTTATTTACCTTCCACACTCAACATATAGTGACCCTTTCTGGTTTCAGACAAACTCATACTGCCTAGCAGTACCCTCAGCCAGCCTTTCTGGGTAATCTGCCCATTTTACACCCTCAGCCAGCCTTTCTGGGGTACTGTGCCCATCTTACACCCTCAGCCAGCCTTTCTGGGGTACTGTGCCCATCTTACACCCTCAGCCAGCATTCCTGGGTACTGTGCCCATCTTACACCCTCAGCCAGCCTTTCTGGGTACTCTGCCCATCTTAAACCCTCAGCCAGCCTTCCTGGGTAATCTGCCCATTTTACACCCTCAGACAGCCTTCCTGGGTAATCTGCCCATTTTACACCCACAGCCAGCCTTCCTGGGTAATCTGCCCATTTTACACCCACAGCCAGCCTTCCTGGGTAATCTGCCCATTTTACACCCTCAGACAGCCTTCCTGGGTAATCTGCCCATTTTACACCCTCAGCCAGCCTTCCTGGGTAATCTGCCCATTTTACACCCTCAGCCAGCCTTTCTGGTGTACTGTGCCCATCGTACACAGTCAGCCAGCCTTCCTGGGTACTGTGCCCATCTTACACCCTCAACCAGCCTTCCTGGGTACTGTGCCCATCTTAAACCCTCAACCAACCATCCTGAGTCTTTGTACATGCTACACCCTCAGCCAGCCTTTCTGGTGTACTGTGCCCATCGTACACAGTCAGCCAGCCTTCCTGGGTACTGTGCCCATCTTACACCCTCAACCAGCCTTCCTGGGTACTGTGCCCATCTTAAACCCTCAACCAACCATCCTGAGTCTTTGTACATGCTACACCCTCAGCCAGCCTCCCATCGTTTCTTGACAAGTATGCTTGGTACTTGCGATCTATCCAGTTTGTCAATCTGCCTCACAACCTTTCCATGAGTATGGGTATGTACCCGTTTACCCATTCTTACTCGCCGAATACCCAGCACCTTACTCCATGCCCAGCTGGACACCCTGATTGCCCTATTCACTTCTTACTACCCTGATTGCCCTATTCACATCTTACTACCCTGATTGCCCTATTCACTTCTTACTACCCTGATTGCCCTATTCACTTCTTACTACCCTGATTGCCCTATTCAAATCTTACTACCCTGATTGCCCTATTCCCAGCTGAATCCTCAAGCTGTGCTGCCATCTATATACTTGCCAGCCTCTCTGCCCCATCACACAATGAATGCCCTCATGCCTATAGACGAATTGCCTCCAGCTCTATCCCATACCCAGTCTGTACCCTGACTGCCACCCACCCACATTGCTGGCCCCCTCCCCTTCACAGACAGCAACAACACCGTAAACTGCAAAGAGAGAACTTACCAGCGGGATGTACAAAGCAGACCGCCTCCTGCATCCAGCGCAGAGAGAATCCACTCAAACTGTGCCCGCTGCTCTGCCCTCCCTATAACCACACTCTGCCCGCTGCTCTGCCCACACTGTGCCCGCTGCTCTGCCCTCCCTATACCCACACTGTGCCCGCTGCTCTGCCCACACTGTGCCCGCTGCTCTGCCCTCCCAATACCCACACTGTGCCCGCTGCTCTGCCCTCCCTATACCCACACTGTGCCCGCTGCTCTGCCCTCCCTATACCCACACTGTGCCCGCTGCTCTGCCTTCCCTGTGCCCACACTGTACCCACTGCTCTGCCCTCCCTGGCTGCTCTCTCTGCCTGAGATATAGGACTGAGAGAGCCACGTGGATTGGAGGAGACAAGTTAAACACAGAGGGCTTCGCTCCGCCCTGTTAGCTGCTCACAGGGGCTCTGTGGCCCCCGTGGACAGCTGTGTCATCATCACACTGGGAGGCTCCTGCTTATCAATAGCTCAGCTGGGGCTCCTGCCTGCTCTGCTGCCAGCCCTGGTCCTGCTCTGCTCCCACTCTGCTGCCAGCCCTGGTCCTGCTCTGCTCCCAGCCCTGCTCTGCTGCCAGTCCTGGTCCTGCTCTGCTCTGCTGCCAGCCCTGGTCCAGCTCTGCTCCCAGCCCTGCTCTGCTGCCAGTCCTGGTCCTGCTCTGCTCTGCTGCCAGCCCTGGTCTCTGCTCCCAGCCCTGCTCTGCTGCCAGTCCTGGTCCTGCTCTGCTCCAGCCCTGGTCCTCCTGCTCTGCTCCCAGCCCTGCTCTGCTGCCAGTCCTGGTCCTGCTCTGCTGCCAGCCCTGGTCCTGCTCTGCTCTGCTGCCAGCCCTGGTCCTGCTCTGCTGCCAGCCCTGCTCTGCTGCCAGTCCTGGTCCTGCTCTGCTCTGCTGCCAGCCCTGGTCCAGCTCTGCTCCCAGCCCTGCTCTGCTGCCAGTCCTGGTCCTGCTCTGCTGCCAGCCCTGGTCCTGCTCTGCTCTGCTGCCAGCCCTGGTCCTGCTCTGCTGCCAGTCCTGGTCCTGCTCTGCTCTGCTGCCAGTCCTGGTCCTGCTCTGCTCTGCTGCCAGCCCTGGTCCTGCTCTGCTCTGCTGCCAGCCCTGGTCCTGCTCTGCTCTGCTGCCAGCCCTGGTCCTGCTCTGCTCTGCTGCCAGTCCTGGTCCTGCTCTGCTCTGCTGCCAGTCCTGGTCCTGCTCTGCTCTGCTGCCAGTCCTGGTCCTGCTCTGCTCTGCTGCCAGCCCTGGTCCTGCTCTGCTGCCAGCCCTGGTCCTGCTCTGCTCTGCTCTGCTGTCAGCCCTGGTCCTGCTCTGCTGCCAGCCCTGGTCCTGCTCTGCTCTGCTGCCAGCCCTGGTCCTGCTCTGCTCTGCTGCCAGCCCTGCTCTGCTCTGCTGCCAGCCCTGGTCCTGCTCACAGTCCTGGTTCTGCGATGCTGCCAGTCCTGTTCCTGCTCTGCGATGCTGTACTCTGCTTTGTTGTGTTTTAGTGTGCTCTGCTGTACACTGTTCTGCTGTAGTGAGCTCTGCTGTACTCTGCTCTGCTGTATTCTAGTGTGCTCTGCGGTATTCTAGTGAGCTCTGCTGTACTCTGCTCTGCTGTATTCTAGTGTGCTCTGCTGTACTCTGCTCTGCTGTATTCTGGTGAGCTCTGCTGTAGTGTGCTCTGCTGTACTCTGCTCTGCTGTATTCTAGTGTGCTCTGCTGTACTCTGCTCTGCTGTATTCTAGTGAGCTCTGCTGTAGTGTGCTCTGCTGTACTCTGCTCTGCTGTATTCTAGTGAGCTCTGCTGTACTTGTGGGGTGCTGTATTTGGGGTTCTATATGATGTGTGCTCTATTTTTCTGTACTCCGCTGCTCTCTGTATCTAGCACATCTTCAGTTGCATTCCCAGAACCAGGATGAGGGTGACT
This sequence comes from Pelobates cultripes, assembly GCA_933207985.1. Classification (NCBI taxonomy): domain Eukaryota; kingdom Metazoa; phylum Chordata; class Amphibia; order Anura; family Pelobatidae; genus Pelobates; species Pelobates cultripes. Next base: position 316,182,491 of record OW240915.1, read on the forward strand.
GGATCTGGCTGGCTGAGATCAATAGGAATTGGAGTGACCAGCAGATGGAGTCTGCGTGGCAGTTATACTAATCGATTGGTCAGGCACCATAGATTGAGTCGCTGGATATGTCTATCCACATATTGGACAGTTATTAAAATGAATCTGTCTGCTGAGGATAATAGGAGTTAGTCCCCGGTATGTATGACGCCAGGGATTGGTATTGATATAAAGTAGCAATCCCAGAAAACATTTTCAGGCTGGACAAATGGAGTGCCAGGGATTGTCTAATGATGTATACAGGACAGTGATCCAAAATAAACTGGTGGACTGCCTAAGGCTATAAAGAGCAACTGAAGTGGCAGAGCTTGCATATCCTGATTTATATAGGATAGTAATTGGCATTTAGTTGTCTGCTGGCTTGTGGTAACATGTGTTTGTCTAAGGCAGCTATTTATGTAAACAGTAATCCTAAATGTATTGGCAGGCTGGCTGAAGGTAATATGTGTTGGTCACCAGCAGGTGGCGTGCCAGAGTCTCTATATTATACTATATATTGGATAACAATCCAAAAGCACATGGCAGGATGCCTCATGGTTATAGGAGTTAGTGTCATCAGTCTGTGCCATGCCAGGTATTGTCTATCCTCATTTTGGTAGAGCAGTATTGGCTGTGGGTGACCGCAAACAGTGGCTGAAGTGTCAAGTTTTGGCTTTTACACTGACAGTGTAGGCGTTATGAGAGTTGGAATCCCCCAAAACAAGTATGTCAGATACTGGTTAGGGAAACTCTGTATTATGAAAAGACAGCCCCACCCTGTCAATCTGCAGCAGCACAGCAATAAGGGGCTAGCTTGCTTAATTAGCTGAACACCTCCTCAATTATAGAATGACTAATTAATAAACCCATTCTAATTCTGAACATACTGACACCAGGCACCATGACCACTTCAAATCAATTAAGTAGTCATGGTGCTTAACCCTCTGTAATGGAATGGTGGGGTGGGGGGCACAGCAGGAACATGCATTCCTCATTAGTGGTACTGCAGTAGATACACATAAAATGCCTTACATTTTACAGGGCTAATTAAAATCACCTATCTTGGCAAATAAATATTGGGATTCAGTTACACCATATGCACATATCGTGTTAAACCCACCACTGTGTCGGAGTACCCCAATATCGGTGAGTCCTACACTTATTTTAACATGGTAGATTAACATACTAACTGCTTTCAGAGACTCTCCTCAAATGTATGCTTTCATCTGGTCAGCTCCAAAATGGTGAGTGGAGGGGTGGGGGCTAAATCCGAAAAGAATCTGGACTGGATTCTAAACATGCACAGAAAAAAGGGAATCGGAGGGGGAACACTATGAACATTCACTTCTCAGTAGCGGTGCTGCCATAGAGACCAACATTTATACAAAATACAGATTAAAGGACCACTATAGTGCCAGGAAAACATACTCGTTTTCCTGGCACTATAGTGCCCTGAGGGTACCCCCTCCCGCCCGGCTCTGTGGAGAGGAAAGGGTTAAAACTTACCTTTTTTTCCAGCGTCGGGCGGGGAGCTCTCCTCCTCCTCTCCACCTCCAATCTTCCCTTTCGGCTGAATGCGCACGCGCGGCAAGAGCTGCGCGCGCATCCAGCCGGTCTCATAGGAAAGCATTCATAATGCTTTCCTATGGACGCTTGCGTGTTCTCACTGATTTTCACAGTGAGAAGCACGCAAGCGCCTCTAGCGGCTGTCAATGAGACAGCCACTAGAGGATTTGAGGGCTGGATTAACCCATTTATAAACATAGCAGTTTCTCTGAAACTGCTATGTTTATTAAAAAAAGGGTTAACCCTAGCTGGACCTGGCACCCAGACCACTAAATTAAGCTGAAGTGGTCTGGGTGCCTAGAGTGGTCCTTTAAGGAACACCGCTAGATATGCTGCTTTTATACTGAAATGTAAGTGAATAAATATTTTGTATTTTTATAATTTTATTCACATTCGTTCTTGCCTTCAGCTATAATGGAAACTACTAGCTATTTACTACATATAGTGAACATCTAATGTCCTGCCACATAACATCTCTCTCTGTCAGAGGATTTCTGAAAAGCTCTATATTTGAGTGACCATTTGGAAGTCCATATTATATGGCGTTACACAGTTAGGCACTATGTATTTTTCTCTTGGTTTTTTTTAGTCTTATCCCCTATTTTGTAATTTATTTGTAATTTGTTTTAAAGTTACAGGAACATCTCCCAGCCATAGGAAGTATTTGTCCTTTTATGTAGATTTGGCACTGCACACATTGATTGGTTGCACATTTTGGATATAAGAATGTCAATTGATTCTTACGATTTTGTAGACTCTGACCTGGCAATGTTTTGACCTTAAAGGGACAGTCTGTGCACCAGCATAACTTTAATGTATTTGATATTGGCCTCATTCGTACGCTGTATTTTTTTTGCATGCTGAAATCTTTATAGTTTTTGTATAAGAAACAAAAAATGTCAGAATGCCACATCATAAGCCTGCCTCTTTAGCCACACCCACTCACTTCAGAAAAATACTTCCTCATCAAAGATATGCTCACAGCTCAGCCACTGACAGTCAGGGGCGGATCCAGAACCAAATCTCGGGAGGGGCACTTAAGTGGGCTAGAGCGGGGTGAAAAGTTTAGGGGATAGGAGGCTGTACACATATGCGGCCACACCGTAATATGGAAACACAATAACACACTGACACATACACACAGATACAAACATACCTTCAGACACATACACTGGCACACCCACAGATAAAAACCTATACCTACACAGGCACACACACACACATACCTACACACACAGATACTCACACACACACACACACATACCTGCACATAAACACACTGGCACATAGATACACACATACCTACACATGCACACTGGCGCATACGCGCACCCACACACACACACACACACACATATCCCTACACATACACAAAATGACACACATACCTTCACACACACACAGATACAAGGTAATAGAATATACAGGCAAAACTCCATGTACTGAAGGTGTACTTATTGGAGGGTAGAACAACTTAAAAGTGCACGTGCGACGTTTCGGCCCTTGGGGGGCCTTAATCATGTTTAAGTCCCTCTAGGGCTGAAAAGTTGCACTTTTATGTGGTGTTCTACCTTCCAATAAATACACCTTTAGTACCTGGGGTGTTGCCTGTATATTCTATTACCTTGTATTGTTGGACGGATTAGCAGTGTCTATGTAATGCAGAGCACCTCTGAGGCTGTGGGCCGGAGTGAAAAGCGGAACCTGAGTGCAGTGGATTACGTTGTCTGTGGTACACACAGATACACACGCATATATACTCACAGATACACATTAACACTCACAGATGCACACACTGACACTCCGATACACACTGACACTCACAGATGCACACTGACACTCACAGATGCACACTGACACTCACAGATACACACTGACACTCACAGATACACACTGACACACACAGATGTCCCCATACCTAAACATACACACTGACACACACACAAATTGCAGCTTCCATAATGTTAAGCACCCTCCTCTCTGCTTAAATACCTTTTTCTTTGCAGGGAGGTGACTTCCTGAGGCTGGCTGATCCTGATGGGAGTCTGAAGTTGCAGAGCTCTCTCTCCTCCCTCCTCCTTCTCTCCCAGCTGCATCCTGCGTGTTCTCAGCGCCCGCGGTCTGTAGATGTCCGTGTGGCAAACCTAGCCACTTGTAGGATAATGGACTATCTATATCAAAAGGTTGTCTGTAATAACCGCTGTAATATATGTGTAACATTGGTTTATACTGTTATGTGCATAGAATTTGTATGCTACCAGCCGAAAGCCGCTAGCATTCATTTATTTAGTTTCACGAACAGCGACTTTACTGGCTGTTCGTGAACCGAATGAGCTACCCCCTAATAGCCCACACATAGAGGGACGTGTGGCACACATTAACTCATTAAGTACATTGTTGCAATCGGTAATTAAAGACTTTCCTAGGTGGCCGTCATTCGGCTACTGACCACGCGGCGGTCGGCCATCTTGGATCCTTTGTCTCACCAGTGGTGTTTGGTCGTCGAGCTCGTGGAACTGAAAATGGCTACTCGACGGCACGAGCACCGTGGGACTTCCAGGCCGTTCGGGAGCTCCGGTCTTTTGCTAGTGTGGTTCCCCATCGGTGTTCGGTACTTTTAGGCAAACTCAACGGCAAAGTGTATTTCGTGCGGCGTTCGGTTGTGTGTTTTTTTTTTTGTTTTTTTTGAATTTACGTTTTCTTTATTTTTATCTCACACTATTTGCCACATTGTAAACATAAGGTGAACAGAAAAAAAAAAAAGGAAAAGGGACATGCATAACTCTCGCAATACATATCATCACGTTAATACCTATTATTCTAATTTTTTTTTTTATACAGCTTATATATTTATTTCATCTGTATTTTAACCCTTTGTAATTCTGTATTACAGCATCCCGAACAACAACAAAAAAAAAAAAAAAAGGGAGGAGGGAGGGGATTTTAAAAACACATTGATATTATCGTTTGGCCTTTTATTCTTTTAAGAGTCTTACTTTACTTCTTATTGCTAAAGTGCTTATTTATCTTCTATTAAATTAATTTTAATATAAATTTCTTGCTACTATCCCTATTGGATATTGGGTAAAAAATGCCGGAAGAAAATTTGGATGCTCGAATAGTTACATTACCCAAAACCAGTAGCTCGCCCGTGTATGCCCAAAAACTAATTCTTATTAATAGCTTGGAGGTAAGTTTGCCACATTTGGGCTATTTGGGGGCTCAGTTTCCCTATTCTTCTTTGGTTCCACATTAATAGTTCATATTCTACCGTTGTCGACATTACATCTTCAATTTCTTGTAGTGAAGGTAAGTCTTTGGACTTCCAATATCTGGCAATTAGTATAGATCCTGTGCTCAGTAGGAGAAATATCATTTTCTTAATTACTTTAGTGATAGCGTTCGGTTGTTTTAGCTGGGATCTGAGCGGTATTCCCACGAAATGTGCACTCAGACCCCAGCTATCTACCGAACGTCCATTCATTTAAATAAACGGAATATTGCTAACGTTATGTATTTAAAAGTAAAATGCCGGTTCTGCTGCATGGAGGGATAATCCACTTAACCGTATATTACAGTGGGAGTATTCCTCTCGTCCAGCAGTGCCTGATGGGAGAAATGCTCAGAATGTTAAGTCCCCCATGTAGTCCCCTACTGTATTACCCCTGCTATGTCAGTAAGGAAACCCCTTGCATGGGGACTTGCATAAATACTGGATGCTGTGAATAAAAACCTCAGTTGACTCCCAGAACTGTATTTCATCCGGTTACTGGGGGATTTGGGATATTGCCTTACTTTTCAGCGCTGACTGTGGATTACCTTCTGTACCAGCGGAGATCGTGGGATTTAATATTGTAGCTCCGCTACAGTCCCCATACCTAAACATACACACTGACACACACAGATGTCCCCATACCTAAACATACACACTGACACACACAAATTGCAGCTTCCATAATGTTAAGCATCCTCCCCTCTGCTTAAATACCTTTTTCTTTGCAGGGAGGTGACTTCCTGAGGCTGGCTGATCCTGATGGGAGTCTGAAGTTGCAGAGCTCTCTCTCCTCCCTCCTCCTTCTCTCGCAGCTGCATCCTGCGTGTTCTCAGCCCCCGCGGTCTGTATGCTGGTTGGAAGTAACAGTCACTTCCTCCCAGCACTCCCTGCAACTTTAAAGCGGCCCGGTCTGCCAAAGAGCTGCAGCACCCGACCGAGCCCCTAATAAGGTCGCTCAACTGATGGCAGTTGCACTATTTTCTCAGGGGGGGCAATTGAGACTGTGCTCGTGGGTAAGGAGGCAGGATTATGGTGCAGAATTCTGTAAAACATTTGAGCATATAAAAATACAGCACATTAATGTGGCCATAATCTATCACATGTAATAAAATTGTGTTGATGACCGAAGTGTCCCTTTAAGCCTGACATACACCTCAATGAGGTTGAAACACTGCCAGGTCAGTTTGGTGGCTAAATAAAATACCACTCTTCCATCCCAGTATAGACTGAGCATTCATTGATTTTTACCTTTTTGTAAGTGTCACATCTTTACCTCCTGGTAGCACTGAACACTTTCATAATGCTTGACTGTATTTTTGGTTCATTGTATTGTACTGGCTCATGCGTCTCGACACACAGTTCTATTTAAGAGTGCTCCCAGTAGTATCCACTAATTTGTTTTTCCCGGAGCCTGCTATTTTCTGAAAACAGCAACATAACGCTGGGAAGATTTGACATGGATCATCGGATGGAGAGAAAGAAACTGCTCACTTATCAATGAGGGTCACTGAAATAATTAAAGAGGGGGAACAAAATGTAGTTTTAAATAAGAATAAACTGTAGCTTTATCATAGTAACACGTTCTGCTGCACATAGCTGCCAATATTAAGACAATGTTTAGTTTTAACAGTGTGAGAGAATTAGTGAACCCACCAGAATGTATTTTAATTCCTGCCCTTAATTAACCACTACAGCACATTGTAGAAGTTATGGTGCAATCTTTCATTCCCACATTTTCTGCCAAGACATTTTCCAGTGGTTTGACAAAAACAATGGATTCTCTTGATAAAGAAAGTTCATGTTTTCTCAGGACTAAACTCTGAATTGTTGTAATTTCAATTTGAATGTCAAATTTGAAGCTAAAATGGATGATGTAGAAAAAAATTGCCAAATCCGCTCTAATCACTGCTTGGTTATTTTAACCTCTGTTTTAAAATTAAGATTTAAAGGGACACTTCACTACCCAAATTAAAATTTAAAAAAATCAGTTTAGTAGATTTACCCCTAATGAAAACATGCATACATTTAATAATGCATTTTTTTTAAGTTGTGGGTGTATCTAAAAACAGCTTGCAAAAGCTGCAGTTCTCTTGCAAACCCTTCCCTTCTTCCCCTAGCCCAGATTTTCTGTGGCTGACCAATCACAGACTTCCCAATGCAATTACAGCGCTGCGGAATTTGTTGGTGCTTTATAAATGCCAGTAATAATAATAAATGGGAAGTCTTTGCAAGGCAGGTGCTCTGTGCATTTGCAACCTATTGAATTTAGCTCCACTGAGCTAAACAATCAGGAAGTAGCATGACCAGTTATTTTACAGCTAGGGGGTGCAACCAGATTTATTTATAAAACTATAAATTTCTTTTGATATCTGCACTTGTTTTAAAAAATGAATTGAGGACACACTATCTTTAGCAAGCTGAAGTGCTTTAGGGGTCTGGAGTGTCCCTTTAATACACTGTTTTTTTTTTGTTTTTTTTTAACTTGGAGAATAACAATATCGATGTTTCTTTCAATTCCACATTATCCTTTCAAAGATGTCCACTGCCGGATAGCAATAGTAGGATAGGCTGTTTGATTTTTAAATTTGGGTTCCAAGATATCAAACATAGTAAATGTGCTGAATTGTAATTTTTAATCTATTCATTTAATCTTTACAAAAATAGGGTTGAGGTAGTTAATACATATAGCTTGTCTTGCAATAATTGAGACAAAGTTCTAAAATATTTGTGCAGAACCAAAGAACATTGTTTTTATCGTGTAGGTGACAAAAATACATACAGGGATATCCACTAGAGTGAGGATTCAATGTGAATTTAAGGTCGCAGCACCCGAACGGAAAACATAGCTGATGTAGAGATTTTTTTCCGTTTGGCTACTTTGACTTTAAATTAGAAATCACTTAGAATTTTCACTTTCGTGAATGACCCTGAAAAGTAAACATAAAATTGTCAGACACCCAGTGCGGACTGAACACTCCGTCACATCGGTCATGAACATCACTTCCTGCTGTCTGCGGTGCTCTGTGTGAGGGAGTGAGGCAGAATCCTGGGATGGGAAGTGATGTCCATTCCTGCTCTCCTCTGCGATGCTCTGTGTGAGGGAGAGGTGGGGTCCTGGGCTTTGGGCTTTGTGAAATCTTATCTTTCAATAGTTGCATATCCAGTATCTGTAACCTTCCTTTACTCACCAATAATATCTCATACCAATAACTTAATGAGAAGAATTGCGAACCAGCTGAACGTAAGATTTGTCCGTGTGTATTACAATTTATTACAGCTATTCGGCTATTGCTGTAATCTGAATCCAATGTTCAAGGCAAGGCGATGACAATCGGGGTTTGGGATTAAGGGCCCTCCTTATAAAACAAACATACACCTCAGTTGTCTAAATCGAGATCATTACCCAAGGTGAGAGGGGCAGCGAGGCAACGTTTGGAACAGTAGCTGCCTTGAGATTAACTCCTATAGTTGATAATGTTTCACTTCATATTTACTTGCCTCACAAATAAGGTGGCGCACAGAATGCTAAATCAAGGGAGACATATATTGACAGGCGCTCCATTTGATTCTGCGTGCCTTGCCCACCAGGATATCAGAAATTGTACAATGAGAGGGCATACCTGGAGGCACCAGGCAACTGCTGAGGCTGAAACCTCTCCTTCAAGAACAAAATTGTGGTGGTTGTTTTACTGTACTGTATGAGTGGCTTCTCCGCTTTCCCCTAGTGCAGTACTACCTTTACAGTGTGCAGGGTTACTGCCATGTGACCCCAGCGCCCAAGCAAACACCAACCAAAGATAGTTGCAGACAGGTGATGCTAGGACATAAACTGGTATTCAGGTTACCCCACAAGTTTGCTGCACCCCCCTGTACACCAGGGACGTAAAAGCACAACAGAACCTTTCTCCTCACAGCTTAGACAGGTGCGCTCCATCCGGATTGTTATTTTGTATTTGTGTAAATTGGTATGTGTGTTTCTGTTTTTGGATAAGCTGGTGTGAGAGTGCATAAATTACATTGTGTGTGCACTGGTTACAGTGTGTGTCAATGTGTGTGTGTGTGTGTCGAAGAGTATGGAACATGTCTGCATTTACTAGTGGTTTGTCTCTAGTATCCCTATATGTAAGATACCAGAGGACAAAAGTGGGACAGGGACACGGTCAGTATAAGATGTTGTGCATGTGAGGCTGCATACGGTGGTGTATGTGGTTGGAGGTTTCTTGTGGAATTGCGTCTGTGCAGAGGTGACTGTTTTGTAGCTTGTGTCTAAAGGAGCCCGTGGTGTGTTATGTGTGGCTAGGGACCTTATGTGTTTTCACGGGCTGTAAAGTGTGTATGTCTAGGCGGGTTTTGTGTGTCTGTCTATTTGATGTAGAGAGAGAGAGAGCACAAGCAGCTTTGTAGGTATTACGCTTCTGTAACACCCATCACTTATTCACCAACAGTTTTCTTAACTTTGCCCTGCTTGGGGACACTTTGTTTTAGTAACTGATTAATAAGACGACGTTTAGAAGATGAGTCCCACCAGTTTTCAAACATTAAGGGTTATAGCAACTAAGTCTTAAAGGGACACTCCAGGCACCCAGACCACTTCTGCCCATTGGAGTGGTCTGGGTACCAACTCCCACTACTCTTAACCCTGCAACTGTAATTTTTGCAGGATTAACTCCACCTCTAGTGGCTGTCTAGCTGTAGACAGCCACTAGAGGGCACTTCCTGCATCATAGCACAGAAAACCTGTGCTAGAACGTCGCTGGACATACTCAATCTTTGTGAGGACCTCCAGCGTTGCTTAATTCCCCATAGGAAAGCATTGACAAGCATTCAGTCTCACCCACCGGCCGACGTAATACAGAGGAGGAGCGGAGGAAGAAGCAGCGACGTGGGACATGTCGCTGCCTCTGGTAAGTTACTGAAGGGGTCTTCACCCCTTCAGCAACCGGGGATAGGGGGGTGGCAGGGAGAGGGGACCTGCAGTGCCAGGAAAACTGATTGCTTTCCTGGCACTGGAGTTCCCCTTTGACTTTCAGATTTTTATTTTGATCGTTCTGTATTTGCAAACTTCCACAGTATATTAAAACAGTGTGTATTTCTATTTATTTTTGTATCCATGACAACGTGGTGGAGAAGAAGGTGTCCTGGAATGCCTTTTCTCACACACGATTGGACCAGACGTGACGTCACACAACTAGTTGAAACATCACTTCCAGCAGATGCTGAATTTCTCAAGTGTACAGAAATATACCACAATGAATCCTATTGGTGGAAAAGTTAAGGGACATAATGGCATCCAAGAATTTGAGATGTTTATAAGGAACTTCACCAGAGAATTTACTAACTGAGAAAACGAGTTTTGGTTTTATACATTTGTTTTTACATTGAGTATTGTGTTATTTAAAGGGGCACTATAGTCCCTAGGACAACTACAGCTTATTGTAGTTGTTCTGGTGATTATAGGCAGTCCCTTCAGGCCTTTAAATGTAAACTCTGTCTTTTTATAGAAAAGGCAAAGTTTTCATTTCTCCCAACTGGAGGTGCTTCCCGGGGCAGTAATGTGCAGCACTGACTTTCAGTGTCTCCATTCTCTACGTGGAGATGCTGACCTTTCGCCAGAGAAATGTTCAATGCATGTCTGCAGATATGCTGATTGGCCAAGCTGGCATTTGCAACACCTTCATCCAATCCAATGCTTTTCCTATGGATTGACTGAGATAATCAATTCTGATTATGTCAGCCAAAGAAATGGATCAAGGGGGAGGCCTGCGCCAGCAGACCCGTGTAGCACTGGAAAAAGGTAAATTATAATCCTTTCTGATGGTCTTTCTCCGTTCACCTACCCTGTACCCTTTCTCTCACTCCCCACTGAATTTCAATAACAATTACCAGCTAACAATATGAAGAGCAGACTGTCAGTTTGAACAACAAGGCCATATTCTCCTCCCAGAGCATCACCTTCATCCTAGGGGTGGAGAGATACTGGACACATCCTGAAATAGACCTTTGCCACCACTCAAAAAGGTGTCAACTTCAAATACCTCATCCAGCCCAATGGCCATGGCGCAAGAGTATGGAACAGGCTCAAAGAGAGAGAGGAAATGAAAAAGGGAAAAAGATCAGAAAAAAAAAGGTGGGTGTCAATGACATGGATAATCTTGGAGTTGCCACCCAAAGTGCGCGCCACCTCCAGTTTATTTTTGTCTGTTTGATCTTATATCTCTATGTTAGCAGTATTATTCGAAGCTCCCATCCTAATGTGGAGGCGCCGCAGGAGTGTTTAAGGCTTCTGCATATTCTCATCTGTCAATGAAGATACGTCTGATAACCAGGGTATCCAGACTTCTAAAAAACATTTCAGTCCTGTACTCTAATGCCGCAGTTTGTTCCTCCATGGACCTAATTTCCTCTACCCAGATCTTGAACGTTGGGACTGCACGCTGCCTCAAAAGGACAGGTACCAGAGATCTTGCTACTGTGGATCATTTACACTTGGAGATCGGGGCCTGGGTGTACGGGATACGCATTGTTAAGGGTTCATAACCAACCACTTCTTCTGTTACTCTTATCAGGGCTGCATGTACTTTTTTATAAAACGAGTAATGCGAACTCCCACCACACGTGTATTATCGTATCCCTCTCTTTTCCACAGCGCCAGCACCTATCTCAGTGGTCTAGAGCAGGGCTTGACAAATTTGCTTTCATTCAAGGAGCCAGCTAAAAAAATTAGGAGCCAGTTTGTTTTTTTTCCAACGTCAAAAATACAATTCTTAAAGGGACCTTAGTCACCAGAAACACTACAGCTTAAATTAGTGACTCTGATGTCTATAATCTGCCCACATAGGATTTTCAGAGAAAAGGCAGTGTTTACCTTGCTGCCTAATAACACCTCTAGTGGCAGTCACTCAAACCATATGTGCAGCACCTACATTCAGCGAAGTGGCGGCACTGAGCGTTCCCCATAGAGATGCATTGCTTTAATGCTTCACTATGAGGAGGAGATGTTGATTGGTAATTGATCGTCTCAGTTATGGAGGCGGGCAAGCTGCGGCGAGACTGGCACGGCGTAAAAACACCGTTCCCATGCGATCGGAGGACACACACTGACAGTCAGACTGATACACACACTTAGACACACACATCCTCTCACACACTCATAAGATATGTATTATTTGATACGCACACAAAGAATCATAGATGCACACAGACAAATACACACACAAAAAAATGTGAATACATTTTTAGCCACTCTCTTGTTTCCTACCTTTTGGTCGCAGGAGAGTGGCTTCCCCGTGGTCCAGTGGGACTGGGCACAGCAGCAGACATTAGATTGGTTGGCCTGTCTGCGGCTAATGGGAGTGGGTCAAGACTCTTCTCCTGCACCAGTCTCGATCTCAGGTGCAGCTCACTGTGCACTGGGAGGAAGTGAAGGGATCTGCAATTACTTCCTCCTGGCACTGAAGCTGCGCAGGGGAACGATTGTGCGGGTGGTCGGGTCAGTGAAAAGGGGGCGGGCATTGGGTCTGTGAAATGGGGGCTGGCAGTGAACACAGACAATTTTACAAAGTGTCCTGCTAGCTTGCTAGTTCTCTGTGCGACCGCAGCGCCGGGAGAAAGTAATTACAGATCACTTCCTCCCAGTACACCTACACGGGGACTGAAATAGGAGTTGGAGGAGTGAATGGGCTGACCAATCCCAGGCACCTGGGCAAAATTCTTTGTCGCCATGGTGACCTGGTCTAGAGAGATGTTCTGTCAGGTGTCAGATACCACCTCATGAGAATTTTGTAATTTGTTTCCTGATATTTCAAACTCTGAGAGCTCAGATATGTCAAGGCCATAATTTTAGACCACTGTGGTTCAGAAAGGGACTTCCCTAACTCTTTCTCCCAACCAGCCTGAAAGGGCGGTGGGGTGGGGAGGGCCAGGGGCCCACAAGCAGCAACCCATACAGACTAAAATAATTCTATGTAGTGGTTCCCGCCGTGTGCAGATATCTTCGAACTGTGTGAGTTGTCTGGTTAGTCTCCTTATTAGGGTTATCGAGCAAACAAAGTGTGCCAGGTGGTGTAGCCAGAACTACACCGGGCAAGAGTTTGTGCATCAGTTTCAGCCCATCGTCTGTGCCTTGTCCTGAATAAATGCAAATTTATCGTGTGCCATTCCTGGGAATGCCGGGTTCGTCGTTAATACATAGGTCCATTTTAAATCTCAAATTGTGGGGGGTGGGGCTTGACTGCCATTTCGAACGGTCAAACGAGCTCCGCAATTATCATGCAGTAAAATACGATTTATTGTGCTACCCATCCTGCTACTAAAAGTCTCTCAAGTACGAGGTAGACCTGGGATGCTACTGGGCTTCCAAGAGGTACCAGGCTTTACTTACCGAGACAGATACTCTGCCTGTTGGACTTGCGGCCAGCTGTGGGACAAGCCGGGAGCTACTGGTGACCTCCCTGGTGAGAACCAGCAGACTGATTAGGGGCAGAGTCCCAACCGCCTACCCTCCACCCCCCCCCCTCACCTGGAAGGGTGGGGGTCTTCCTGGTTCTTGCTACCAAACCAACTGTTATCTCGACAGCTACTTACCTGAACTCCTGCATGATGCTCCCGCACCTACGAGCTCAGAGTAAATCCAAGATGGCGTATGCCCTCGGTTCTCAGACCAGCTCACTCCACAGCATAAGGGGGCCAACCATTACTACTTTAAACGATCCCTACAGCATTTGGATGACTTTTTTGCACAGTTCATAACAGAGCTGGAGTGACAGGCAGCACAAGCATCACATCAGGGAAGCTTGGAGGAGAGGTGGCCAGGGGGTAAGCACCTGTCCTTTGGGGATAGCCAATCCAGCCACTCCTGCTTCTACCCATGCTAGCACACCTGGGCCAAAGGCCCAAGGCCGCAGGCGGTGTAAGACCATCACAGCCATCCGTGTCTCCCTGAAGGAGAAGGACTGAGACTCTTGGAGCCACCTAGTCCACGGCTTGAAGATGCTTGCCTTAATCAAGGCCTGGGGCTGGAAGGAGGCTCCCATCCACTCAAACTATAACTCCTCCTGTGCTGGCCCTCTCGCACTGGCTGCACGTATCCCAAGCATCGGAATTGGCTGATGGCTGACTAGATACCTCCTGCAGTTCCACACCTAGAACTGAGGCGTCCTATTGACTGCAGACACCATTCTCTGCCTGAAGAGCTCACTTAGCTTTATTCAGTAGAGCATAGCAGTGTATTTATCTTTATTACTTATTGGCATACTTCTCTCACTCCCATTCTGTGAGATATTTTTATCTCCCTGGTCACCCTTGGCCCCTAGCCATTGTGGCATACCACCACTTGCCTTCACCATGACTCCAACACACTGGCTTCATTGTCAGCATGCTGGCCTCTGATCCTACAATTCCTAACTAGCGCTAGCAACAATGACTAGGGAGGATACTTAGCAACCAAAGCTCATGCGCTGTGTTTTCTCTTATTGGAGAGCAGGATGTTTCCATTACGGAGTTCATGAGCACAGGAGTCTATACCGAAGAGTTGATTGACAGGTGAGTGTAAAACTATTATTAAATAGGTATTTCACCCAATCTATATTTTTTTGCTAACAATCCTCCTGGTACAGTGTACAGCTAGAATTACTGGTGTACAGATAGATGTGATTTTAAGAATATGTATATACACATTTCTATGCAGGTATATTAATGTGTATTATTCATATATCATTATATATTACAGTGTGTGTGTGTGTGTGTGTGTGTGTGTTACACTCAGAAATTACATTAAATTGTAACATCTATGTAATAAGCACTTAGAGGCCCATTTTTCTCGTTAGGTACACATTCCGGAAAGGTAGCATATCCTAAGTGAATAAGCACATTGATAGGACTTCAAAATAAACAAAACAACTTAATTAACAACTTACAATGATGTAATCGTATACAGTCACCAACTGAGTCCCATTACCAAACTCAATATGTCTAGGTAAAAGGACTGAAACATTGACTGTATTATAATGCACATTTGCTTACAATAAAATGGTTCCTTTGTGTATTTTGAAGCCCTAGGGGTGCTTTCTGCTTTCCTCATTGCACTTTTAGGTTATCTTTTCCAACTCTATATCTGCACACTATGCTGGTTTGACGTATTATAGGGCTGGTATAGTATATTTTTCCAAGTCTGCTTTTAGTTCCCAGTCCAACACAACACTGGGATTTGACAGACAGTAAAATCAGGGCCGGATTAACATAGGGGCTGATGGAGCTGCAGCTCCAGGCCCAGGCCCATGGAATAGGCCCATTGATTTATAAAAAAAAAAAAAAAATAATAATTTTTTTTTACATTTTTTTTTTTCCCACACACTACTCTTAGGGATTCCACCTGGCTTTTATTTTATTGGCACAGCCAGTATTTGAGGCTGCCTGGCTGGTGCCAATATTACAGTGATACTGGCAATACAAATGCTGGTATTTTTCTCAGTATAAACAAGAGATTACTATGCAATACCAGCACTGGCCAGTAGGGGTCGCTGTATGTGGAGACAGGCAGGGATAGGAAGTTGCAGCATATCCCTCCCTGCCTACCTATACTCACTGATCTGCAGGGGAGCAGCTACAGAGAGTCCAGACAGCAACTCCCACCCTGCAGAGACAGCCTACAGCTCAGGGAAGTAAGGGATGAGGGAAAGGCTGCAAGGAGACATACACTGAGACACTAAGGGACATTGGGAGACATTATGACACAGACACAGTTTTCCAGTGTCCCCATGTCTCCGAGCCATGTTGCTGGTGTCTCAGTGCCCCCTAGTCTCCCTGTGCCCCCAGTCTGCCAGTGTCTCACTGTCCCCATGTCTCCTAGTGCCTCCATGTCTCCCAGTGCCTCAAGTGTCTCAATGTCCCCATGTCTCCAAGCTAGTGTCCCTAGTGTCTGTGGCCCTGGTGTCTCCTTGTCCCCATGTCTCAATGTCCCCCAGCCAGTGTCTCTAGTGTCTGTGTCCCTGGTGTCTGTGTCCCCATGTCTTCAAGTGACCCCTATTTTCCCAGTGTCCCCATGCGTCCCAGCCAGAGTCCCCTAGTCTCCCAGTGTCACTGGTGTCTCTGTGTCCCTAGGTCTCCCCGTGTCCCCAGGTCTTCCCGTCTTCCTAGTGACATGGGGACCCTGGGATACATGGGGACACAGGGAGATATGGGGCATTGAGACACTGTGATACATAGGATCACTCAGAGACCTGGGGACACGACACTAGGGGACACTGGGAGACATGGGGTACTGAGACACTGATACATAGGAACACTGAGACCTGGAGTAATCGACACATGGGGGCACTGGGAGACATGGGGCCACTGGGAGGAATCCATCTATACAGCAGAATCAAACTAAGTAGTTTTTTGGTGATTTTACAGCATTTTCTCTTATGTCACTCCTTGTGATTTACATCATGTCATGTCACCCATACATATTTAATTATGCAAACTAGCAAGGCCGGTATGTTTTTCCAAGAAAGGTGGCAACTCTAACTACTTTTCACATATCCTTACTTAAGTATGGAAACTTAAGAGGGATGTATTGGAACAAAACTTGTGTGGACTGGCTGACAATGAATATAGTTAAAGGGACACTAGGGTCACCAGAACAACTACAGCTTATTGAATTTGTTCTGGTGAGTAGAATCATTACCTTCAGGCTTTTTGCTGTAAACACTGTCTTTTCAGAGAAAATGCAGTCTTTACATTACAGCCTAGTGTACTCAGCCAATCCTATGGGTAAGCACTGTGAGTGGATTAGGCCACCACTTCTAATGATGTCAGCAGACTGCTTGTTTTTCTGAGTCTAACAGCATGCAGAGTTACAGCTTCAGGCTTGAATACAGTAAGATTTTGCTATATTTATGGAGGCATGAGGGGCCCAGGGGGCTAGATGGTGGTGTTAACACTATAGGGTCATGAATTCATGTTTGTGTTCCTGACCCTATAGTGATCCTTTAAGGTAATGCTGACTTTGGTCTCTCTAACAATGTGCTTCTACACTCACTACATACAGCTTTTCTCTGTCCCAGACTATATACCAGGAGCTTCTGCCTGCTAGTAAGAAGGTAAGGAGACAAGTGGACCAGCAAATGCTAGGGGACAGTCCTTAGAAAGCGTTGAGCGAGCGCATCATTAGATGCATTTATGCCAAGCTCAGGGTGCTGTCTGCATAGTATGCCCTTAGTTGGCCAGTTGCATGATTGGCAGGCAGCCTGACATGCATTCATACCAGGCTGGCCTTCTAATTCTTTGGGCAGACATATCCTCTTTTTGGGCATGTTCGCCCCTTTTGGCAGGTTACATGATTTGTGTCAGTGGCACACCCTTTTACCGTGCCCATTGACTTCTTGCTTGACTGGACACTGCTGTTAGGGGTTATGGATTTACTTGAAAGATGAAAACATAAATTAGTGAGAGATTAGCCTAGGTTATGTGTTTTCTTATAGCTGCTGTTTTCTTTCTCTCCAGCACCATCTCCATCAGATACATGACGCTTGGGAGTATTTTACTGTTTTTGGTCGATATGATTCTGTAATTAGGCCCGTCATAATTGTCAGCACCAGGCCCACTGGGCTCTTAATCTGGCCCTGAGTAAAATGCCACCCCTTACAAATATCAAAGGACCCCCAGGGTCCCTTTATGAAGGAGAGAAGTGATGTGTGGTGAATGCTACATGCAGCCCTGATTTTGAAAATGCCATAATTTTCTCTGCCTTTGCAATTTTGAGATTGATAAGGCAGTAAATACATACCTCACAACCATAGACGAAGCTAGGTCATCATGTGGCATCTAGGGCATAAATCTTTGTCTACCCCATCCCCCTGAATTTTAAACTTTGTGTGTCTCTTTCACACTCCATCAGGTCTTTGTAGTGCTAGCAGCATTTTATTAGATTTGTGGCCCTTTTTCATGGTAATACACAACTATACACACAGTCACTTACACATATCTATACCTACACACACAGTGAAATAAATACACACAGACGCACACAGTCACATGTGCACACACACACACATTGTCAAACAAACATACACAGTCACATGCACATGGTCACACATTCCAACACGGAGTCAGGTGCACACAGTCAGACACATATTACGTAACATACAGTTACACACAGACCCATGCAAACAGTCACACACACTGCACATAGTCAGTGGTACATAGTTCCACACGCAGTTACACACACACACACAGTCAAACACAACACACATATTCAGAGGCAAACATAGACACTGTTACAAGGACACACAGCCACATACATTTACAGCCACACACACAGTTACCGCCACACACCGTTAGTCACATAACCACACAGTTACAAATGCGCACACACTGTTAAATATGGGTAGGTAAAAAAAAGGGATAACCAAGAAGCAAATAATTTGTTAGTATTGATACAAATTAAAATATGGCTGAACAGTACAGACCTAATATATGTGAATAGACAAAAGATTCAGAAAAGCTACGAACACTGGACGTGTTTTGCGTCTACATACAGATGCTTTCTCAAATAAATAAAGCAATTGAACACCGTGTACTAACAGACTAAGAGGGGGGAAAACACGCACCCCTGCACAGCATAATTCAATAACTTTAATTAGCTTGTAGCACACTTACACTGCCTTTGTTCCGATTTGTATTGGTAACAACTCCTTGTTTATACTAATTACATTGGGAGAGCCATTTATTTTTCCCTTATAATAAGGGGAAAAAACTAAAATTGGAACAAAGGTTACTCAAAAAAGAAACTACTTACAAAAGGTTCTCAATAGCTTTATATAGGACCCATCATGAAGGAAAGGAAGTAGCTTCATATTTATTGAAAGATGCAATTTAACCTCATTAAACCCATAACCAGTGAGGAACTCCACACAATAATCAAAAACCTGCCGAGAGGCAAAGCGCCAGGCCCGGATGGGCTGGACAACAGCTACTACAAACAATTTCAACACATCCTGGCACCCCACCTCGCACTCACATACACGGAAGCGACAAGGGAGCAAGTGTTACCACGAGACACACTATTAGCCCATATCATCACAATTCCGAAACCAGGTAAACCACCAATACACCCACAAAACTTCAGACCCATCTCCCTGCTCAATACAGACGCGAAAATATTTGCCAAAGTATTCGCAACCAGACTGAGCTCAATTCTCCCGAAATTAATTCATAACGACCAGGTCGGGTTTGTGTCAGGGAGGCAAGGAGCGGAAAACACAAGAAAAGTAATTGACATACTGCATAGCCTGCCCAAACTACACAAAGGGGGGGGATTGATCATGGCCCTAGACGCAGAAAAAGCCTTTGACCGCCTGCACTGGACATTCCTGGAAATGGTCATGATCAAATTTGGCATGCCGGAAGGGTTCAGGTCAGCGGTCAAGGCGATGTATAGTGAACCAACCGCCCAAGTTCTTAATGCAGGCTTCCTATCTGAGCCCTTCACCATCTCAAATGGGACGAGACAAGGGTGCCCTTTATCGCCCCTGCTGTACGTTATGGCGTTAGAACCATTAGCAGCCAGGATCAGACAACATGAATCTATACACGGTGTGAGCATAGGAAAGAGAGAATATAAGGCCAACTTGTTTGCAGACGATGTGCTGCTGACCCTGACCCAACCGCTGATCTCCATGCCGAACCTCCTAAAGGTAATAAAAGAATACGGAGACAGCTCGTATTACAAATTAAACGTATCAAAAACTCAAGCCCTAGGAATAGGGATCCCAAACACTATAATGCAAGTGCTGCAGGGACAGTTTGAGCTTGACTGGAGGACTGACGATGTCACGTTCCTGGGAATTAAATTGACGAAGTCAATGGGTAACATGTTTAAAACAAACTACGAGACCCTATACAGGGAACTAACCACCAGATTGAATGGATGGGGAGATAAATATTTATCCTGGCTGGGGAGGATGGCGGCGGTTAAAATGTCTCTCCTCCCCAGGCTACAATATCTCTTTCGGACACTACAGATAGAAGTACCGAACTCCTACCTACACAAAACTCAGACACTGCTATCACGATTCATCTGGGCCAATAAAAGGGTGAGAGTAGCGGCAAAATTCCTCTACAGGTCAACCCAAGAAGGGGGTCTGTCGCCCCCAAACGTTAGGTCCTACTACCAGGCGACAATACTGGCGCCAATGGTGGAAATGCAAACAAGAGACTCCACACCGCAGTGGTTAGACATAGAGGACTACTGGATTAAGGGAACCACACTTAGACAGCTCCTTTGGGTGCCCAAACAGATGAGGCCAAATCAACCCGACATGTTGCCAACTACAAAAACCCTGTTGAGAGCATGGGACAGGACTAGAGACGCACTGACATCCCTGTCCCCGTGGTCGCCAGCAGCACCGCTATCTAGCCTATCTATAACCAACGACACATTGGCGCATAGAGAATGGTCCCAGAGGGGATGTACACACATAAAGCACATAGTGGAAACACACAAAATACTACCATTCCCTGTGCTCCAGGACGAGTATCAGCTACCCCCTAGACTAATATTCTCTTATCTACAACTTAAATCCATGCTAGAAAACCAGTCAGTCACTAAAGGAGGCCCGAGCACACTTACAAAGTTTGAGCACACATGTCTGAACCCCAGACCCAAGAAAGGTACAATCTCAATGTGTTACTCACTCCTTATGGAAAACACTACGGCCCAACCAGATAAGTTTAGAGTAGCCTGGCAGACAGACCTGGGAAAAGAGTTTGATGCAAAACAATGGTCACAAGCTCTCACAGCATACAGAGGGAGATCTACCTGCACCTCGCATTTAGAACTGATGAGGAAGGTGTACTATAGGTGGTACATGGTACCGACCAGACTAGCGAAAATATATCCGGGAACGCCATCCCAATGTTGGCGTTGCGGGGAAGAGGTGGGAACAATGTACCATATATGGTGGACATGTAGGGAGATCAGACCTTACTGGGGAGAGGTAGGAGACATTATCAAAACGACAGTAGACAACAACACCAAGATCACCCCAGAACTATGTCTCCTATTTATAAACATGGGATCCCGACGTAACAGTGAGACAATCCTGACATACCACATCCTCATAGCGGCACTGACACTCCTAGCTAGAGAATGGAAGTCGACAAAGGCCCCGACAATACACACCCTGAAGAGTCAAATCGCCACTAACTTGAGGTATGAAGTGGCGACCAGACAATCACAAGGTAACAACCAGAGATTCAGAGAAGCAATAACTAGATGGGACACTCACCATAATGAGAAGCAGTAGAGAGGAGGCTCCAAGCGGACTTCCCACGATAGGTTCGAATCATACGACAGAAGTGGCCACAGGAAAACACAGGGGTACGACACCCATAAGAAGGATAGGGGACCCTGACTAGTGGGATGCAACTAGAAGTCAAATAGGAAGACCTCCTAGTAAAATACAGCCAGGCAGCCTCAAGGAAATACCAAAGGTGGCAAACCTTGAGCGGCAGATAGACAGGACATGGGGAACTCGCTTTACCCCCCCCCTCCTCCCCCCCTCCTCACAATCCCCGGTTTATCCCCGGTTTACCCCCTATCCCGTTGAAGAGGAGTGTAGTGGTAGGACATCAATGGACAACCACACCAAGAGCAGCGAAGCAACCGCAGAGCACGCACCACTCAGGTGTAGCGGACCAATTGTAGGTAAAGAGAGTAACATACATAGGCAGGGAACTCAAGCCCAGTAGACATGGAAGGCCACAGAGACTAGCCAAACAAAAGAGGGTATATATAGAGTATGCAATACCATGCCTAACACACAAATGTCAGATTGAAAAAAGTGTGTTTTATGTTGAACGCTCATTGTAACCCCTCCCTACTCTCTTCTGTACCCCAACTGTTACTTTATAAAACAATAAAAATTGTCAAATTGAAAAAAAAAAAGAAAGATGCAATTTAAATTAATTGAATTCAGTAATGTTATAGTTTTAGAAGGAGAAATACATTATTGTCTAAATCAGGGGTTCTCAACCCAGTCCTCAAGTACCCCATGCCATTCCAGGATTTAGGGATTACCCTGTTATTTCTAATGTGTGTTTTTTTTTGTTTTTTGTTTTTTAAACACGTTTAACACAACTGGGTTATCCCTAAATCTTGGATTGATTGGGGGTACTTGAGGACTGGGTTGGGAACCACTGCTCTAAATAATATAGTGTTTAGATCACACTCTAAATTACCTGTAAGTCCATAAGGTATTCTAGTTTGTAACGTGGAAACCCAATACATTTCTTTCTGAAACAGAATTTTCTGCAGATTGCCTTCTCTTGGACCAAGTCTGCATTTTTGGATACTTTGAAACATAAAAATAGGACTAGTCTCCTCCCATACATGATTTGAAATGATTAGATTATGTAGTTTGCGTAGCACTTTCTGATTTTATACTGCAAATATGTTCCACTATATAAATTTCTAATTTACGTTAACCTTCAGTGGGGCAGTTGATGATATCCATAATTGTATACTCATTGCTTGTAACTGAAAATACTATATACTTTTTACTATTTACATATGTGTAGTGATTACATTTACTCAGTGCACATTTATGCATACCTTCGCAATCAAGCTGGGTTCTACTTTGTTGGAATGTATTTGTTATAAATAAACTGGGTGACAAGTGTGATTAATTTTTTATGTAGACTTTCATGCACTACTTATTAATTTTAATATACATGCTGGGGCTCCTATTCTCGACCCAGGGAGACTTTTCGTATACTGCAGCCCTTCTCCTTATTCAGACTTGATTGGACCACACCCTCCAGTTTGGGAAGCAATAACTCAGACAGACACCAAGGTACGCTGAATTATTACTTCAATTTGTTAAAGGTAAATATACAGCTTATATAGGCTGCCCACTGACTGTTCGAGAATGGGTCGTGCATAAGTATACAATACAGGATCAAAACTAACTTCGTAACCTTATAAAGAAGAATTGACTAATTTAGAGCATCCTGTAAATATGTTCAAAACATATTTTCTTCAATTGCAAGGATGTGGTTCAAAGTGGTTTCCAAAAAGCCTTTAAAAGACACTTGGCAAAAAGTACCTAAAGACACTTAGCCAAAAAATACATATGTTTAGCAATCACTCCTTTTTTTTTTTTTTGCAATAATAAATACTAGAAAAATAATGGTATCAGATCATGACCGAAAAGGCCTGCAACGTAGTGGTTGTGTACGTGAATAGTGGGTGCTGCTTGTGGCCTCTTCCCTCTACGCCCTTAAGACCGCCTGTAAGGTGTAGTGCAACCCTCTATAAGGTAAGCTCATTGAGCAGGGCACTGTTCCTGTGAGTCCAGCTCATCTGGTTACAAATACTTGACCCATTGCACAGCGCTGCATAATTTGTTGGTGCATTGTTAATATTAATTGTATAGATTTTAGCCTATGCCGGATTAAATGATGCTGTAGAGGGGTGTGTCCCCTCCTCCCCAGCCTTTTGATACACGCTGTTCATTTATTTTATTTATGTTGAGAAAGCTTCTAATAGATGCAAAATGCATCCAGTATTTTCATAGCTTTTTTTGCTAACTCACCCCCCCCCCTTCTTACAGCTGCTTTTAGTTATTTGTTTAATTTTTTTTTGTATATTAGGTGTGTTCTTTACAGCTTTGTTTTATTTTGAATCAATAAACCTACTAGCAAAAGATTTGCTTACTGTATAGTTTTTTTGGGATATCTTCGTGCGCTGTTTTCCTTTTTTCTACACAACTATATTTTGCTATTTTGGGAACGGCTGTAATCAGCACCGAAAAACAGCACCTGCAATCGCAAGATTTAATTAAGTACAATTATTTCTTCTGTATCATCTATATTATTTGATTTATATTAACATGTGGATCCCCATTTTCAGGATAGCAGCACACCATATTTGTCTTATTAAACACACACTGTTACAGGCACACCCAGAGTCATAGCGACACAGTTACGCACACAGAGTTACAACCATACAGAGACTTAGTTACAAACCCACATACAGTTACAGGCACACACATGCACACATATAGTTACAGACACACACACAGGTAGACATGTGCAATTCGTTTTGCTCCGAATATGAATTTCGGGCAATTCAGACATTCGGGTACTTCCGAATGTTCGAATTGCCGAGGTCCTGAAGTTCCGAAATTACCAAAGTGTCGAAGTTCCGAAGCACAGTATTGCCTAAGTACTAATATACTTACCCATTAAACAATTTTAAATAAAAAGTATACAAACATAGCCAGGATTCAGCTGTAAGCATTTGCAACACTTACAACAATCAAGTAACACACATTCATATAAAATGTAAGTTACTTAGCCTGTCAATGTAATGACAGGAATGAAGAAGTAGAAAACTCCCTAATTCCCACGGTATTAGTGAGCTATCTACTAAAAGGCTGAAAGACCTAAATTGGTCTTTCAGCCAAATTTACTAATACTAAGTAAAGATGACTTAGTATTAGTAAATTATGCCCCTACCCGTTATACCGCGAGTAGGGGCATGTCTATTAAACAGTGAGCAGCCTGTGGCTGCTCACTGTTTAAAAAAGAAAAAGGGACCCCCTCTCGAGCTTTTAAACTAAAGGGGGGTCCTATTGCCCCCACCCCTGAGTGGCAGGTGGGGGCCCTAAATCAGAAAAGGGGGGGGCTCTAATGTCCTCCCCCCTGGCCTCCATCCCTGAGCGGTGTGTGGGGGCCCTAAATACTAATTAGGGGGGGACCTAATGTCCTCACCCCTGGCCCCCACCACTGAGCGGCGGGTGGGGGCCCTAAATCAGAATAAGGGGGGGCTCTAATGTCCTCACCCCTGGCCCCCATCCCTGAGCGGTGTGTGGGGGCCCTAAATACTAATTAGGGGGGGACCCCTGGCCCCCACCCCTGAGCGGCAGGTAGGGGCCCTAAATTGGAATAAGGGGGGGGGACCCTCTGGCCTGCACCCCTGAGTGGCGGGTGGGGGCCCTAAATACTAAGGGGGGGAACCTAATATCCTCACCCCTGGCCCCCACCCCTGAATGGGGAGTGGGGGCCCTAAATACTAATAAGGGGGGGAACCTAATGTCCTCCCCCCTGGCCCCCACCCCTGAGTGGCGGGTGGGGGCCCTAAATTGGAAAAAGGGGGGACCTAATGACCCCCCCTGGCCCCCACCCCTGAGCGGCGGGTGGGGGCCCTAAATACTAATAGTGGGGGCTGGGGGGAGGACAATATTGGTATTTAGGGCCCCCCCATTGGTATTTAGGGCCCCCACCCGCCGCTCAGGGGTGGGGGCCAGGGGGGAGGACATTAGGTCCCCCCCTTATTAGTATTTAGGGCCCCATCCGCCGCTCAGGGGTGGGGACCAGGGGGAGGACATTAGGTCCCCCCTTATTCCAATTTAGGGCCCCCACCCATCGCTCAGGGGGAGGACATTAGGTCCCCCCCTTATTTTACTGTAGGGCCCCCAGCTGCCGCTCAGGGACTGACTGGCACCCAGCCTAGAAGACCACGCAGAGAGTGCTCTCTGTAAGGTTCTAGTTCCCATTTACAGCGAGAGAACATCTAATGATTCACTAGTGCTGTACTGCCTGAGGGCAGTTGACTGATGTCCCATGAATGTGGGCAGTTTGTGGTCACATAGATTTAAAAAAAAAAAAAACCTTGTTGCTGAAGATCTATATGTTTCACTTCAGTTATCTCAACAGGCAGTGGTGGGGCAAGAAGATATTAATATATTTTTTATTATTTGTACTCCACACAGCACCCACCATATATAAAGAGAAAGTTCACTAGGGTAGTGCTCCACAAGACTACTAAAAAGGTAGACGTGCTCCCCCAGGTAAAATCTGGGGGACCTCTTTGAATACTTGGTTGTGCTGCATGTGCTTGTTCCTGGCTATACTTTATATGGGCTAAAGCCCCAGGTGGTTTTGAAACCTAGCAACACCCATCATCATCTGTCTCACTGAAGGGTACTTCGTAATGCAAAATGACATTTTTCTAGGTGTAAATGGGGAAGTAAGGAAAGGAGTTAATGAGGCTGAAATAACATACAGTGTCTTAGAAAACTGTAAGTTAATTAGCTCTGCTGCTGCGTTACTCTAAAGCCAAGGTGAGAGGTGGCGGTGAGGCAGCTGCCTAGAGATTAACTCCTAGAATTGATAATGTTCCGCTTCATGCTCTCTTACCTCACTAATGCTGATAGGAGGAGACATTATTGCAGGTGCCACCATTTGATTCTGCGCTGCTGTCAGATACTGTTCATATGTGGGGGAATTAGCAATGGGGTTCGCAAGGCAGCAAAATGCCACACCCTACAACTGATGAAGAGATGTTTGGTGAACGCTAAACTCTACATGCAGCCTTCTCTACCTTTGCAATTCTGAGATTGATAGAACAGAAAATTCATATCCCAACACTGGAAAGTATGAGATCGAAACAGGTGGTGACACTCATAATGGGCAGGCCTGTTTGGCTTGCCCCAACCTGCAGGACCAAGCTCTCTGCATGGTATTAGTTCCCATTCACTAAGGATGCGCTCATCTGAGCACTGTTCCCTGATATTCCATATATGCAGCAACATGTGGTCAAATAGATAAAAACCCTGGCTGAAGTTCAATGGTTAAATACAGTGGCAGATGGATAGCTATTCCACAAATGGGAGTCCATATAACTAGCAGGTGGGAAAGTTCTCCCTTAAACCCTTAAGGACCAAACTTCTGGAATAAAAGGGACTCATGACATGTCACACATGTCATGTGTCCTTATAGGACCACTATAGTGCCCTGAGGGTGCCCCCACCCTCAGGGTCCCCCTCCCACCAGGCTGGATGACGAGGAAAGGGGTTAAACTTACCTTTATTCCAGCACCGGGCGGGGAGCTCTCCTCCTCCTCTTCAGCTGAATGCGCATGCGCAGCATGCTTTCCTATGGACGCTTGCGTGTTCTCACTGTGATTTTCACAGTGAGAAGCACGCAAGCGCCTCTAGCGGCTGTCAATGAGACAGCCACTAGAGGATTTGGAGGCTGGATTAACCCATTTATAAACATAGCAGTTTATAAAAAAAAGGGGTTAATCCTAGAGGGACCTGGCACCCAGACCACTTCATTAAGCTGAAGTGGTCTGGGTGCCTAGAGTGGTCCTTTAAGGGGTTAAACCCCACTTGACAGGCTGTTTGCCTTTAACAGCATATAAATGACCACTACCGAGATGGCTGAGAAGCCTTTCTGCTGGAGGTACGAGCGTGTGTGCATGTGCTCACGGCTATCCGATGCTTCTCAGTGAGCTGTAATACAGCTCACTGAGAAGGGGTGCATGCTAGCACAGCCAAGGAGGTGATACTGCCCCCAAATAGTTAAAAGAAATAGGCCCCAGACACATGAAGCACTTGAGCAAGCTGAGTGCCTTGTGTGCGTCCCTTTAATCATTTTTGCAGAATGTATTAAAATCACAGAATGCAAATGGAATGTTTTATCACATACTCTATAATAAATTTCTGTGATTGCATACACTATATTGCAAGAGTACTTTTTTTTTACTAGTCATTATGACATCTGTCTTGTTAATATCATGATCACTGTCCTGGTGATGTATTTTGGCTTAGATTGACCAGGTCTTGACTACAAGGATGCAGCCGCCTGCTTAAACCGGGCACATTGCTAATGTGATGCTATGTATGACGATACAGACAGTGGGTGCTGAATAATATCTTAGCATTCGCTGTTTGTTCTAATCATTGCCACCAAGGGAAAGAAGAAAGGACAGTGTAAGTAGTTGCACAGCTCCCTTGCTTCCCTACAGTTACACACCAAGGACTAAATTCTGCTCTACCTCCCCCGGTGACATCATGCAGGTAACCTGGTGGGGAGACGAGGGAGGTTTAAATTTAATCTGTGACTATGTGTGATTGCATACCTATGTATGCATGTTATTGTGTGTCTATGTATGTACTTGTGTGTAATCTGACTCTGTGTGTAACTACATGTCTTTGCATGTATGTGACTGTCTGTGGTTTTGTATCCATACATGTATGTGATTGTGTATCTGTGTATGTAAACAACAGTGTGATTGCTTATCTATGTGACTGTGTGTAATTGTTTCTATAGATTGCAAGCTTGTTTGAACTGGGCCTTCCTCACCACTTTCTACAATTGTTTCTACAAAAGTGCTGTCGTTAGTAAACGTCCCAGCACCCACCAAGGATCCAATAGTAATTAAAAGAAGTAAAGTTCCAGCACTCAGTAATTTCAGATGCAATGTGTGTTTTTATTCAGTCCTCCCAAGTAACAGACAATGTTTTGACAAGATGTGTGTCGTTATCAAGCCATAATAAAGTGCATCATCCAAAGGTTTATAGCGATGCAGAATCCAATTGACAGACCAATCACAATCGGATTCAAATATTAAGCAATGTAATTAAAGAATTAATCCTCCTATTGCTAATGCAAGGATAAAAGAAAAACATGTTTTACTTTTAAAATGGAACCATGCCAGACCCCTTTGAGCAACTACTGCATAACGTGGATCTGCTCTTTTCATGATTCTTGCGAAACTGGAGGCTCGTAGAGCGGAGACATTGCACCAGTTATAGGAGGAAGGGCACAGCACCGACCAGCAGGAGGTGAGCGGAGCCCCTCCTGGCGCAACCCCCGTCCAGTATCTGGAATTACTCCACAAGGCCCACCTGGGTGTAAGACCACCAGGGAAATAATACCCCTGCATTTGCCATGAAAGCTGAAGAACCACCGCCACTGGCAGTGACGTACCACCAGGAGCTTCTGCTGACCCTTAAAAGGGAGAGACTTGGCCTCATGTTGAAGAATCCGAGTCTGTGGCCTTGTGATGCCGGTCTTCCTTAAAGCCCGGGGCTGGAGGGCTCCCACGCTCGACTCCTGCCTTGAAAAGCCCCCTGGCAGCCTCCACGCATCTCCAAACCTGGGAATAGACTGACAATGGACTCTCTGGACAGGGTTTACCTTTATCCCGATATTGAAATGTCCGCTACCACAATGCAATGTGTTTATCATGTTTTACTCTTTTTATGTTTTTCGTTATTGCTCTTCACCAATAACTCTACCTATGCTTTGGCGGGAAATCTTGTGCTCCCACGGGCAATGTAGCTATGATTTTAGTAGTAGGGGGTTATTCTCAATTATTGCCTTTGCGCAGTTTAGCATGTTTAACAAATTAATCGTCTTGGGGCATACTTATCACTAAGTTGAGCATATTACAATTCCGTACCTATAACCTGCAAAAGGTGGACTCGATGTCCCTTTAATTGTCATTAACCACTACTTTACTATGTACTACGTATCTATGATGTTAATTACGGACCTGGCTGTCTACCTAAACCTGACATCACTGTTCTATCGTAAGCTATCCCCTATATGCATAACAAGTTACATGTCCTAAGATGCGCAGTGTCACTCCTTCGACAATATTCGGATAAACTACTCATGTAAATTTTGTTATTAACTGTTGAAACGTCTTCTTATGCATGTGAACTTCTTATCCACAAACATAATTGTGCTGTATTATCTACTGCCCATTGCGGTTTACCTTTGTATGCCTATCCTCTTGCCACTGCTGTCGGGGCAGCGCAAGTCTGTCTGTTCCTTTGTCGCACAACAAAATTAAAAATTTACAAAAAAAAATATACCGTGAGGATGTAATCACCTCAATAAAATATGTACCTCAGTGCAGCAAAAAAAGGGGGTAAAATAATAATGTTTATATAATATTGTGATTATCAATTGAGAGAGTTCTTCTTAAAAGTGTAAACAAATATCAGAATCCATTCAAATAGTGGATGTGAAAATTGACATAATGTGCACATTAACTCATTTCAATGTAACAAAGTGTCTTATGCTGTATAACACAAATTTAAAAAATAACCAATGTTTGCCTTACGAACAGAACCCTCATTTATTGCACTTATCTGGTTAACTCTGAAGACTATTTACATATCTAAAAAGAAATACAACTATCAAAAATAAATTAGAAAGAATTTAGAAAAGAATTGTATTTTTTATTTTATTTTTTATTTTTGGAATGCATGAAAATATAACAAGAGGGCTCGTCATGCCCCAACAGCATTGACAAGTATATAACCAGACATATGCTAACAGTTGGTCTGCGTGTGGAAAGATCGTTAGCGTTCCTGTCTCACCGATCAATGCATAACATGCTTGTTGGCAGGAACTTTTCTAGACATGCTGGATGAAAGATTGCGGTCTAATAGAGAGTGAGTGCTTACTACGGAAAAGGTAGATTAGTTAGTGTGAGATGCCTTTCTATGTATAATACCTATTGAGAAATACTAAAATAATAAAAATAGTAAAATAATAGAAAATTAAACCAGCTTAAATCATGTAGCTAGTGTCTCCTGAGCAAAGGACAGTAACTTGTACCATGAGAGACTCCTAAGCAAATTCACCACTTCGTCATGACAGAGCATATTAATCAAGCTAGGCATAGCATTCAGTGTATTTCGAAACACAATAAATCATGCTGGGTGTTCTTGGGTGTGTGGCAAGGCTGGTACATGCTGTACAGTATGTATCACAGGCTAGGTTTGTGTGGGTGAATGCTAATTGTGTATATACATCACGGCAATGTGGTAGGCCCAGGAAGACACGGTCTCCACCTCTCAACCTATGTTGGTATGTAACATGGGACAGGCCCAGTGTCCCCAGTGCAGCTATGGCTGTGAGTGCGTGTGTGTCCCGCTGAGCTGGTATACGTCTATGCCAGATGTATGCCTTGTGTATGCATTTTCAAAGTAACTTTTAATCTCTGGCTATAGACATTTCACGTGTTGGCTAGCTGCCAATTCAGTGCCCATCCTTAACAAGCATACATATTTATACTATTTAACTAGTGGGCATGGGTAATACTCAAGTCTCCAAGATCTAGGTGTCAAAGTTCTACAGGAGCGGAATCATGCACAGGGATGGAGTATGGGCAGGCATGCTGGTTGTAGTAGTCCAACGTGCTGGCATTTTCGCCGGCTATCTGCGCTTTTGGATTTCAAAGTTCTGGTTCAGCCTATGCCCTGGCTCGGTTTCAGGCTTAGGGGGTAATGCATGGACAGGAGGCAGATGTCTAGCAATTCCTCCCCATAGCCCCGGGCTGTCGTGAAGGCATGCACTTCTTGGCTTCGTACCTGGTCACTCACATGGGAGGCCAAGGTCTTCCCCTGCAGGGGCCAGCTTTGGAACCCGGTGGATGGTCGCCGCCTGCGGCGTCGGATCTTCACCAGTGGTGGCCAGTGCTCTGGTAGTGCCTCCCCGGTGGCCTTCAGTGTGTTGTCATGGGAAGAACGCCCCGGGGGGTCTCTATCATTTTCCGCTTCTTTTCCAACCATATATTCCCCTGCAGCCGGTGCTTTAGGTGCTTCTAGGTTGGCAGAGAGCTTCTTCCAGAGAAAGTTGCATGCCTTTGCCTTGCGTTGTTGCTCACACTGATTCTGTTCCGTCTCCACGCCATAGTGTGCACGAGGCAGTTGGTAAGCAGCTATCTTGGGGTACACCTCCCAGCCTATGGTTCTCGGCAGGACGGGTGTTAAATCACAGCCGTGTGTAGCGGTGGTCGGCCATGGGAACCAGGATGACCCCCGCCGGTCCTGGGGGGGAGCAAAGCGCCGGTCGGAGAACTGGGGGAGTGGCCGTCTCACCCCAGCTCAAGCTTTTCTGGGCTTCAGGCCTCAATCGGGTTACTTTGATGCCGGTTTGTATCCTGGAGGGTATCTCCGTGTTCACCGTATGCTGTTGAGTATTGTGAGCGCCGATTTAGGGCTGTATCTGCTTGCGGCTCGCAGTTAGCTCCAATATTCTGGTCCAGGTGCAGGAGCTCAGACGAAGCACGTCTGGTCCAATCGGTGGTCAGGCTCCGCCCCGTATTTGGAAATTTTAAAGGAAAATCTTTAACAAAAATTGACAGATGAACTCTAAAAGTACTAGCAGTAATTACTCATTTTTTTTAATAATTAGTCATTTTTAGAATCTATAGATTTAACAAACCATCAACATACTAGTATTATAGTTAGGTCAGTAAAGATTAGTATCTCAACATATATATATAAACACAATGTGTCAATGAGAGGATCATAATGAAATCACTGTAATACACTGTACAGACATACCCCACTTTTAAGTACACCATGGGACCAGAGCATGTATGCAAAACTGAAAATGTACTTAAAGTGAAGCAATACCTTTTTTCACTTCCCAATGCATGTACTGCGTTGCAATAGTAATTACAGGCATAACTGATACTACAACTGCAGATTTCCAGTGATTTTATATCCAATGATTTATTTAGTGATTTCCAGTGGGCTTTTATTCAGTTAAAACAAACAGTAAAAAAATAATAATCTCATTCCAGATTGTACCATTTATCTTTAATGTTTTACTCATCTGATAATCTTAAACTGGGAGGAAAAGTAAAACAAACCTGCCCACTGGGCCATTTTCTGTCAATACGATGCCAATTTGTATTAGTTAGCAGCTTAGTTGTACGCTTTGTTTAGAAACACCTCTTCATCACTTTAAGCATTTCTGGTTTTTCTTTGTATCCTCAGAATTGTGGCTAATCCTGCTAAGTCATAGTTATAGAAAATGGCAGGGTAAATCCGTTCACTGGATGGCACCGATTGCAGAATATGGACAATGTATGGGCACAAAATATATATATATGTGTTCAGCTAGGAGTAGGCATTATAAATTTGAGATGATTAACCTGTGCCATGTCAGAAGGTGTGAAAAGTTCTTGCCCCAAAGACACTGAACTGAGATGCTTGGGGCGAGAATAGAACCTTCCATTTACTGTTCACTCGCGGACAGAGGCGCGGGAATGTCTGTACTCCGAGTGTACTTAAAGTGAGTGTATGTAAAGCGGGGTATGCCTGTTTATGCTTAAGTACTACAGTCGCTTCTGATTTATCAATATAAAATTGCAATAATGGACTAATTATCTTATCACATTTAAAACACTTTTATTAATTTTGACTTCTCAATTTTTGTTTTCAAATTCTTTGAGTACGACATTTTATGATGTTAATTCTTGAGCATTATTGTTCATACCAATGTGTATTATATTTAAACATCTCTCAAAGAAGACAATCTATTTGTCACTCAAGCAATGAATGAGCAACAAATACTATACACAAACAAAATAAAGATAATTCATGGTGCATGAGATTCTGAATAAAATCCACACAAATACAGCAAAAACGATCTCCAAAACGAAAATAACGAGGTATTGAATAAAGCGGACTCTTATTTCTTGTATGATCTCTGAAATAGAAAAACAAAATATAATTTTAAATTGTAAATAGATGCAAGTTAAGACCAATAGTATTACACTAATAATGATCCCTTTTTCAGATGAAGGGAGATAATTCCTGTGGCAGACCTCTCTGCCCCTGTATTGTTATTTTAAACTATTTTGTCTGTTTGTTCGCCAGTCCCCGGTTGTTCGTGTGTTTCCTGATTATATTCCCTAAGAGACGAATGAACTACTGAATGGCGGGCCACCCAGTAGGGAAGTGTGCTGCTTGTTAACCTTTCTGACCTTATTAACATTATGGAACACAGGACGACGGCCATCTTGGACAGTCGAACGCCCAGTGGTGTTCGTTTACAAATACTTGGAAATAATTCCGGACACTGTTTCCCACGAACACCGCTGAGATCACCAACCATCTATCGCGTCGTCGTGGTTCATACGAACGACGTGCTGTTCGGTATATTGACAATCCACAAATGGAGCTGAACCTAGATAGCTGAATGCTCATGCTTTCTGTGGAACTCACAATGAACAGACTTTCAGCTCCATGGCGATTTGACTGTATGTATGGGATCTGAGTGCTGTTCAGGTATATTGAGCGCTCAGATCCAAGCTATCTGGGGATATTTCGAACGTGGGGGTTCCGTTCGGTAAAATAAGACTTATGTATTTTTATGTGTGTTTACTGTTATTGTAAAATGGAGGACATTCCTTATCCCTGGAGGTAATTGAGTTACTTCAAGCACTTAACCCAATTATCTCCAGGATAGAGAGGAGGAGTTGTACTGTTTGTGTGGGAGTGTTTGCATTCTGTAACTTCATGTGATTGGTTACTGTAAAAATATCTGTCTTCCACAAGGTCCCTTTGAGAGTGTCCCTTGCTGGAAGACCTGCATAAAAGGCTGACATGTAGCCACCATTAAACAGATCCTGCTTGATCCTCAACACAGAGCCTCGTCTTGTGCTTGGGGGATAATTCGTATGATTCCTGTTCGGCACTTAGGAGTGTTCGGTAGCTGACTTCGTATTCGGGAAAAAGAACAGCTTTGGCGGCGTTAACCCCTTCACTTACCAGGGGTGCCGTTACAATTCTCAATCCTAATTTAAACTTCTGGCCACACAGTGTCCAGTTCCCTAATCCAGAAAATCTCTCTACGTCTTAGAAAGTCACCTCTGCACGGTTTAGGGACACCGTAAATAATTTAGACTTTTAATTGCGATATGTCTCGCTTCGTGGAAATGTGATGGAATGGGCAGTTCTAACTTCTTAGTTCTAATGGTTGATTTGTGTTGTGTAAATATTTGCTTTCAATTTTACTTTAATGTTGTTTCATCCACATATGTTAACCTGCATGGGCATTTTATTGTGTATACAACATACGTAGAGTTTCATGTAAAATTGTGTTTTATGAGATATTATCTATTTTTGTATGAAGATGCATGAAAATATTGCCCCGTATTGTCCCCTATTTACACGATTTTGGCCCAAGTAATTGTCATTTTAGTGAATCTCTTGGTTTAGTGTTTAGCAATAAGGAACAAACGTGCTTTAAGTTTCTAGACAACGTTGGTTAAACCGGGCCGTTTTCGGTTTAGCTAATTTCTGTAGCATGTTCACAGCACGTGATCTAAATCTATATCAGTTGACACAAGTACTCCTAGTTAGTCAGTTTAGGCTTCAGGCACTATTAGCAAAGAGTCTTAACATTCTTTTGCAGCTTTAGGTAGCTGTAAGTTGGTTACAGTTTGGAATTTTAGAATGCCTTCACCAGTGGCTACAGAAAGTAATTCTACCATTCATTAAGGGAGTGGAGTTGCTGAATAAGATGAGAGCAGCAATATTGTGGGTAAACTGTAAATGTGGCTTCGAAATGTGTTCACCCAAACCACGGATTCTCGGCTGAGTAGATGATGTGCAGACTTAAAAGAGCATGTGCTTGACATGTGCTCACATCTTTCATAATAATTTGTACGGAGAGAAAACCTCTAAAGTCTGGAAGAAAAGGAGCAACGTACAGCAGGAGTCATTTATTTTATTTATTTATGAGAAAGTGTGTCCATTGAGACATGGACAGGGGAATTCTTACATCATGACCGATTGTTACGCTACTTGGGTTATTTGGATTGGAACTCAACTGCTGCTTGTAGAACTCCTTAATTACAATGGTAAAGAAATGAAGAATCTTTAAAGTATCAATATTGTAGCTTTAATAAAAGAGAGGCTTGCTGGTAATTTGAGAATCAAACAAAGTTTTAATGATTGATAAACTTAAATGAATTGCATATAGGCAATAGTCCAATAAGAAGGAAGTGCAGGTTATCAAACAATACAAAGTTCATTAATAAGTATTTCCTCAGAGAAGTATTAAATAAGATTATTTAGGTTGCTGGGAATAATCTTCAATAGAAACATTAAGCAGGTAGCAGAGAGTATTTGCAAAGCAAGAAACAGTTCATAGTAAATAAGCATGATGGGAGTTGTCCTCCATATAATTAATAACTTGAAGCAGAGAAGATTTCAGCAAGCAGGAATTGGTTCATTAATAAATGATATTGCAGACAATAGTTGAAAGATATACTTAAGGTTAAGGTGAGGTTATAGTCCACTTGTAAATTAGCAAAGTATCCGTTCTCCAGTAATCCTCTATGGCTTGCAGCAATCCTTGCATTCGCTCAAAGGCTAGGACGGCTTGTCAGAGCTTGTGGAGCCGGCGTGCATACCCGGAAGTAGGTCCCACAATCACCAAGCGCCTTCTCCCTGGCGCGGTCTCCCTAAGTACGGTCAGAACCGCGTCAGAAGGGGGCGGGGCCGGCTCCGCAATGCGGAAGTGCCGAACCCGGAAGAGATACCGCATGACACCGATGGAAGTAGTATAAGTTGTTGTTTTTCTTGGTGTAAGCCTTTTACGTTTATTATTTTATGCCAATAAACCTGTTAAATTCATATTTCCTGTAAGAAAGTCAAATGTTTCCAATCCCAAACGATTCTAGTGGACATACTCAGATGGAATGCTTTTTTTACGGCCGCTCCCACGTCCTGCTGACATTAATACTGTGTACACAGGTGTCTCCGAATATGTGGGTGCAATGGCTGGTATCTGTGCAGACGTGTGGTCATTTATAGGGATATTTTTATGAATAGATATGTTTTTATGATTGTTACTTTTTCTGGATTGAATAATAGATGTATATTTTTCTTTTAAGGAGTTAAAACTATGTTAAAAAAATAAAACAAAAACATTTATATACACGATACACCCAAAGAACCATAACTACTACAGATCACTGAATGTCATGGGTGCCCTGGGACCCTCACATTGTATAAAGTCAAGCTGTTTTTAAACAATTTGATTTCTTATCTGGGTCCCGCTGCCACTAACTAAGCAGAAACTGTTAAGCCCTACATTGAACAGCTAACCTATTGAGTGGCTTTATTGATATTTAGACGGGCTACTCCTAGAATCATAAGCACTACAGTGGGCTGCGGTAATTAGTTATGATTCTTAAAGTAACCCTTTAATGTCTTTTCAATGGTGCATATATTAGTAAACGTGGGAGTCTCCTTTATTCAAACTACATAGTACAAACACAAATCAGGATACAGTATTTTGAGGCCAAGATGGGTTGAGTTTGTGCAATGGGTTAATGATTTTATTCAGTGGTGGTTCTCCTGTTGTTTCTCCTGTGGTCACCGATGCTTTCACAGCCAAGTTCTGGTGTCTTTATCTAAAACTGACTTAATGGCAGATCGCTGGAAACATTATTTTGATGGTGTAAATGTTGCTTGTTGTTCTCCTCCATTTAACAAAAAAATGCAGATTGCTTTACCTGGCGAACTGAAACGCTAACTAAAATAAACACAGACTGTAAGAACTCACTAAGTTCTGGGGTTAAAGAGCATTTTAGGATTAAGAACAATCAAGGACCCGAGATGGAGGATCTGATGAAAAACTAGACACCAGATAATCATGTCCAGGCACATATAAGGGCGAGACAGCCAAGAGTTTTACCTTGTTCTCTGTCCAAAGGAAGGATTTGCTTTAGCAGATTCTTTTACCTTTTCAAGTGTGTCTAATGGTGTTTATTTTTACTATTATTATACCATTTGCTATGCTATTAGGTACTTTACTTTAAGCTGCTTACGTAAAGAAAAGGTATGCTTACCGACACTCGAACCTTGCTTTAGTCATTGTTTCATAATCTTGATTCAAGTATTCTTAAAAAGGCTCCCTTGTCTACACTTTATTGAGGTTTTTGTTTTTTTTATATATTTATATATATATATATATATATATATATGTGTGTAATGTTGGTGGTCCTTGCACTCTGGCCAAATAATCAAAGCAATGCAGGGTGCTTGATGTATCTACAATATAGCAATAGTTAGCAGCACTCACGATCTTCTTAAAATCCAGTCTTTATTAGATCATATTTAAAGGTTCGACGTTTCAGTCCTATCCAAGGGCTTTCATCAGGATCAATACAAATTAACCATTTATATACACATGAGTAGAGTGAAATTAAACTCGCCCCAGGTGCAGTGTGTGATTGGCGGCGTTCCACTTGATCCTGGACGCGGGCATATACGCGTTCTGCCTCCTAAAACGTGACGTGATACCGTAAATGCGTGATTGAGTCACAAGCGTAGCCTTGGCGATGCAGACCAACAAGAAGGCTGCCATAGTAACCAAGGTCTCTCGCTTGTTTACCTATTGTGAAAGATGTGCTTATAGTGCTCTGCTGGGTATACTATTAGTATAAAATCCTGCTGGGAGTGAAGGATTTGTTCAAAGATGGAGGAAACACAGCCATAACGGCAACGGAATAAAGTGCAAATAGTGTCTGTCCTGCATTAAAGTGTCAGTCCTGGTAAAGTGCCAAATATACAAAGTGCTATGTGGTTACAAAGGGCCAAGTATCAAAAAAGTGCTATGTGATATACAAAGTGCTGAATCAAAACATGGCGGACTGTTACTTAATAGACTGCAGGGTTGGACTAGGAATGCAAAGCAGCCCTGAAATTTTTTTATGCCAGCCTCATAAGTCACTTTGCCACAGTAGTGTTTGTGTGTGTGTGTGTGTATGTATGTATGTATGTATGTGTGTGTGTGTATGTATATATATATATATATATATATATACACACAAACTCTACCGTGGCACAATGACTTATAGGGTTGGCATACATTTTTCCCCCATAGATTTTATATATATATATATATAATCTAAGTTTATGAATTAGAAATACTCAATCTGGGGTAGTAAGACGTAGCCATATTTTAAATGTTATAAAGGGATATTTAACATGCTAAAGAATATATACTTTTTTATTATTGGTATGTTCCTTTTTTAATTATAAATATTTGTAAAAAATAAGAATACTCACATGCAGGCACAGACAATCTCATTGACACAAGCACACAAATTCACTGGTACACAGGCTCACAGACAGGCAATCTCACTGACACACATACAAGATCATTGACAAACACAGACAAGCTTACAGGTACTCACAAGCTTAGTACAACAAAAATTCTCCCCTCCTGAGCCCCCACCCGTGACGCGCGAGTGGGGGCTTTTAAACTAAAGGGGGGACCTATTGCCCCCCCCCGGTCCCCACCCCTGAGCGGCGGGTGGGGGCCCTAAATACCAATGCGGTGGTTGGGGGCCCTAAATATCAAAAAAGAGGGGGACCTATTGTCCTCCCCCTCGCCCCCACCTCAGAGCGCCGGGTGGGGGCCCTAAATATCAATAAGGGGAGGACCTATTGTCCTCCCCCCTGGCCCCCACACCTGCGCGGCGAGTGTGGGCCCTAAATATCAATATGGGGGGGACCTACTGTCCTCCCCCCCTGGCCCCCACCCCTGCGTGGTGGGTAGGGGCCCTAAATAACAAGGTGGGGGGACCTACTTTCCTCCCCCCCATCCCCCACCCCTGAGCGGTGGGTGGGGGCCATAAATAAAAATTGGAGGGACCGACCTAATGTCCTCCCCCCCCGGCCCCCACCCCTAAGCGGTGGGCGGGGGCCCTAAATAAAAATGTAACCCCCCCAGGTGACTAGGAGTCCCCAAACCCCCTTGTCAACCCCCTTTCCCCATAAAAATAACCCCTACCTACCCCGCTCAAAATAATGAGAAGGATTCCTTATTGAAATACCTGTAAAAAAAAAAATAGTCTTACCATTTGATGTCTTCTTTCTTCTAAACTCTTCTTTTTCAGCCCCAAAAAAGGCCAAATAAAAATCCATAATAACTGACTTTGGAATTTTCCCACGCTGTGTAAAATGACACAGAGCACTTTGATTGATTAATTTCAAAACAACCAATCAAAGTGCTGTGACAGGTAAATGTAGAGACTTACCGGTCAGTCTCTTCATTTACCTGTCAGAGCACTCTGATTGGATGGCTTCAACCCACCAATCAGAGTGCTCTGAGCCTAATTGCAGGGCGGGGCAAGAACTGATAAGCCTTCCTCCGCCCTGCAGAGCTCAGTCTGCGCGGAGCCCTCCATGGGTGAAAATGGATTTTTTTATGCGCTCGTTTTTTGTTTTTTTTTTAAGTGCGTCTGTTATTATGGATTTTTATTCGGCCTTTTTCGGGGCTGAAAAAAGAAGAGTTTAGAAGAAAGAAGACATCAAATGGAAAGTCTATATATTTTGTTTTTGTTTTTTTACATGTATTTAGATAAGGGTCCCTCCTCATTAATTTTAGGATGTGGGGGGTAGGCAGGGGTTATTTTTTGGGGGGAGGGGGTGACTAGAGGTTTGGGGACCCCTAGTCACCTGCGGGGTTCAATTTTTATTTAGGGCCCCCACCCACAGCTCAGGGGTGGGGGCCGGGGGGAGGACAGTAGGTTCCCCCCCACACATTCTTATTTATGGCCCCCACCCACCACTCAGGGGTAGGGGCCGGGGGGGCAGGACAGTAGGTCCCCCCTTATTGTTATTTAGGGCCCCCACCCGCTGCGCAGGGGTGGGGGCCAGGGGGAGGACCAGGGCCGGACTGGCCCACCGGGATACCGGGAAATAGCGTGGCCGAGCTGCACTCTGGTCCGCGGTGGCCGGCCGGCCGGCCGGAGTGATAGGAAGGTGCACACTGAGTGTGCACTTCCTGTCAGTCCGGCCGGTTACAGGAAACAGAAACTCCTGTTCCGCGCGGAGTTTCTGTTTCCTGTAACCGGCCGGACTGACAGGAAGTGCACACTCAGTATGCACCTTCCTATCACTCCGGCCGGCCACCGCGGACCGGAGTGCAGCTCGGCCATGCTACAGGGGAGG
>OW240915.1:316223006-316267990 GCA_933207985.1 Pelobates cultripes
GTGTACGGTTCCTAAAATGGCTGCCATATACACGTCCACTGATAGGAGACGCGGAAGGTATTAAACTGATCAGAACAATACTAAACACACCACAAAAAAGGTTTCTCTCCTGTATGGCTCCTCAAATGATGCTTAAGATTAGAAGCGGCTGAAAAGCATTTCTCACACTCCGAACAAAAATATATTTTTTTAACATTCTCTCCACTTTGAGCGAAATGACGTTTGGGAAGAGATTAACATAATTAAACACAGGCAGTAAAAATACAGTTTTTAGCCATACCCTGTAACATTAAAACTACACATCCCATCTTCATAATTACATATTTGGAATCAGCACACTTAAAACATAAACATAACCAAAAAATCAGCCAAATCCATCCAGGGGTTAAGAAGTTAGCTGTAGGTCCCTTTATGACCGACTGCAAGCACATTTTCCTGCCCAAAACAGTTCCATAGATTTGGGCTGTGAGGTCGGTCTATTTCAGGCTGAAAAATCGACTAAGTCCCATCGCCGAATGGGACTTAGTCTCTGCAGCTGAAATAAGGCTGAAAAAAACGGCTGAAAAAAAGACTAAGTCCCATCGCCGAATGGGACTTAGTCTCTGCAACTGAAATAAGGCTGAAAAAAACGGCTGAAAAAAAGAGTAAGTCCCATCGCCGAATGGGACTTAGTCTCTGCAGCTGAAATAATTTCCCATTTACTGAACCAAGTGGGAAATAGCCAGGCAGGCACAAAGGGTTTGCACCAGGTCTGAGGACACAGGGGACACCGTCTTAAAGGGGCCGTGTCCCCAACAAGTCTGGGGACACGGCCTTAAAGGGGCAGTGTCCCAATCTTCCTGATGTCCCAAAAAAGGTGTTTAAAGGGCCAGCACCAGTCACATAAAGAGTCCATAAGCCCCAATATGCCCACGACAGTCTTAAAGGGCCATACACACCAAATAAAAGTGCATACATTTTCACAATCTCCCAGGGGCCATAGTCATGCGGGAGGAGGCTGGCAAATAGGCTTCTCCACAACCCAGGGAAGCAGGGCAATTTGCCATTTAAAGGGCCCGTTACAAATAGCAGTTTGTAACAAGGTGTCAATCCATATCTGCCAAGTGACCCGATGTAGGGGTACCAGTCCCTATTCTGCTCTGTGTCAGTGTGTATCAGGTCTCTGAGGACAGGTGTCAATCCATATCTGCCAAGTGACCCGATGTAGGAGAAACAGTCCTATTCTGCTCTGTGTCAGTGTGTATCAGGGATCCTTAGGACAGGTGTCAATCCATATCTGCCAAGTGACCCTATGTAGGGGGACCAGTCTCTATTCTGCTCTGTGTCCGTGTGCATCAGGGGCTCTGAGGACAGGTGTCAATCCATATGTCAAGGTGTCAATATGTCATATGTCAGGTGTCAATCCATATTGATTGTGATTTAGGAATGTTAGGTGATTTCTACCCTTTATGGATTAAAACCAGACTCTGTATCAACTGTGTAATTTTCCATGGGAGTTTTGCCATGGATCCCCCTCCGGCATGCCACAGTCCAGGTGTTAGTCCCCTTGAAACAACTTTTCCATCCCTATTGTGGCCAGAAGAGTCCCTGTGTGTTTTAAAATTCGCCTCCCCATTGAAGTCAATGGCGTTTCGGGCGGTTCGCCGGTTCGCGAACATTTGCGGAAGTTCGCGTTCGCCGTTCGCGAACCGAAAATTTCGGGTTCGCGACATCACTAATGTTTGTATGTGGTGTTAGCGTTTCAATGCAAGCATGCATTTATGTGTAGTGTTTGCTTTAGAATGCACGGGTGTGTTTATATATTTTTGGTGTTCATCACAAAGGTGTGTTTCTATGTAGTGTTGAGGTTTGAATGCAGGGCTGTACTTGTGTGTAGTGTTGGCGATTTGAATGATGAGACGTATGCACATGTACACATACACTGCCACACAGAAACACAAATACATACAATAAGAGCTTCACTCTTTCTGGGAGGAAGTTACTCACGGTAGTCACTTCTTCCCAGTCTGCTGCCATAAAGCAAGGGGGCCTGGTTGGGCTGTTAAAGGGCCTCAGCGCCCAACCAGGCCCCCTTAGTGTGTGTGTGTGCCCCCAGTGCAGCACCGGTGAACCCATGGGGCAAATAAAAAGAAATAAAAAAATAAAAATCATTTTTGCTGACAGCAGGGCCCACAGGGCAGCTGCTTTTGGCCCCCCTTGAGTAACTGTGCCCGGGCAGCTGCCCCGTTTGCCCCCCCCCTTTAAAGACAGCACTGACTATATGCAGGTTTGTAAATAACTAAATAAAATATATTACAGTCATTTCTTTTCTGAAGATGGTGGGATTGGGAAGTACTTGATAATTCTGTGCCTACAGGTGCTCAAATTTCCATTTAAGACAATTACAATTGACAAATAAATTTGCAATTGATTGGAAAAGATAAAGTAGTGAATTTATAAAATTTTAGTATCTTAGAATTATCAAACATAGCACCCATCTGAGTGATACAACCTGCCCTGTCTTTTTTTTGTCTACTAATATCTAATTATCAAACATCTCGGTCAGGGCCGGATTAAGAGCACAGTGGGCCTGGTGCTGACAATTATGATGGGCCTAATTACGGAATCTTATCGACCAAAAACACTAAAACAGTCATACCTCCCAAGCGTCATGTATCTGATGGAGATGGTGCTGGAGGGAAACTCATAGAATGCAGCTATAAGAAAACACATACTCTATGCTAATTTCTCTCTAATTTATGCTTTCATCTTTCAAGTAAATCCATAACCCCTAACAGCAGTGTCCAGTGAAGCAGGAAGTCAATGGGTGGGGTAAAAGGGTGTGCCACTGGCGCAAATCACGTGACAAGACCTGCCAAAAAGGGGGCATGTTTGTCCAAAGAATTGGAAGGTCAGCCTGGCATGAATGAATGTCAGGCTGCCTGCCAATCCTGCAGGCTGTCCAACTAAGAGCATACTATGCAGGCAGCACCTTGAGCTTGACACAAATGCGTCTAATAAGGCGCTCACTCCATGCTTTCTAAGGACTTTCCCCTAGCACTCGCTGGTCCACTTGTCTCCTTACCTTCTTACTAGCAGGCAGAGGTTCCTGGTATATAGTCTGAGACAGAGAAAATGTGTATGTAGTGAGTGTAGAAGAAAGGGGACATGCCACAGAGACCAACGTCTGCATTACCTAAACTAATTTTAATGTCAGCCAGCCACACAAGTTTTGTTCCCATACATCCCTCTTAAGCTTCCAAACTTAAAGGGACATTGTATTTGTTCTGGTAAGTAGAATCATTCCATTCAGGCTTTTTGCAGTAAACACTGTCTTTTCAGAGCAAATAACTCCACTGGCCGCTCCTTAGAATGCTGCTAGAGGTGCTTCCTGGGGCAGTACTGCCTAGTCTGCAGCACTGCCATTCAGTGTCTCCACCCTCTGCATGCAGACACTGAACTTTCCTTATAGAGATGCATTGATTCAATGTATCTTTATGAGGAGATGCTGATTGGCCAGGGCTATGTTGGACTTGTGCTGGCTCTGCCCTTGATCTGCCTAGTTGACTGTCTCAGCCTATGGGGAAGTATTGTAATTTGCTCAGACCACCACTTCTGAGCCAACAGCTGCAGACTTGAATACAAGTAATATGTTACTATATTTAGGGAGGCAAGAAGGGTCCAGGGTGGTGGGTTTAACATAATAGGGTCAGAAATACATGATTGTGTTACTGACCCTATAGTGTTCCTTTAAGCAAGAATATGTGAAGAGTAGTTAAGGTTGCCACCTTGCTTGGAAAAAAATACCAGCCTTAATCATTTGTATAATTAATTAGTTATGCGTGACATCACATGATGTAAATCACAAGGAGTGACAGCAGAGAAAATTCTTTAAAATCACCAACAAACTACTCACAGTTTGATTCTGCTGTATAGATGGATTGCTCCCAGTGTCTCCCAGCGTCTGTCTCGCAAGTCACCCAGTGTCTCAGTGTCCCTATGTATCACAGTGTCAGTCACCCAATCCCCTAGTCTCCCAGTGTCTGTGTCCCCATTTCTCCCAGTGTCCCAATGTCTGTGTGTCCCCATGTCACTAGGATACTGGGGACACTGAGAGACATGGGGACACAGAGACATTTAGGGAAACTAGGAGAAATGGGGACACAGACACTGGGAGACATGGGGACACTGAAACATTTGGGGATACTAAGACACTAGGGACACAGAGGCATGGGAACACAGACACTGGGAGACTAGGGGACACTGTGAGACTAGGAGACACTGAGAGACAGACACTTGGGGACACTGGGAGACATGGGGACAGTTGTGGACAGAGACATGGGGACACTGGGACATATAGGGACACTGGGAGACATGGGGACACCAGGCACACTGAGACACTAGGAAC
Source organism: Pelobates cultripes (assembly GCA_933207985.1). Taxonomy (NCBI): domain Eukaryota; kingdom Metazoa; phylum Chordata; class Amphibia; order Anura; family Pelobatidae; genus Pelobates; species Pelobates cultripes. The sequence goes on from OW240915.1 coordinate 316,227,394, forward strand.
ACAGACACTGGGAGACATGGGGACACTGAAACATTTGGGGACCCTAAGACACTAAGGACACAGACACAGAGACTAGGGGATACTGGGAGACTAGGGGACACTGGCTGAGAGACAGACATTTGGGGATACATGGGGACAGTTATGGACATAGACATGGGGACACTGGGACATACTGGGACACATGGGGACACTAGGCACATTGAGAGACATGAGACACAGACACTGGGAGACTTGGGGACACTGAGACACTAGGGACACTGGCTGGGGGACATGGGAACATCGTGTCTCCGTGTCCCAATGTCTCCCAATGTCCCTATGTCTCACAGCATCCCCATGTGTCCCAGTGTCCCCTAGTGTCTCAGTGTCCCCATGTTTTCCAGTGTCCCCAAGTGTCTCAGTGTCCCCATGTGTCTGTGTCCCCAGGTCTCCCAGTGTCTGTGTCCTCATGTGTCCTAGTGTCTCAGTGTCCCCTAGTGTCTGTGTCCCCATGTGTCCCCTAGTGTCTCAGTGTCCCCATATGTCCCCTAGTGTCTCAGTGTCCTCTAGTGTCCCGGTGTCCCCATGTTTTCCAGTGTCCCCAAGTGTCTCAGTGTTCCAAGGTCTCCCAGTGTCTGTGTCTTAGTGTCTCAGTGTCCCCTAGTGTCTGTGTCCCGTAGTGTCTGTGTCTCCTAGTGTCTCAGTGTCCCCATGTGTCCCTGCTGCCTTTCCCCCCATCCCTCACCTGAGCTGTAGAGCTGCTGTCTGGACTATGCTGTGTAGCTGCTCCCCCACAGATCAGTAAGTAGTAGAGAGAGGCAGGGATATTCTGTAACTTCCTATACCTGCCTCTCTCCACACACAGTGACCCCTACTGGCCGGTGCTGGTATTGCAGAGTAATTTCCATTTATTCTGAGAAAATTACCTGCATTTGTATTGCTGGTATTACTGCAATACTGGCAAGGCCAGGCAGCCTCAAATACCGTCTGTGCCATTAAAATACCAGTCAGGTGGCAAACCTAAGAGTAGTGTGTAAAAAAAAAAAAAATAATTTTTTTTTTTTTTTAAATGGGCCTATTCCATGGGCCTGGGCCTGGAGCTGCAGCTCCATCAGCCCCTATGTTAATCCGGCCATATCTCGGTCCTGTATCGATTTTTGACCTGCATTGCTGGAGACACTTCCTAGCCTGAACCTGAATTGTTCATAACTTAGAACCTCTAACTGAATCTTGTTGTTTCCTCGGATTTGTGTTTTGCATTAAAAAAAAAAGAGAAGAACTTGCATTAAAAATTTTTTTTTTTTTTAAATCAAGTTTCTGGAAAAATCAAAGAGAACGTTACCTGCGCTCTGGCCTAAATCCCTATATACATTTAAACAAAATTTGTAAATTTTTAAGTTTTATTCCAATGGCCATTTGAATATAAGCTCACCTGCTGCGTCAAGGCAAGTCCCAAAAGGTGAGTCCTACTCTAGCCATTAGATTTGCTGATATCAGCCAAGAATCTCCAATGAGGCAGGAAGGGGTATTTTATAAACCCTTGCACATTTAACCCTATAAATCATGTTCTCGATCCAGTATTATGCCGCGCAGGTAACGTGCTTTGTTTTTACTATGTACTTTGAGCTGTTGGCTGCTGTAAGCGCGGTGCTTTATCTTTGTGTTTGTTTCTGGAAAATAAGAGGTCTATTTTTGAAGATGCATGACACATCTATATCACCTTCTGTCCATTCTTTTACATGTCACAATAATTTATTTTTCCATTTAGAATTCGTTATCACTCTTTAGCATGATTTATCTACAAAGCAAGTATTTTGTTTATAGTCAAGTTATTCCAATGGACAAAATAATCGTTAAAGAGATAATGGACTAGTTATTTTCAAAACTGGAGTTATATTTATCAATGTCATAAAGAACAGATGATACATAGAAATATTACAATTCAGATCGTATTTTCTGTTTGCTAAACCAACTCAGACAATGTAGGTCTTTATATGACGTTCTATTAATGTCATGTGTTCCAGCTTGGGTGAAATGTTATTTGTGTTTTTATATTATCTCTGGTTCTAGCAGAAGCAACATTCACACAATATATTGGCACACTATACACAAAATCCTGAAACAGGAAGAAAGGAAAAAAAGGACAAAGATATTGGAAGCAGAACTGGAAATACCCAAGTGGAAAACTAAAGATATCAAATACATTTTCAGCAGAGGGAGATGAGTAACAGTTTCTACAACAGAGTTAGCCAACAGACATTTGTAGATTTTTTATATTTTTGTTGTCACTTATAGGGCTGTTTTTTTAGTGGTATGAGTTGTCCTCTGACCTTGCCCTTTGGAATGTTAATGAGACTTGGAATTTTTTTTTGAACTGAACTGAAATTCAGCCACATTTGAGCCATTTGTTTGAATTCCTTCCTCATCTCCTAGTCGAAATGTAGCTGGATCACAGATCCTGTTCGTTTAAGTTTATAATTCTAAATTCCGCTTACAGAGCCAAATAAAAAACACGATTTATGTCTACGGTGTCAAGGTCTTACCCAAGGTGGGAGTCTGTAGCGCAGATATGTTTGCTCACTCTTGCAGATAGACACAGTCCAAGGTGACCAAGTTAGAAGCCACCTGGACTGTGAATCTGTGCAGGAAAGGCGTTCCAAAGCAGTACCAACAAGGTCATAAACAGAAGAATAGTCGAGGGATAGCTGAAGTCAAAGGATGCCAGAGATCATGATAAACAAAGTGTAGCCGAAGTCAATATGGAATACAAGCTCAGTAGACTTGAAAACAGGAACTGAACACACACACCAGGATCAAAGACTTGATAATGTTCTCAGGGAGGGGCAGTTTATATACCAAGAAGATGAATGAACAGTCTCAGGTGAAGCACAGCAATGACCATAGAATAAGTCCAGCCCAAGTGCTGCAGAAATATCCAGGAACAACAGGGCTAGAACAGCTCAAAATAATTGGAACTGTTGTGGCTCAAAGGCAGATAGAAGGATTAGGACAGCAAAGGACCCAGGTTCAAATCCTCTGTGGCACTTGTAGGACTACTCTGTAAGGCATGGTGAGAGCAGTCACTTACAGAGTTATTCACTGAAGTGTGAATCTCAAATTTAAGGTCAAAATAGCTGCGCGAGAAAAATTCTCTAAGTCATCTGTTCATTCAGTTTGGCTACTGTGGCCTTAAAAGGATACTATAGGCATCAAAACTTTAGCTTAATGAAACAGTTTTGGTGTATAGAACATGCCTCATGCACTCTCTCTAGCCACAAGTGACTCGGCCTACATGATAAAAATTGATCATTTATAATCAGATGTTTACTTGTTTTAGAAGTTTTTATCTCCTGTTCTGTAGATTTAATTTTAATCACACACAGGAGATGTTTGTTGGGTTTAGGAAAATATCAACAGAGCAGGAGATAATAAATTCTAGATTAAGTAGATTGTTCAATACAGGAACAAAAAATATATAGGATGTGTTTAAGAAAGCTGTGAAAGTCCCAGGCAGGAAGGTATGAACAAAGTGATTTAACTTTGAAATGGCAAAGAATTGAGCAGTGAGACTGAAGAGACATAATCTATTCACCAAAACTGCTTCATTAAGCTAAAGTTGTTTTGGTGCCCATAGTATCCCTTTAAATTTAAAATGCTCTTCTTGTGTTAGTAAATAACCCAATACATTTTGGTTTTATTCACAGTTCAAGTGAGAGGTGAGCAATAAAGGGGTGAAAAAAGGACAAGTAAACAAACAAACAAATCTATATTTATATAATATATTTTTATTAAAGAGGAATCTCAGTTCGAAAATTCTGCTGAGCTGAACTGGCATTCGGTTTAAAATTCAGGTATCCCGAAAATGTAGAAATTTTCTGGAAATTTTTTTGGCCAAGACAAACTTTATGCTACATTGAGTAAGTATCCCTTACAGCATGCATGTCAAACTTGCGGACTGAGACTGCAGTTTGCAGAGGGACTGAGCGATGTGGACACTCCAGGTGGTGGCATTACTGCTGTGACAGTAAGTAACTTGAAGTTTTCAAGTAAATTATTTATATGTACCCAGGATTACCTATTGTTTGCATGAGAATGATACAAGTACTTTTAGTTTGTGTTGGTCTAGGTCGAACTCTTTTATTTTATTTTAATTTATTTAAATTTTTTATTTTTTTTTTGCAGGCCACTTAAACCTAAATACAAGCAAAAAACATATGGGATACGGCAGCAAATCTTAAAGGAACATAAGCATAACATAGTGTAATACAATTTAAACAGAGCGCTGTAGTGGATGCACTCACAAGATGTAGACATATTATGCGCTTAATGGGTGCCTCCCCCGGTGTTATTGGGGGTCTGTGAATCCCTTCTCCTTGGTTTGCGAGTGTAGCAGGAAAGCAGGACTCCAGATGAAAATGTTCGAAAAAAGGTAGATTTATTTAAATAAAATAATGAATAAACACCTAGAATAATGCTATTAAAACAGCAATGGTGTTGGTCTTACGCGTTTCGTTCCACACTTGGAACTTCCTCAGAGACCATAAGATCAAAACAAATAACAAGTAGTTGTACAAAAACCAGCCTTAACATCCCCATCCGGGAGTCCATTTAAATAGGGCTAATCCTATGTCCATTGGTTGTTCTGAGGGTGTTACCCTTCCTCCGTGGTCCTATTGGTTCTGCTCTCCTGTGTGATCACCTGTAGATCTTCAGAATTTTCTCTGTGTATCAGCTGGTATTCAGCCCCCTGTCGGAAACCGGAAACGGAAGTGCGTTCCCCTGATCACCTCCGCATTCCACCTAGTGAATGCTGTGTATCAGAGAGATCGGGGTGACTGAGTGCTTCACCATAGAGCATGCAGAGTGTAATTTGTGACCTCTAGTGGTTGCCAGAAGCATAATAAAGAAGAAGTAAATCTGCTGGAGAGAGAAGTAGTTAAGTAGTTTCTGTCAGGACCCTAACCTTACAGACTAGAGTGCAACAGCTAGAGCCATATATATTACACTATGTTATGTTTATGTACCTTTTAGATTTACAGCCATATCCCATATGTTTTTTGCTTGTATTCTGGTTTAACAAGATCACTACCTGGGAGGTGATTTTAGGGAGGCGGTCTACTTGACTTGCTTAGATAAGTATATTGTATACTTACCTTGCACTATCTTTCACATAATTGTGGTGATAGAATTGTTTTGTTTGTTTTCCACATAAACCTAAACCTTGTTTGCTTGGCCCGTGTTAGCCTTTCAGTTTGATATGCTTGTCTTACAGCAACTGGCATGGTCCTCAATGGTATAACAGACGAATAAAGGGTTTTTGAAGGATCTAGGGTGGCGTATCTCTAGGGTGGCGTATGGCGTAAGACTCCCCTCTAGAGAAAAAAAAAAATGAGAGTGTTAATATGCCATCATGCAAAATGGGAGTTTGTCTGAAGCCATTTAGAAATCCTTGAGAGGTGAATAATTGTTGCAGCGTGTGCATTATACCGATGGACACACTAACAAATACTGTATGCTACATGTTAATACCTAACAGACATTTACTAAGTCATATATGCAGAAATAGTGAGCATATCTTTACTAATATTTACTAACAGGCCTTATCACATATCATAGTCTCTCAGAGAGGTGGTGGGGGTCGTTCTAGAAATGCCATCACTGTTTTTATACACTAATGCTGTGCGCATGTATAATTTTTTTCATTGTTATCGTTTGCATGTCGGGAGTGTGCACTGCCAATAAGTCGTGACTTCACTGTGAGTGATATTGATAGTGTTACAATCTGAGTTATTCCATATGACGTTGAACAATGTGCTCTTCCATGCAGCCTGCTTACCTTCATCAGTTACATGGTATGGTCCATAAATCAATGCAACAACAGTAAAGTTTAATTTTTTTCAGAGATATATCCTGTGTATTTAAGGTGATATAAATTTGTCTGTTAATGTTACTCCCAGCTCCCGAAACTCTTCTTAAAGAAACACTCCACGCACCATAACCACTACATCACACAGTAGTGGTTATGTTGCCAGGAGTGCCCTGCAGCCACACCACTATCAGTAGTCAAACCATTTTTAGAATGGTTGGACTTACATGGGGTCTGCAGGATACTGCCCCCCTACCGCCACTACTTCTGACACAGAGCAAGAAGCTCTCTGCCTGAGCTAATCTATTTTTTTTTTTCACTCACATGGTAATTGCCTTCTAAAATATGATTTGTAGGAGTGAATTGGAATGGTTGGGTCACGCTCCTACTAATCACAGCACTGTTTGTTTGTTTGTTTGTTTGTTTGTTTGTTTTTATAGAGAAATCGTAATTAAGCAGCAAAAATATGATTACATTTCCCTTTAAAATGTATTCACTGCAATATTTTGAAATATACTCTTCATTTACCTTGGCGTCTCCAAGACATGGTTGATAGTATTCAAATTTATGCCATTAAAGCGATTTTCTTCTCTAACAAGAAACAGAAAAAAAGTAAAATAAATAAATAAATAATCACCAGAAAGTAGAGGACTTGTCAGCTGAGGAAGATTTATTAATTTCCGTCTCTATAAAAATAATATGATAAGAATAATAATATAATAATATAATAGCATTCAAAGCTACCTTCAGTAAGTCTTTTATTGCTAAAGTAACCATGGTAACGGAACCTGACGGACACATGCAGTTCTATTAGACACTGGAAGTTCTTGTTTCTTAATGCATTAATGTATCTAAAGACCTGGTATACGGGAAATTAGACCATTATTGCATTTTGCATCTGAAATGACAACACTTCTACAGTCATAGGCTGTTTTATAAGACACTATACTTTATTATTGGGGAAAAAAACACTTACTAAAACCATTTAAAACCTTTTTTTCCATTCTCCCAGCCATTTCTCTCTTGTGGTATCTCTTGGGGTACACATCAAATTTGAAGTGACAAAAAATATGACAGGCAAATACTTTAAACAGTGGTACTAACCACAACTTACTCAAGCCTATCCTGGCAGAAACACGAGCCTTTAAAACCCCAATGTTTCGGCACCTCCTGGCTGCCTTTCTCAAGGGTGTTTGACAACACCCTTGAGAAACGTTTGACAACACCCTTGAGAAGGCAGCCAGGAGGTGCCGAAACATTGGGGGTTTTAGAGGCTCGTGTTTCTGCCAGGATAGGCTTGAGTAAGTTGTGGTTAGTTACGGTTTCAAGTATTTGCCTTATATTTTTTGTCACTTCTAATTTGATGTGTGCTCCATTTGATTTTGGTGCTTTTTGTTTGTTGTAACCTATTTTGGTTTAATAAAACATTAATGTGTATATCTTTGGAGTAGGCTAGTGTGCAATCTCTTTTTGTATTATATGAGTATTGTTTTGGGCGCTTGAGGGAGTGCTTTAGAGTATTGGCACCTAGTTATTGTTTATATTGTCTCTCAATACAGCAATGTTATATAACTCTTGGGGTAGTACATATGTTCAGCTAATACATGAAGGGATACGAAAGATCTAGGCCTATGGGAGCACTTGTAATTTACTTATGCAAAATTTATTATTTCTGCGTTACCGGTTAGCTACCCTAAAGGAACACTATGGTGTCAGGAATACAAAGATGCGTTCCTGACCCTATACTTCTGAAGCAGCTGTTTAGGTGTCCACCCCTTCCGATCTAAGTAAAAAGGTTATTTTACTCACTTTTTCCCCCATGCCATGCCTTCTCGCCATGGCTGGCCACACCTCCATGGCTGAGATCATCAATCTTGATCATCTCAGCCAATCCAATGCTTTCCCATACTATTACTGTTGGACATTGTTTTTATACTTTTATTGTTTTATTAATTAAGTACTTTTTTATTTGGACTGCTGCCTGCTACCTGATCCTTATATCCTTGGTAGGGATACAAACCAACTACACACCGAGGACTGAGCAATCTCGAATTGCTCTTTTCCACTTCTGTGTTATAGTGTGCACTATATAAATTTTTATACTCTTTTATATCTGCATGTAGGTAACCCGCATAACCTATATATCCTAGATTGGGGATCATACCACTTCACACCTTATCCTAGGAGCCACGTAATCCTGTATACTTACTTTATATTGTTTTATTGTGTTCTCCTTGTATGCACACAAGATACTCTACAAGGAATAACTCAGATACACAGGAACTACACTATAACATTAGGCATGGATCATACCACCCATGCACCTAAGTGAAAGTTAGATTTGAGCTCCAGAAAAGTAAGTGTACATCCTTAATCCATTGCTTAATTCCACACCATCAAAAGACCTACTACACTATCCGTTCTCGTTTACTCTTTTTATAGCCTTAAATAAGTTGCTAGAGACTCCCAAGACATCCACCCACCTTCCTGTTCCTATTTGCGTTCTATCCTACCAGAAGAGAGACAACTACTTGGTTGTTAAGCTGCCAAATTTGACTTTTTCAGTAACTATTCCAGCACTAAATGACTATATTATTCCCATTATAATGTAAACACTCCCTTTTCTTTGAAAAGGCATAGATTTCAATGAAAAGCCTGCAGGGACATGTTATAGCCAGCAGAACCACTACATTATTCTGTAGTGATTCTGATGACTATGGTATTCCTTTAAATGAGCACTCCAAATACATTGGCACTTTTATAAACGAACGGTAAAACAACTCATTCGCTGCCAATCAGACGACTGGGAAGTTACACACATAATATTATCAATGCTGTAACACACACATGTATATAACTTATACTCCCTCATTTCTGTATTCCCTAAGACTCCAAAAAGTGTTTGCTACACTCAATTCCTCGCTAGTGGTTACCCTTAAACAACTTGGCATCTTCAAACCTGGTAGGGGCTGTCATGGAGGAAAATCAATACTTAAAGTTCAATCTGCTGACACTAAATCATCCGCTCCACCACCCTGTCTACCTGCAAACCCAATGGAAGTGATTCATCCTAGAAGCCACAAAAACTGCACTATCAAATCAAGGAAACCTCTTTGTGTGATCCCCATTAGAGATGTCGCGAACTGCTCGCCGAACTGTTCGCGAACTGTCTGCTGACGAACAATAGCGTGTTCGCGTTGGGCGAACATATACGATTTCCAGTCCGCCCCCTATTCGTCATCATTGAGTAAACTTTGACCCGGAATACAAATATATTCGGGGCCAGTACAAACCTTTATCTATGAAATATATTCATAACCAGGGCTATACATAGGACACAAGGTTACACATTTAGGCTGGAAGAAAGGAGATTTCATCTAAAGCAAATAAAAACTTTTTTTACAGTAAGAGCAATAAGGATATGGAATTCTCTGCCTGAAGAGGTGGTTTTGTCAGAGTCTATACAGATGTTTAAACTGCAATTGGATAAATACTTGCAAAAACACAACATACAGGGATATAATTTCTAATTAGTGGGGTAATAGCTGCTTGATCCAAGGAGACATCGGACTGCTATTTTGGGGTCAAGAAGGAATTTCTTCCTAGTTTGTTGCAAAATTGGAAGCGCTTCAGACTACGTTTTTTGCCTTCTTTTGGATCAACAGCAAAAATATGTGAGGAAGGCTGAACTTGATGGACTCAAGTCTCTTTTCAGCTATGTAACTATGTAATATCTTTCAATGTTTGCAGGTATGTATTTACATTAACTCATATCTATATTCCCCATATGTGTCATATTGCTCCCTCTATATATAGCCACGGATCTAAATCTCTGCTGGAGTTTTCTTATGCCTGGGCTCTTTAATAATAAGTAATATTGGCTTTGTGTTTAGAAAATGTATCTTTGATTTTCTGGGAAATTTCAGAGAGCATGCAATAAGTTCCTTGATTTAATATTTTTGGATAACTTTTTTTCAAAATATCACAAACTATTGGAAAATAACCTTTTCAAATGATACCTCTATAAAAAATATTAATTAAAGTCTTGGAAGACTGTGATCATTAAAGATTGTGATGATTTGAAAAACGTATCCCAAATAATTCAATAGGGGCCCAAGTTGCAGTCATACATGAGAAATCCTTTTATATCATTCTGGAGGAGAACATTGTCCCAGGAAGGCTATGGTACTTAAAAAAAAATCAAAAAAAAAATCACATGAAGTACTAAAAATCACCTTTTTCTCTCTTGGGTCATCTTGGATAAAATATATTACTTCCTAACTCATTAATTTAATGTATTTCTTCAAGTCTGCCTCTTTAGAATCCACGTTGAGTATCCCTTTTTTTTTTTTTCAGAATTTTTCAAGTTGGCTCTTCTGGTCAAAAATTTGCAATTTCCTTATTGATTCTCAAAAAATAGTATATGTAGATATGGTGCAATGACCTGAAATAAATATTGTTTAAGCACACCCACTCTGCCAGCTGTTGACAGAGAATATAAATATCTCATCAAGAATTTTAAACATTTTGTATTAGTTCAGTCACTGACATTTGAGCAATTTGCTGCCATCTTAAATGCTCAGAATTATCTTGATTTTGTAAGTCAATCAACTCATTTAACTGAATATTACACATTGTTATCACAACATCTAACACTTCATTATAGAATACACATAATGTGAAAACTATTCTCTAATAGAAACTCTACCTCTCCGAAGAGACAGAACAAAGCCGATAACATTTTTCTTTGCTTCTAAAACTGTAAGTTTGTTTGCAAAAAAAGCATACAATTTGCACAAATATCTAATACCCTTTTAATTCTCTTTCCAGAGCTCATGAAAAATAAAACATACAATGTAGGAAATTGTAAGACTTCACTGTGTTTCTATAATATACTGTATAGTACACCAATTAAACAATTATAAATATTAGAAACAATATTTCACAGACCATTAGATAGTGAGGAGTGTGTAGCGCTAAGGTCAATCAACACTTACCCCTAAGGGCTAGAGGATATTTTGGTAAAGGAATCCCTAAAAGGGGACAACTAAACAAATATAGTGCAATAAACCTATGTACAAATGGTGAGGATATAGTCTTATTAAAATCACTCACATGGTTCAGAGCCTCTTAAGGACCGGCTCTGATCTCTTCCACTTTTGTGTACTTAAGGTGACACACACCCTATGTGTCCATATTAGGCGAAAACCTCAATAATGGAGATAAAAAAACACCACCTTACTTTCCTGGATGAGCTACAAGTAGCCCTAATGGTAGATATCACAATCCTTGTTACTCCTAGAGGATGATCTATACCATAACTAACTAAATGACAGCTATAACACAGCTTCATGCGACACCTGATGTACGATATACACACAAGCCTATTTGGGTGCCAATTCTTAAACGTGTAAATAACCGCCTTTGTGTAACCTTGAGATGGACCTGCGCGTCCACCAGACACATGTTATGCTTTCCTGATTATTCACCCTTTACATGAAATAAAAGATTTTCAAAAAAAATAAAAAAATAATGGAGATAAAAAATGGTTGTGAACAGGGAAGCAAAGCTGACCTTGGTGTAGAAATCCTCAAAGTAAATCAAAAGAAAGGTATAGGTCCAAGATTTGTTTCGCCGATCAAGTTCAGCTTTTTCAATTGGTGATGTCAATGCTGCCGGTTCTGATTTAAATACCCTGTAAGGGAAGAATGATTGGTGAATGACGTTCGTAATACGTCCAATCACGAACGTTCCTGCGAGGGGGAGTGTGGGGTATCAGCTGTCAATATTCTATCCCTAATGGTGAGGTCATTAGGCAATACGGAGTGTGTGTGTGACGTCACTTCCAGGATTCGTGTAATCCTCGATACGCCTCCCATTCCGGAAATGTCATGATGTGGGAAACTTTGTTGATTCTCCCAGCATTCTCTTTGTTGTAGGCTTGATATATAGAAGTCACACAACGTTCCATTTTTTGACGGTTCCGTCACCATTTTCATCGTGGGCAAAGTATTAGAAAGGACGAATGTCCATATAAAGTAAATCGTTCTTCACAAAGTATGATGTATTCCTAAAAGATTATGCTCATGAAGGGCATATTTTTAAGAGAAAAACATAAATATTAGGATAATAGTAAATAAGGCATGAATACTATATATTTACATAATAACTGTTCAGTCATATTAACAAGTGGGATAATGATACTGTGGAGAAAATCTATATACATCTCAATTTTTCATCCTAAAGGTGATTGCAATATGTCACTAATGACGATTTCATATCCATAGTATTCAAATATCGATAACTCTATAAAATGTATATAGAAAAAACCCATTTTAAATTTTTTTATAAAATAGTTATAAAAATAAACAAAAAATTTATATTATTTTCTTATAAAAATGACATGATTTGAAGTCATCATTAAGTCCATACGGTTGAATAGTATTGAGGTTAAAGATCCATTGCATCTCTGTTTGTCCTATATAATTTTAATTAGATCCCCTCCTCTCCAATTCATGGGGATTTTCTGGATTCCTATAAATTCCATTAGAAGGGGATCGCTATTATGTATATCCTTAAAGTGCAATGAAACACTGTTTTTCAAAACCTTTTTTAATATTTCTTGTATGTTCCTGAATCCTTGTATTCGGTGTCCTAATTGTTCTCCATATGTATGCTAATCCGCAAGGGCAGGTGATCATGTATATGACTTTCGTAGAGTGGCATGTAAGCATTTGTTTAATTTTGAACTGCTTTCTTTTGTCTTTTGGATGATTAAATTCCTTTACGAGTCGTTTTTTACTTTTATTACTCTTACATACTCCACATGAGTAGGATCACTCCTCAGGATTGGCCAATATTTTTTGATTATTTTCTTTAAATGACCACTATTGCAATTAAAATCACAAATAAAATTTAGATTTTGAAATTCTAGATCCGTTTTTTTTCTCCTTATATTTAATTAATTCATTTATGTCGTCAATTTTGACTTCTACATAAGCTTTTTCTAGTAATTCACTTTGATATCCTTTCTCTTTGAAATCTTTAATTATTCTTAAAGATTGTTTTTGGAATTTCCCATAATCTGTACAGTTGGTCTTAAATCGCAGGAGCTGTTCTTTGGAGACGTTCAACAGCCACAGGGAAAAATGACAACTCTTCTCCCCTATGTAGCTGTTGACATCAACTATCTTGAAAAAGAGTGCAAGTTTTAAGTGTGTTTTCTTCCACATACGGTATATGTTAAGGTCTAAAAATTCTACAGATGTTTTGCTAAAATGGCTGGTAAGTTTACAACTGTTTGGCCTGCTGTGATAGAGGCTCAGATTGAGGAAATCTTGTCTTTGAAGAAGATCGCAAATGCTTCACACTTATCCTGAGGAAAGTTGATGGGGATATGCATGCATGCTAGTTTACAGAGCCTTTCTACTGTGCGAAACAGTTGCCTGGGTCTATTGTGGGAGAGTGCCATTTCGCGTGATAAAATGTTTTGTTTTTTTTCCGAATTGAATTTATTGAATTTATTAAATTGATATTCATTTAGAGGTTTGGTAAGAGTGACTTTATCCTCTGGATCATGTGTCCTGCGCCACTTTCTTTCGAGTTACGGCCTGTTCTCTTCATTTCTCTGGTGATGCTATGGTGCACTGTTGTAGGTTTTGACAGTGAGTATGCGTGTTGATGCAATGCTTTCTAGGGTATTTCTCTATGGTGTTGTTGAATGTTATCATATCTAGAGTTGAGCGAACCCGGACTGTAAAGTTAGGGTTCATACTGAACATTAAGTTTTTTGGACCTCTGACCTGAAAACGGACATATCAGTGTATGTTCGTTCGGGTTGGAGTTCGGTTTTCCTCACTCCCGCGTCAGAAGTGGGTCATTTGCATGCCTGCTGCCTTTCTTGCATGTGGTAGCTGTTTCTCAGGCTCCCTCTCCGGAATCGAACCCTGATTCCCTGTTACCCGTGGTGACCATGGTAGGCGCAGAAAGTGGCATCGAAAGTTGATATGGATGACATACGAATGCATCGTCGCCTTGTCATTGGGGACCCCATTGAAAAAGGACTCTAGCATGACGAGCTGGGTGATCTCCTCCAGGAACTTGGTTTGATGGGAGTTGAGCCAGTTCTGGGTGGCCCTTGTGATGCGGCATGCCCACTCCGCATGGGAGTCCTTCTCCCCTGTCTGGGTTTCCCTAAACCTTCGGCGGTATTGCTTGGGGGTGACCGCATACCGAGCTAGGAGGATTTAGGTAATAAAGGGATAGTCTCTGATCTGCTCTTCTGGTACAGCCAGGTAAATATCCACTGCCTTCCCCACTAGTTTGCTGGCCTCAATGGTGACCCAGTCGCTGGGGTCCATGTCTTGGAGTAGGCACTGGCGCTCAAAGTCTTGTAAAAAGTAATTGATGCCTTCGTCTGCTTCCTTGAAGTCTTTGAAGGCATTGTATAATAGCTTGTGGGAAAAAACCCACACCGCGCAGGAGCTGTGGATGGGCATGGAACAACAGACCGATGAGTGGTTGTTGCCACTGAGTCTCAAGCCCGGCCTGGTGGTGTGTGATAATGTGCGAAATCTCGTAGCAGCTCTGGGCCTAGCCGGTTTGACGCACATCCCTTGCCTGGTGCATGTGCTGAATTTGGTGGTGCAGAAATTTCTGAAAACCTACAGATATATCAGAGCAGCTGTCTGTGCACGCTTTTCGCATTCTCACTCTGCTTGCCTGTCTGCACCATCTAGTGCTATTTTATGGCTCAGCTCTATTTTTAATATTTAGGTATTTTATGTTATTTTAAGTGATTTCCCTAGCCACATTTGCTTGCAGGGCACTTGTCCTACTCTTACCCCCATTTTACTTCTTTTTTCAGCCCTTTAGCCCTTTCCAGGACTTTTTTAGAGGCATTTTTGTGCCCAAAAGATTAGGTCCCCATTGACTCCAATGGGGTTCGGGTTAGGGGTCAAGTTCGATCCCGAACCCAGACTTTTTTTCAAAGTTCGGCCGAACCCGCCGGACCCGAACATCCAGGTGTCCGCTCAACTCTAATCATATCCCCTCTCAGGCGCCGTTTTTCCAAAACAAACAGATTTAAGTTTTTTAACCTTTCTTCATAACTAAAATTACTTCTATCACTTTTGTAGATTGGGAGGGTGGGCCTCAGAAGGGGTGTCACCGGTGATGTGACTCAAGTCACTGACGATGACCATAATGGGCAGACTCACCTGGAAAAGAGGCAGGCCCACCTATTGAAGGACTGAATGGTCCTGTCTGTCAAATCCCCAGCCTGAAAGGCTTCTGATGTGCTCTCTGCAGGTTCCTAGGATTGCTACAGAGTGCAAGCGCTCCATGGAAGTATATCGGGAAGGTGGGCCTGGACCCCAAAAACAAGACACATGATGCTTCACATGATGCAATGTTTCAAATATGGGGTTAGGGAAATAACGAGGAAAGTGGGCAATAAGATGCTGAAATCATCAAGCAAATGAGAGAATTATGGACTCTTGGGGGAATTGCATCAAATGCATATAATATGGGCCATATTGAAAAATCATGGGGGCTATGTCTTTTTGCAAATCACCTAGTAAGAGGGTTAAATTAAATAACAAGATTTTTTTCTACCTGGATGCTGAATTATTATATAAGTAAGTCATTAAAATAAACAAAAATTAAAATAAACAAGGACCAACTTCGACCTGAATTTCTGTTTTCCACTTTTTCTATCAAATAGTGCCTGGATTTCGGCAAATACTGGACATTTTGATGGCTTTTTTGATCTTCAACATGTCATCACTTATCTATCTCTATATGGTACTCGCTATAAAGGACCAAGATATTTTGGGACATGATTTACACTATTTATTCAGTGACCTTTCGGTTAATAACTTGAGATGTTTGAAACAGAGAATGTAGAACATTTCCAGGTTTTAAGTGAGCAGATACTTTTTATAAGAATGTCAGGTGTTTGGAACCAATTCCATAATTCGACACATGATGTTCCGTGTGTATGTGACAGCTGAAATAGCAATTGCCATAATGTACAGTCCACACAAAATTACACAAGCTGAATGATCATATCCTATGCTGGTTGATGATTTCCAAGTTTCCATTTTACGATGCGTAACAAATTAATTTCTCGATCCAAGAGCTTGGTAAAAATTATTTTTGCTTATGAGGCATGTCATTGCATGAAAAATCAGAGAAGCAACACGCTTCATTTGTAACACACATGCTGCTACTTCATGTGTTTTTAACGCAGATATAATTCCTTGTCTATCTAGTTCAATGCATGCTTATATAAATAATAAAGAATTATATCACTTGTCAAACTGTACTGTAGTATCCTATGGTCAAGGACATCCGCATAGAGAGGAGAGGGGCATATTTGTCTGCTTAATGTTGCATATTCCTTACCTACCAATAGTCTCTTGTGTTACAGCCAGAGATTTCTCAATTTCGTTCCTCCTTCCACTGAGCACCAATTCGCTCCCATATAATGA
Source organism: Pelobates cultripes (assembly GCA_933207985.1). Lineage (NCBI taxonomy): Eukaryota > Metazoa > Chordata > Amphibia > Anura > Pelobatidae > Pelobates > Pelobates cultripes. The sequence continues at coordinate 316,243,729 of OW240915.1, forward strand.
TATGCTGTCCATGGTAATGTATATCCTAGATGTTTAGAACCCATCCTCACAGGCTAAGACAAGGACTCTGTACTTGGCTGTAACCGAGATACCTTACTTATTTGTTAAACATATGTTACTAATTTGTGTCACCAATCAATGGCGTATAATGTGTAGATTGCCAGCTAGGGCTAACAAGTGCTGTCACTTACACACTTTCACACAAAAAGCCAGTCCGAAAGACTAACCCCACTACAGAAAGTACATCTTGTGAGACAGGACCTGGGACCCTCAATAGATGCCGAAATTCCAAAATGATGGTATTTTTTCAACATTGACTTTGTGCGGTAAATATTCATACCCTGTTTGTATAAATTACCAAGGTTATCGTAAAGTACTTTGGGTGTTATGGGCATTATCTAAGAAGTGTTAAATAAGGAAGCGAATACCTATCATCTTTTAACACACCTATCACTTAACTATTTTGTGTGACTCAATGCTTACAGGTCTGTGTGGCCTTTATGTCACTCACACGTGCTGCACACAGAGACGTTATTACATATTTCTCATTTTTACCTGGGGCAAATTTGCAAAACATTTGTTGCTGTTTGGCCTTTATTTTTCCTCATGTTCTATCAGAGGGAGGAGTTAAAATAATCCATAGTTTATGCTGATTGTTGGCTACTTAAATGCTATGTCCTTATCCTGGGAATCTAAGACTACTCTTAATTATTTGTATTGGAGTTTTATACGTTTATAATAAAGTGTTTATGCTCGTCTTCTTTTGTACTCGTACGTTTTTATGAGTTCAATAGAATTGCCCTAATTGTGGAAACTTGCCGACAAGTTCAACTAATTCTAATGTGTGACAGTTTTGTGTCTGATATTCCTTTTAATTACCATTATAATTGCATGGTAGATACTGTATAGTATATGTGTATAATTATTGTTAAAATGAAACACGTTATCGCAGCCTGTTTGTTTAATGGTTGTTTTATTTTAATATATATATATATAATATCGCTACTCCACTCTTAAAGGTAAATTTGATACCTTGAGAATTTCAGATTGCCTACAGCAAGGGAATTCGTTTGACTATTGCACATTTTTCAAGTGTTTCTTGAGCTATTCATTTGTCTAATAGTACTTATAGCTTTAGGTGCATTGACAGTGCCTTGACAGTGCCAAAACCCACATACAACTTGCAGGCCTACCAGCAGGACACTAGACTTTGGATGGCAAGTGATTTCTACCACCATGTAGATCTTGGTCACTAATTTGATATTAATATTACACCCTCTAACAGGGTTGCAAGGATCTGTGCATGCCATTTTAAAGCTGATGATAACAAGTAGGGAAGGGATTGCCATAAGGTCACTAAGTTCACTGCCTCGCAGCGGCAGACAGGTGAGGGGTGGCACGGCTGGTGCAGAGGTCTCCTGCAGGGCCGGCGGGTGGCGCTCAATTACAGAAGAGATTTTATGGTATCAGAGTGTTGCCATGATACAATCCTTCAGTACTGGCTGAAAGGATCTATCTCATCCACTAAGGTGCAGCCAGCAACATCTCTCACTGGACCACCAGAGAACATCATGTTTCCCCCTCCTGGCCCAAGGTAATCATCAGAGGAGGGGGAAATACACGCCTGACTTTCCCTTTTTTTAAGAAAACATTTTTCGAAACAGTCCCTGTCTCTCACACTACAACCGCAGTCCTCCAACTGGAGGCCCCTGTTCCTTCACTACAGCCTCTATCCACCACCACAGCCCATATCCTCACACTATAGACCACTATAACCCCTATCCTCCCACTACAGCCCCCACTACAGCCTATATCCCCCACTACAGCCCATATCCTCACACTATAGACCCTATCTCCCCCACTACAACCCCTATCCTCCCACTACAGTGTGTATGTGTGTTTCATATTTATACACACTGACACACAGATACACACACTGACACAAACACAGATACACACACCTTGATACACAGATGTGAAGAAACTACCCTATTTTGTTCATTAACTTGGATTTTTCTCGTTCGGTAGATAAAACTACCGAACATGACCACCCCCCTGGCTCATTAACTACAAAAGGAAATGCGGATTAAGTGCTCTCTGTGTGGCCGCCGTTTGTATGGCTGAACGCCACATGCTGGAGAAAACGGTGGCAATCTTGCACGAAAAGAAGCAGCAGGACTTGGTCGTTGAGGGTCTGGATCTGAAATCGGACACTCTACTTCCCAAACACTGGTCAACTTTGCGAATGCCTGCTTTTTTTCACCGACCAGCCAGGAGAGCGCTATTCGGTAGGTTTGTTCCCACGAACTAGGGGAACAAATGCTCCCCATGAGCCAGGAAAACAGTTCATGGATTTGTTCGGTTTTAGAACTCCCTGAAATAGACTGACCGCTACCTCTGAAACTGTGGAACTGTTTTGGGCATAAGACTTTGTGTGCAGTCGGTCAAAATATGACTGCCATGGAAATCCCGAACCACTCAACCGATCTGGGTGATGTTTAGATATGTTGGTCCCCCAGATTGGGGCTATCAGGGGATTGGATTGTTGTGGGGTTGCCATGTGTTTTGGGGGTATTTTCAGGGTGTTATTAAAATGTATGTTTTTTGTGACTTGAAATAATTGAGTATCCTGGACCTGAGAGCCAATGTAGTTAGTGTGTATATTTTGTCATAGTTCCCTCTCAGGTCCAGTGGGGAATGCCCCTGAAATATGTTACAGTAAACCCCTTGCATGGGGACTTGCATATAAACTGGCCGGTTGACCTGAATAATTTCATTCCTGTTGTACCCTTCATCTAGTTTAGGCTGATGTTTGGGTATGCACCTGATTGCTGGGAGAATTTACTTGGATACTGCAGTTTCTCCTGGAGAACGTTTGACTTAACACCCAAACTGCAAGCTATAATCACTCAGCTTTTAGCAGTTCGGGAGGAACCGGAAGCGAACGGGTATCTGACATACCAGTGTTCTTAACAACAGACACACACCAGCACATACAAACACAGATACACACACCTTGTCACACAGATACATACATACACACACACAGATACACACTGTGTGTCAAGGTGTGTGGATCTGTGTGTCAGTGTTTGTATCTGTGTGCCACTATATGCCAGTGTGTGTATCTGTGTGTCAGATACATACACACACACACACACACACACAGATACACATTGACACACAGATACACACACTAGCACATACAAACACAGATACACACACCTTGACACACACCGGCACATACAAAAACCAGGGCAAATTTTACGGGTGGGAGAAGGGAGTTTGGGGTTTCCACAATGTTGATACACTATGTCAAAGGGTTCCACTGGAAAAATGAATTGGGAACCCCTGTACTAGAGCAATCTAGTTGCATCAATCCATTTTTTTTTCTGTTGGAAAATGTTGGATTTTCATTGAATGTTAAAGCTTTTTTGATCTAAAGCCAGTGCTGGTCATGGACAGCTGACAGCATTTATTGTACCGACAAAAAAAGATTGTCGGTGGGGAACATCCGAAATATGTATTTCTCAGCAATGGTGCTGCCATGGAGACCAAAATTTAATACAAAATACAGATTAAGTTACAGCGCACACATAAAAGTCAATTTTTACATTTTACAATGCTGCTCAAAAACTTCTATCACAGCAAACAAATATGGGGATTCAGTTCCACCATATGGCCATATTGTGTTACGCCCCCACCACTACTTAACAGTACCCCGATATAGGTCGGTCCTATACTAATTCCAATGTGAGAGACAACCACATAGTTCTAATGCTAAATGAGATAACATGTATTTAAATAATCTGTTGTAAGAACATTGTGCATATATATAAAATGCTGAATTAATGTGATAAATACAATTTTAAAATATGCAGTGTCAAAACTAAACATTTAAAGTGATAATGCTTGGATGTATATACTCACAATGCTCTTACAACAGATTGTTTAAATACCCTCTAGCTCATTTAGCACTATCTGTTTTTTCCCCACATTGGATTAGTATAAGACCCACCGATATTCGGGTACTATGAAGTAGTGGTGGGCTTAACACAATATGGTCATATGGTAGAACTGAATCCCCATATTTGTTTTGCTGAGATAGGTGATTTTAAGTAGCCTTATAAAATTTAAACAAATATTTGTATGTGTGCGCTTTACGTTAATCTATATTTTGCATAGCATGTATTGTATCATCCAGATTGGCATGGAGAGTTGTGTTTTATGGCCTTTATGGACAAGAAGTATAGATTAAACAAATGCTGGTTTTAATAGCGTCTGGTGGGTCTTATAAGTAAGCGGTATGTAACATTTTTAATATTATTTATATATTTGAGGCCAAATAGACATAAAGTTTAATATTGCAACCACATGGCATATGGAAAGGAGAAATGTGACTGTAATATCTCGTACATTAAAATTGCAACAGATAGGGGTAACAGAAAACATAAAAAAAAAAAGAAACTAAAATATTTTTAAAAGATAAGTGTTTTACGTATACACTTCCTCAGCTATAAGATATGAACACAAACACTGTCCTTTCACCCCTTAACGCCGTTACGGCGTTCTATGCCGTCGCGGCTTTAATGGGTTTTAAAGCCGTTGCGGCGGCATAGAACGCCGTAACTGCTTTCAGCCCCAGAGGACCGGCGGTACTCCCCTCCGCTGCGATCCTCTTCTGGAGGGCTGCCAGACCGCCCAGGCAGCCCTCCTCCGGTGAATGAGGCCCCCGGGGGCCATGTGATCGTTCTCAAAGAGCGATCACATGGCCTCCCTATAGCTGGCTGTGGATCTGCCAGCAGGGGGACTGTCTGAAATATCAGACAGTCCCCCTGCTGGTGGAAAGTGTAAAAAAAATAAAAATAAACATGTTAAAATAAAATAAATATATTTATATATATATAATATATGTATATATATTATATATAAAATATATATACATATTATATACATATAACGTCATACGTAATGTATTTTAATATTAATATAAGTATATATTAATATTAAAATACACTTAGAATGACGTTACATATATATATAATATGTATATATTATATATATATATATATAATAGATATATACACATATATTATATATATATATATATATATATATATACACACACGTATAATTACAATAATAAATAAATTAAATAATAAAATAAATAAAATATTGAAACAAAATTTAATATAAATTATATATTCATATGTAATTTCATTCTAACAGTATTTTGTTATTAATATATATATATTGGTAACAAAATACACTTAGAATGACATTCTATATATATCTATCTATATATAAAATACAAATAACCGCAAATAAATATATAGAGATAAATACATATAATTACATAAAAGATTACATTAGTATACACGTAGAATTTAAATACCTATAAAAGCATACATATTAAAATTCTACGTGTATATTTAAGTAATCTTTTAACATAATTATGTGATTTGATTAATTAAAATTTGATTGACATGCCTGACAACACAGGGAGAAAGTGCAGAGAATTTAATTCGCAAGCACTATATTTGACCCTGTAACTCTCCAAGACACCATAAAACCTGTACATAGGGGGTACTGTTTTACTCGGGAGACTTCGCTGAACTCATATAATAGTGTTTAAAACTGGTAAATTGTATTACAACGATGATATTTTAAGTAAAAGTGACGTTTTTTGCATTTTTTACAAACGAACGTCATGTTTATGGACTATATTATTGTTGTAATATTCTTTACTGTTTTAAAACACTAATATTTGTGTTTAGTGAAGTCTCTCAAGAATAACAGTACCCCCCATGTACAGGTTTTATGGTGTTTTGGAAAGTTAGAGAGTCACATATAAGGCTTGCATTTCATTTTGTTGACATTGAAATTTGCCATATTGGTTATGTTGCCTTTGAGACGGTATAGTAGCCCAGGAATAAGACTTACCCCCATGATGGCATACCATTTGCAAAAGTAGACAACCCAAGGTATTGCAAATGGGGTACGTCCAGTCATTTTTAGTAGCCACTTAGTCACAAACACTGGCCAAATATTAGTTTTTTGCTTTTTTCACAAAAAACAAATATGAACGCTAACTTTGGCCAGTGTTTGTGACTAAGACTAAACATACCCCACGTTCAATACCTTGGGTTGTCTACTTTTTCAAATGCCATTATGGGGGTAATTCTCATTCCTGGGCTACCACACCGTCTCAAAGGTAACATTACTAATCTGGCAAATTTCAATGTGAAAATGGAACGTTCTATATTTGACCCTGTAACTTTCCAAAACACCATAAAACCTGTTAATGGGGGGTACTGTTGTACTCGTGAGACATCGCTGATTACAAATATGTGCATTTTTGTGCAGTACAACCTAACAGTATTATGACATTTACAGCTAAAATGTGAGGCGGAACTACAAATTAAAAAAAAAAAAAAAAATTCTCACAGTTTAAATATTTGATATGAAATGAAAGCCCTGTTTTTCCTGAACAAAATGATATATAATAAGTGTGGGTGCATTTACTATGAAAGAGTTGAATTATGGTTGGACAGACATGTAGCGCAAATGCCAGGTTTTGTTTACATTTTGTTTTGTTCACAACATGTACATTTGGCTCCGTCCTTAAGGGGTTAAAACTTCAGGTAGATGGTAAAGAGGATGAACTTCAAATCTCACTATCCATTGGTTCAGGAGTGTTCCTTAAAAGACCACTCCACACCCCAAAAGCACTTCAGCTTGCTATAGAGCTTTAGGGGTGAGAGGTAGCATAGTTTAACCCTAGTTTATAAAAGTGCTGATTTCTGTGAAAAATCAGCACTTTTATAAATTTTATAAATTTGCTAGGGAACACCCCCTGGCTGTCAATCAAACAGCCAAGGAGGATTCCTCCCTATCTTCGTTCATAAGATTTACAGCCTTGACAGTCTCTTTCTAAATGTACCCCAATGAATACATGCATGAAAATTCATACATATATTCATTGGGGGTATATCTACTAACCAGTGATTTATTTATTTATTTATTTTCATGTGGGCAGTGGAGTGATCCTTTAATTATTGTCATGCTACGCTGCATCCAGAAGGATAATTAAAGGGAAATAAACATTTTTATTTGTGAAGCCTGTATAATCCAATTGCTCTATTGGCAAGCCCTCAACCAAACTGTGTGAGCGGTTAAAAACGTGCAGCCTCTGCTACCTTTAAGAAACAAGTCTATAAGGAACATATTATAACTTAAGACTTATTTTTCTTAGATAACTAGACTATCACAACAACATCTGCCACATCTATGTGATAGGAATTCAGCTAATGTCAATTTATTCTAATTTATAAACAAAAAGCAGTACCTTAGAAATAATCGCCACCTTCAGAAAATGAAGAAAAACACTTTATATTCTAAACAATGTACACGTTTGATCAGCTTATATTTTTAAAGGCTATATGCTTCCTATTTTCTATACGCAAACACAGACATACTAATCGATGATTTCAACTCCCGAGAATTGTTACAGAGAACTTTTCAGATGGCATTCCTCATTCCTCAAAATACTGAGCAAGGCAGAAAATGATGCATAGCTAGGTAATGCAATTTGCAATTATAAGAAGGTAATTAGACCAACTAAAATGTATGATATAAAATAGTTGGATAAAGTGCCAAATATAAATGCAGTCCTTTTAAGCCTGTAATACTTCTTTATTAACTTTGTACAGTGCTTATTATCACTTTTCTAATTATCAGTTGTCGCAACATGTAGGAGCTTAATAGTTAGATTAGAGACAGTTACAAACCCTCCCTGATCTCCTTTTAGTTACAAATATACATATGTTTCACCATAACTACATATATTCTGTTCTGGTTAGAATATCTCTCTTAAACCCAAAGAGCTTCCAAATAATATTTTTCTGGACACAGAACTCACACAAAAAAAGTAAATAAATGTCTAATTTGAGTCAGTTTTAACTTTGGCAGCAAATTTCAATTTAATTTTAGTGATTGTCTTTTGACTAAAAGCCATTTTAGTTTGAAGTACTTAAGTTCTCTGAATTGTTTTAGTTTTAGTCGACTAAATCTCCATAAAATTTTAGCCGACACAACTAAAATCTAATGGGTTTAGTTAAAGCCTTTATCTGTCTCTTTTGCCCCTTCCCCAGCCCATCTGTTTCTCTTTGTATCCTCACAGCCCTTCTAGGGGTCTCTCTCCCAAGCGCTGGTCTGTCTCTCTTTGTGTCCACTCAGCCCCTCTGTCTCTCTCCCAAGCGCTGGTCTGTCTCTCTTTGTGTCCACTCAGCCCCTCTGTCTCTCTCCCAAGCGCTGGTCTGTCTCTCTTTGTGTCCTCTCAGCCCCTCTGTCTCTCTCCCAAGCGCTGGTCTGTCTCTCTTTGTGTCCACTCAGACCCTCTGTCTTTCTCCCAAGCCCTCGTCTGTCTCTTTTGCCTCTTCCACAGCCCCTCCGGGCAGTGTTAATTTTGGCGGCAAATTTACATTTCGTATTTGTCATAGTCTGTTGACTTAAATGCCATTTTCGTTTTAGTCGTATTTTAGTCATCTGAAATGTTTTAGTTTTAATTTTAAAATTTGACTAAAAATGTTAGTCAACAAAATTAACATTGGTTTGATTGAGTTCCAATTAAATCTAGAATTTCTGAGAACCAAGGAAAGTGTAGTTTATAAACATTTTCACTGTCAAGATTAGCCATCAATTTCACATTTATATTTTAACTCGCTTTAAAATGTTTAGAATTTTCATTTGGGTTGGACATGTTCCAACATTAAGCGATTCACATTTATTTTCCTTTAGTCTTTATTTTAATAAAACAAATGTTTTTTAAAATATTTGTTTAATTACAATTGAACAATCTTGTTTTAATTGATACTCCATTTCCTTATATGATAGAACAAAAGACCGTATTAAAATGTAACTTGTTTGTGCAAATGACCTTGTAATTAAATCCTGTCTAAACGAATGTTTTCCATTCAGTAAACATTTTAGAGAACAAACATAAAGAAAACTGCAACTCGGTCAAGTTGACCCTGTATAATGTGATGTAATGTAACATGCTAAGATATCTGTATAACCGGGGGCAGGGCATGACCGCCATGGACCGCCATGGTGATAAGGCACAGCAAACTTGAGCTCCTAGTAATTCATGCAATTTCAGTGCTATAGGGGTTATATTTACCATACTACTGTACCCAAACCTGGCACCTACTGGGCGACATTGGTGCTGATGCTGTACTCCTACTGTGTCCTCCAACTGATTGCGGCCTAGTGCATCTCCCTGGCGAGGGAAGCGGCTGATCTCTCCGACCGGGACTGCACAGACCTCTCTGTTTACCTTGGTGCCCCGTACTCCCCTCCCACTCCCCCCAGGCCGGTGGGAGTTATCCCGGTCCCCGTCAAGCCGAGTACACTTACCTTCCTGGTGTTCCGTAGAGAATCTAGTGCAGACAGCTCCCACGCAGCCTGAATAAAATGGCTGACGGTGGCACTGCCTCGAAGCATTTCTGAACTACTCTGAGGCAAAGTTGGGAAGAGAAGTTTAACAAAGCCTTCGAAGCCATCTGCCAGCGTTTTTGGTGGTCCATACAGACCAAGCATCCCACTCAGCCCGCACCTGAGGTAAAGCCTAATCGTGGAGCTCCTACACGGAGACACCCTTGCAGACATGGTTCTTACCGACCTCACTTACCCGCACGCAGCTCAAGCGCCCACGCAGTCATGCGCTCCCCGGAATCCCGAGGACTCAGAATGATTGTTGCGAGGAGAGCATGTAGCGGTGGGAGCTGGATAACAGCGCCGAGATATGCAGCCTGCGATGGTCCTGAATGTCCTCAACATGGCATGCTTGCCAAAGGCATTGGATGACCAGAGAACTCTGAGCCCTTTGTTCTCTCCCTGATTTTCTACTGTTTCCCATCTTCTTTCTACATAATGTTAAGTTACTATTAAGCATACCTAAGTTGTAGTCCAGTACTCTAGGCGGTACTGCTCTCTTATTTGAATCTATGCGCAGGCAGCTCGCCTAACTAGATAATATTATGTTGGATTATGTCTTAAGATGCCCTGCAGTCATTTCCCTCATGTTTAGCATTTAATTCTATATAGTCCTATAGCAGTGCAGTAAATTTGATTATCTTCACTGTCTAACTCAATCTGCACACTGTTTCAATAACTCTTCATTTACCTTAAAAATATGCCGATAAGCCTATTTGCACTTTCTTGCTCTGACCTGTCATCCCATTGTAAATCTCTCAGTGTATATGGTGTATCTTATGTTACTACCAAGCACAACAACAAAAAGGTATAAAATAAATAAATAAAAAGATACCTATATAACCTGATATGTTAAAGCAATAAACTCAGAACTGATTTGAAACCTCACTGCTTCGGTGTTCTTTGTTGGCCAACTTCTCCGAGCTCTTAGGTTGGGTGTATTGGTTGGAATTCAGAGTATGGACTGCAGACATTAAGATTCCTTAGGGAAGAAATTTAGCCTCTAAAAACCACTTAAAATCTAGATTTAAATCACACATAACACCATTTATTCTAATGATTTTTAAAATATTTTTATTGAAGAATTTCAAGTCGTTTTTATAATAAACTGTAATAAATGGAACAAAAGGGGTACAAAAAAAGAGGGGAGGGAAGGGGAATTTCTATCCATAAATATGCATTCAAACAATGCAATTAATTTACAAAAAGAATAAGAAAACAGATAACATTGTAAATATTCATATAATATTTGAGGTCAAAGTATATTATTACATAGTCAATGTAATAACAAGTAACATGTTTAATTGTACACAGGTCTTGGTTACAGAGAATACAACTTTTTGATATTATCTTCCAACATGTCCCAATTGTATTTTAACTGATCATTTAAAGATCTAGTAGCAGTTAAAAAACCTCTTTGCTGGATGGAATGTTAGGTGATTTCCAATGCCTAGGTATGACTGATGTAGTAGATAATACTATATGACCAGGGGTGTAACTAGAAACCACAGGAACCCGGTGTGAATATTGCCCTGGGGCTCCCCCGTACATCTATCTCCTAACCTACACGTCCCTCCCCCACCACATGTAAACAAACAGATACACATGCAGACACATACATACAGGCACACACACAAAGACTCATACATACAGACACATGTAGAGACACATACACTATTAATCTCACAAACACTCACAGACAAACACACTCCCAGACACACACACACACTTACAGACACACACACACTCAGGCACACACTCACAGAGAAACACATGCACACACAGCGACACACATACACTCTGACACACACATACACTTACAGACACACACTTACACAAACACATACACATTCAGACACATACATACAAATTATTAATAATTAATGTCCACCCAGCCTCCCTACCTGGAGAGCTGGCATGGACCGATCCCTGGGGTCCAGTGGGGGTTCAGTGTGGTGGGCAGCAAAGTTCCTGTGACATGCGGCGAGGGAGCTGTGTTCTCTCTGCTCTGCTCCCTCGCAGGCTGTCTACTGATGTCGGGAGCCGGAATATGACAAAATATTCCAGCTCCCGGCATCAGCAAACACGAGCGAGGGAGCTTGGCAGAGAGAACACAGCTCCCTCACCGCGTGTCACAGGAACTCTACCGCCGGCCGGGGGGTCCATTAGGTGGCCAGCGGGCCACCTCTTGGGCCCCCCTATGACAGGGGGAACACAGAGGGTGTGGCATCTAGGCGGCCCACAGTCGCAGGGGTTGCAGCCCCGACCCCCGCGTCCATGGTAGGTACGCCACTGTATATGACCTAACATAATCCTATGTGCTTCACTTATATTTTTAGAAACTATTTTGATTAGACTAAATCTGACTATTGATGGATTTGTTCCCATATTTTTTTAATTTTGGGACGATGCCACAAAATGATATAGATCTTAAATTACCACATCCTCTCCAACACTTAGAAATATTAATATTAATTTTATGAGGGAGTTAGGTATCATCTGTAGACGATTTATAGTGGTTTTCTAAATGATTGGAACATTGTGTCACACCTTTAAGAGCAAGTATAATGTTAAAACAATCTTCCAACTCATATTGCTCATTTCTCTCACATAAAACCTCATTTAGATATTTGATGTAATACAGGAATAACAAAGAAATTGTATGTTTTTAATTAAGACTAAATAAATAAAAAAAAATTTAAAAAATCGAAACTTGAATTATCTAATTTATTACGTTTCTGATCTAAATTTGGAATGTCAAAATATTTCTGTAATGTATTAGAAATTGTGGAATAATCAGAGGTCATAGAATCGTTTAGTCGTATTATGCTTAATTAAACAGAATAAAGTTGTCAGTTCTACAAAAACTAAGGCAGCCTCTGACATAAAATGTAATCTAGTTATGGATCAGCAAAAAATGCTAGAAATGTAAATAGACAAATTGCATCCATATTCAGTTAAAGAAATACTCAGTTACCCAAACATTTCTGAAATGCTTCCCTCTATGTTTTCCCGGGATACATTGTTTAACATTAATACACTATCTTCCAATTGGGTTGGGCTATGCCTTTATCTATACGAACATATTCTTTACCACAAATAGATCTATTTTTTTGGCATTCCCATTCTATTTAGAATTGAAAATGTCTTTCTTAACAACTCACTTATGTAATTTAAAAAATATCCTATTTTCTTTTTTTCCAATATAAACTTTTGTCAAAGAAACATTTATGTATTTTATTAAAGGGTTGCTCCAACCTTAAAAAATATTGTTTTGATAAAATTGTGATTATCACCTAATTCGCATTGCCTGCACAAAAAGAAAAAGTATAAATTTAACATGGCTCCAGAGCTGAGGGTGGGTTTCCCACTTCCTCCGGTGATGTCATACTTCCTGAGGGGAATACGGAGGAGGGGGCATGCTGCCATCTGTTGTCTAAAGTGCTTTAGGTGTTTGGAGTTATCCTTTCACAAGCCTGGCTGATGATACTAGAATTACAATATCCAACAGCAAAAGGCTTTAACTGAAACATTGAACATACAGACTCCAGGCACCATAGCCACTACAAATCACTAAAGTGGTCATGGTACTTGGAATAACCGTTAAACCTTTTGTGAATGGATTTGACAGATGCTTTTTTTTAATGCATTTTATTGTTGGTTCAACTCATAGTTGTACAAATAAACGGTATAATCTAGCAAGAAAAAACAGACAACCTGCAAGGTCTCTCAAGCATTTTCATACCTATCTTTTTTTATGAGAATACCTTGAAAAACTGTAAAATCACAGAAAAAGCCAACGTGCTAAAAATGACAATTCCCAATTTCTCCGTCTCAGCCTTTGTCTTACTTAGCAACCTGCTGACCCACACCACCATGACAAAGATTCGTTTAACCCTAACTTCACACATGAACAACCTCATCGATTGTTGCTTTCTTTGATTCGACTGCTGTTCTTTAAATTGGGACTTATTTTCTGCTATTTTCCATTATTTATTTAACAAAGCGCAAATGGATGAAGATTTCTGTAGAGTGATGGTAGATAAGCTTGTCGGGTTATTCACTAAACCTCGAAAAGTAGCAAATAAAACTCTAAAAAGTTTGAGCAAAAATAGCTCATCTAGAAAAAAAAACACATTTTCAATGTAACTATAGTCTCAGCTTCATTTTTATAAGCCTGTTTTGAACATTTGCATTACAATTTTCTATAAATTGAAGTTCGGTGATTAGCTCCAAATAAAACTTATCAATGAATTTTTGAATGTAAACATAAAGAGATGCCAACATATATATATATATAAATTTATAAAGGGAATCAACACAGTAAAGGAGGAGACTATGTTTAAAATAAGGAAAACTACCACAATAAGAGGACATAGTCTTAAATTAGAGGGACAAAGGTTTAAAAATAATATCAGGAAGTATTACTTTACTGAGAGGGTAGTGGATGCATGGGATAGCTCTCCAGCTGAAGTAGTTAAAGTGGAGTTTAAGTATGCATTGGATAGGCATAAGGCTATCCTAGATATTATTATTATTATTATTTTTTATAAAACGCCAATAAGTTCTGCAGCGCTGTACAATGGGTGGACTAACAGACACATATTCGTAACCAGGCGAGTTGGACACACAGGAACAGAGGGATTGAGGGTGCTACTCAATGAGCTTACATGCTAGAGGGAGTGGGGTAATGTAACACAAAAGGTAAGGGTAGCGTAGAAAAGTAGGTTGCTAGGATAGTGTTCATTAAGGGCTTAGTGTTTTGTTTTGATGACAGTTTCAGGAGAGAAATCAGGGTGCGGGCAGGGAAAGCTGTTCACAGTTTTATTGATATGCTTTCCTAAAGAAGTACGTTTTCAAAGATTTTTTGAAGGAGTGGGGACTGGGTAAAATTCCAACAGAGAGGGGAAGGGCATTCCATAAGAATGTTTGAACCCTAGAGAAGCCTTTAAGGTGAGCAACAGAGCTAGGAGTACGAACAGAGGTTAGACACAGGTCTCAGGCAAAGCGTACAGACCTAGATGGGAAATATTTGTGTATTAGTGAGAATAAGGGAGGACAGTGGCATGGACAAGCACCTTTGCTGTATCAGGTGTTAAATAGGGTTGGATACGTGCAATATTTTTGAGAGGGAAGTGGCAGACAAGGGAGTAGCAACACTTGAGGGAGGGAAGACCAGATGTTCTGTTTTGGACAAGTTTAGTGTAAGGAAATAAGCAGCCAACCAGTTGTAAATAGTAGAGAGGTAGTCAGAGACACGAGCCAAGATGGTTGGTGAGAAATCAGGGGAGAACAGATAAATGCGATGTGTGTCATACACATAGAAATTATACTGGAAGCCAAAGGAGCTGATGAGTTTACCAATAGATTGAGATTGAGAAAAATAGGGGACCAAGGGGAACAACAACAGTGAGGGATTGGGGAGAAGAGGGGTGGGGGGGGGCAATAAATGATGGCAATTCTTAAAGGAGTGGGTTTAAATAGATGGAGACTAATTCAAGTATTAAGTAAATTGGGCAGACTAGATGGGCCAAATGGCTCTTATCTGCTGTCACATTCTATATTTCTAACATATAGTATATGAAGTATATGAAGACAATTATAAACATGTGTCAATATATATTTTTGTTGTATGTGATATGTAGCCTTTATAGACACAGGAGATTTTGCGAAACTGCAACGTCTCTTCTTCAAAAAGAACTCCCAGACCTTTGTTTAATAACAAAAATATTTAGTGTATCAATAACATAAACATAATTATTATAATGTTTTAATTCTTCATCTCTATTTAGTTGTGATTCTATGGGATTTTTTGCAAAGAATTTTTGGCCAGGAAAGAAGTAAGAATGATAGAAAGAGAGAAACTTTTGAAATATAAGGATAAAAGGGAAAATACATTTATGGAACTCCCTTTTATATGCAATTTCAGCACAGATAACAAAAAAGTAAGAAAAATAATCTCTAAGTTCTGGCCAATTTTATTACAAGATCCTGGTGTAAAACCTTTTCTTCCAGAAAGACCTAAATTTATACACAGAGGGGTTGACAATTTACGCAATTCTCTGACTTCAAGCTTTTTAAAGGAAAAGAAAAGTACGAATACTTTTTTAAATTCGGATAAGGGATTTTTTGGGTGTGGCCAATGCTTAGCGTGCAAAAGGTCAAATAATAAAAAAAGACGTATAAAGCTTTTTAAAGATAAAGATGGTAAAGAATATCAAATTAAAGATTTTCTGAGTTGCCACTCAAAAAACCTCATTTACTTAATGATCTGCCCTTGTGGTCTATGTTATATAGGGAAAACCACCAGACCCCTACATATCAGAATTGAAGAACATAGTCGTAACATTTTAAAAGGTTTTGAAAAACATAGCGTCTCTTTACACTACAAAATTGCACATAAATGCGACATGAAAGACACTACGTTTTTAGGAATTATAAAAGTCAAAAAGGATTGGAGGGGAGGCAACTTTGGTAGCAAAATGAGTAAAATAGAGATGGAGTGGATTTTTAAATTAAATACTTTAATCCCGAATGGTCTAAATGCGGACTTTGAGATGTGCCATTTTTTAAAATAAATGCAAAATTTTTTTTATGGTTGCACGCATACCTCCCTTTATTGCTTTATCACTTTTTTTTTTTTTTTTACTATGTGAGCATTGACTGAATTATGTTTCAACTTTTATAATATCTAGAATTAGACATTTATAAGGTGTTTTAATTGTATAACCACTGATTCATTTATTAATACCCATTATCTCTTAAGAATTCATCTTTTTAATAATGACATAAGATCACAATATGCCTGTAAAATACACTTATACAAGAAATAGGAATAGAGGAAAAAAAACACTACAGAATGAAATTTAATTATTAAGGGTATGGATGTACCAATATAAGGCTTGTATATGTTAGACAAAGAAAGCTTGCCAATTCCACAGATATGTTAAATTCATTTGAACTTATATTTCCCTTCAAAAACCGCCGACCCGGAAATCCTGGGGAAATAAATGGTGAACCGCATGGTGGAACGCACAGTGAACCGCATGGTGGAACGCAAGGAAGTGACGTATCGGCGAAACCGGAAGTGACGCAACGGAACAGAAAACCCGGAAATGAATAGAAAAAAGGCTTGAAACGCAGGGCGTCACCGTTTCTATGGTGATTGCCCGCGAAAATACAAGCCTGGACACTAATTATCTCACCCCTGAGAGGGGTACATATAGCAGGGAGAATCCATGGGAAGTTTGAATCACCACATCCAGCTGAGGAAGCCTGTAGGGCGAAACGCGTACTGGAGAGACTGTGAGACTTTGGACTTTTGGATTTTATGCCAATTTGATATTGTTTTTTATTGTTTTTTATATATATATATATATTTTTATACAATTACCGTTATAATAAAATTATTTACATTTTATACTATATATTGGCATTTCCCTGCTACTTCTTATTCATTTTTCACAAAGAAGGTGTGTAGTCCTCAACTACACAAGTGTGTGGATTAGAGCCGATCTGGATGGCTCTAATTTTGTGAGTATTACATTTTATATTTATCTCACATTGATAATTATTACGATACTGCACCATATACGGTTTCTACTTCTATAGGAAACCAAGGAGATCTATACACAAGAAGGGAGAGGGTCGCCTTTACGGACCCCAAGAGCGCAGATATTGAGCTATTTCATATTAGCTCCTAAAATTGTGAGTGGGAAATTTTCCCTTCCTTATTCTCTATAACGGACTTTATTATACAGTTTGCACTATGTTTGGTTTGTCTGTTTTTTATGTCTTGTAGAATTTATACTCTTATGTGAATATAAAGACATAAGGAATTTCAAGGTAGTATCGATATATACCTAGTTTTTATCACTACCCTTCTATTTAAATATAGCGCTACACCACAAAGTTTTTTTTGGGTTCCTATTCTTGTAAGATAAGAATTTGGTGTGATAGCAGCTACTTTAGTTATTTGGAACACAGTTCACTGGTTGGGGAATATTTAGCGCTGGTACACCCCCTCTCTTTTTTCATAATTATTATAATTATTATCAAAATACAAAATCTGCCATGAACAACAAACAGCTCCCTGGTGAGAGCAATTCGTTCTGCAGAGAGCTTTTTAATTTATTTAATATGTTGCTTACTAAATTTAAAGGGACACTGTAGGCACCCAGACCACTTCAGCCCATTGAAGTGGTCTGGGTGCGGTGTCCTTTTTGCACCTAGTGCTGCAATGTTAAACATTGCAGTTCCACAGAACTGCAACGTTTATATTGCAGCTCTAAGTCTGCCCTCAGTTGCTGTCTAGTGGACTTCCGGACTTTTGGTCAGTTATCTGACGTTGGATGTCCAGCCTCCAGCATCAGATTTTCCCTCATAGGAAAACATTGAAAAATGCCTTCCTATGGGGAGGTCTAATGCGCGGGTTTTAACCCCTTCGGCCCTGCTGGAGGGATGGCGCGAGGATGGGGGGGGGGCTATTAACCCTAAAGTGCCAGGAAAATGGCTTTGTTTTCCTGGCACTATAGGATCCCTTTAACGTCTTCCATCACTCTATGTCTTGTAAGAATAAATGAGAATTGTTATAAGCGCTCCCCTTTTGTTCTCCTTAAAAAAGAAAAATAGAATAAGGACAGAACAGCAACTAACTTCAGTAAATGTAAAATGTTCCATTTAAAGCAACACTGTATCCTCTAATGTTCCTTTGCCATCCCTTGTGTAAACCTGTGTTTTCATTCACTACAGCAAAACTACAGTGTTTATTGGACACACTTTTCAAATGATTTCATTTTTTTATATAAACTTATGTTATTTATTTAATATTATGAACATTTTATTTTTTTTACAATTTTGATATTTTGAAGATTTTTTATATACTATAATCGCCAAAACAACTTAACTATAATGAACAAGTTCTAGGTTGTAGATCACGCCCCTGTAGTTTCACTGCTCAATTCTCTACCATTTAAGCGTTAAATCACGTTTGTTTCAGTTTATTTAGCCCTAGTCACATTTCCGCTGTTGTGACTCACACCGAATGCATGAGAACAAATTTATTCATTTTCAATTAGATGTAACTT
This sequence comes from Pelobates cultripes, assembly GCA_933207985.1. Lineage (NCBI taxonomy): Eukaryota > Metazoa > Chordata > Amphibia > Anura > Pelobatidae > Pelobates > Pelobates cultripes. Next base: position 316,262,310 of record OW240915.1, read on the forward strand.
GCTTTATTAAAGTTTCAACTTATCTTTACTCCTAGTTGATAGAGAATTATGGCAGCGGAGAAAAGAGAAAAGTTAGCATTTGTGATATTGCCATAAGTCTATAATAGGACCTATTGCCAGGAGCCCCCAAGCCTTTTGTCTTTGTGGGCTCTGTCACTAAATAAGGCTGCAGGGACTAAGTCTGTTTGCCAACAGCTTGGGGTATAGCTTAGTATCGATGTTCAGCATGGAGATTGGTCTAAAGTTAACACCAATATGTGGATGTGTACCAGGTGATTTTGAATGAGAATGATTTTATGTGTATTGAGCATTTTTAACATTCTTTTAAACAAATTATCATTTCTTAAAAATGTCCATATCTTATGCACGCCACACCATATCATGCTTTCATTAATTATTACCTCGTCCTTTGATATCAGTGCTAAACTGTATTGTTTTTTCTCATTGTAGTCTTCATTCTCTAGATGTCATTTTGTCTCCATCAAGCGGAAACCATCACGATGGAACTGACAACTTATCTCTGTCCTGATGGACCCAGTTGCCATCATAAATATATTTAAATATCTCTTGGACTGCCTTCATATTGATCTCTCCTCTTACCTTCTTTTTGTTTAAGCAGTAACACAATGCATTACATATAATGAATGAGAGTGTTTACCAGACTGGACAGTAGGTGGGGCTGTTTCAAGTGTACATTTTTTCCATATTTGCTTCATGTCGGTATTTTGATTAACTGATTCTAGGGTTCTTGCTGATATTTTGTTGACTGGTTTTGATCTAATCCGTTTTTAATACCATACCTGTAAAGTGCAATGCCTTTTCCAATCTTCAGATCTTAATCCCATAAATCTGTGGAGGGAGCTGAAGGTTCGAGTTGCCAAACGTCAGCCTCGAAACCTTAATGACTTGGAGAGGACCTGCAAAGAGGAATGGGACAAAATCCCTCCTGAGATGTGTGCAAACCTGGTGGCCAACTACAAGAAACGTCTGACCTTGGTGATTGCAAACAAGGGTTTTGCTACCAAGTACGAAGGGGTCAAATACTTATATCACTCATTGACATGCAAATCAATTTATAACTTTATTGATATGCGTTTTTCTGGATTTTTTTTTTTTTATTCTGTCTCTCACTGTTAAAATACAGCGGGGCCTGACTGTAATGGTGGAAAGACGTGCTATGTGCGACCTCCTCTCCTATGTGGTCAATTTAGCAATTTACAGCCTCACATAACTCTATCTACATCAAATCCAGCAACCTACCTGCCCTAGCTGACATATCCTACAGGTGTTTGGAGCAAGATTGAGACATATCTGAGGCACAACTCGGAACATGAGGCCTGGAGCGCATCGGGCGGGAGAGGCGGCCACTTTCCCAGCCTGGAGTAACCCTGCAGCGTGCCACATCGTGCAGGCGCCCCACAACACCCCCCATCCCGGTCCACCCCATGGAAGTTACCCTGCCCGCACAGGCACTCAGGGTGAAGCCACGGGGGCCGATGGAACCTTGAGCGAGGTACCTAAAATTGCGGCTGCCTGTCCTCCCCGGAGATAAGCCTGATCTCCAGTCCAGACTGGACATAATCTTTATAAACCTCTGGCTGAAACTGGAGCAAAGGATGCATCAAGAAGCCCTACAGCAGCCGAGAAAAAACACACCTCCAAGGCAGACTCCAATCCGGCAGCAGAAGTCCATAGCTCCAGCTAGGAAAAAGGCCCCAAAATGGTGGCTAATGAAGAGGTGCCCATCGCTTGTGGGCAGCACGTGAGCAGGCACAGCTGGGCCCCAGCCTTGGGTCTTCTGACACACCACAGGTGGTGATGGGGACCTCGACCCTAATGAGCGGCTTTGTCATCTGGTCCACCTTCAGGTCTGGAAATGTGCGGTGTTCCACCATGTGGCTGGACTGTGTTATACCCATAGAAGATTTCGGGTGAGCTGGGTTCTCTCAGAGACTCTCAGAGACACATGCGCTAACTGACATACCGACACTCACTAACAGACATACACATTCACTGACACACACCTACTGGCAGGTACATACAGACAGTCACACACTTTCAATGACAAACACACAGACGTCACTGACAGACATACTGATTTGACATATACACACACACACACATTCACTGACAGGCACACAAACTCTCACTGATGTGACAGAAACTCACAGACATACACATAAAAATTTACTGACAGACAGGGCTGCCATCAGAAATTTTGGGGCCCCTTACACAGCTCAAGGTCTAGGCCCCCCGGTGCCTGCACCCGAGTCCACCCAAAGTGCTGACCCCCCCGAGTCCGCCCACAGGAATGCAGTGTCTGCAGGGCCGGTGCAAGGATTTTTGCCGTCCTAGGCAAAAGTAAAGTTTGCCGCCCCCCCATGTGACATCACAATGCCCCACCCATATGATCTGCCATGTTAACTAACACCAGTGCTGCATTAAAAGGCCTGCAGGGACAGGCTAGACACCAGAACCACTACATTAAGCTGTAGTGGTTCTGGGGACTATAGTGTCCCTTTAAATTAGAGATTAGTGCCACAAATAATATACTAGATTGCCTACTTACAACCAGATGAGGATGATGATGGGCTCTAGCTGCCGTCTGGCTCCACTGGTCTGGTGTAGAACAGGCTCTCTGGAGGTGGTTTGTAACTGTGGTCACAAAAATCAATGTTCTGGGATCAATGGGAAGCAGCTCCTTTTTTTTGAGGGCCCTTTACACAGCTCAAGGTCTGGGTGTTCCGCCTTCATGTTCCACCAATGAGTTTGTTCACAGGGGGTGGAGTGTGTGTGGGGGGATGTCCTGATGTGTGTAAGGAATGCATTGTGTGAATCTGTGTTTGTATGTGTAAGGGCTGCAAGGTGAGTTTGTGTATGTATGGGATGCAGTGTGTGCGTCTGTAAGGGATGCATTGCTTGTGTATGTGTGTCTGTGTGTAATGCATTGTGTGTTTTTCTGTGTGCAAGGGGTGCATTGTGTGTGTGTGTGTGATGGATGTCAATCTCTCCCCCTCTCCCCCATCAATTTCCTTCTCTCCCTCCCCCCGTCAATTTCCTTCTCCCCCCTCCAATTTCCTTCTCCCCCTCCAATTTCCTTCTTCTCCCCCTCCCATCTTCTCTCCAATTTCCTTATTCTCCCCTCTCTCCAATTTCCTTATTCTCCCCCTCCTCTCCTTCTTCTCCCCCTTCTCCAATGTCTTTCTTCTCCCTCTCCCTCTCCAATTTCCTTCTTCTCCCCCCCTCCAATTTCCTTCTTGCCCCCCTCCCTCTCCAACTTCCTTCTTCTCCTCCTCTCCAACTTCCTTCTTCTCCTCCTCTCCAGCTTCCTTCTTCTCCCCTCCTCCTCCAACTTCCTTCTTCTCCCCCCTCCACTCCAGCTTCCTTCTTCCTCCCCCCCTCCTCAACTTCCTTCTTCTCCCCCCCTCAGTTTCCTTCTTCTCCCCTTCAATTTCCTTCTTCTCCCCCTCTCTCCAATTTCCTTCTTCTCCCCCCTCTCCAATTTCCTTCTTCTCCCCCTCCCTCTCATTGCCTTCTCCCCCCCTCCAATTTCCTTCTTCTCCCCCTCCCTCTCATTTCCTTCTTCTCCCCTTCCCTCTCATTTCCTTCCTCTCCCCCCCTCAAATTTCCTTCCTCCCTCCCCCCTCAAATTTCCTTCCTCTCCCCCACCCCCTCAATTTTGTATTTCCTCCTCCCCCCTCCTCAAATTTCCTTCCTCTGCCCCTCTCCCTCAAACTTGCTTCCTCTCCCCCTCCCCCAAATTTCCTTCTTCTCCCCCCTCTCTGTCATGTTACCTGTAATTTCAACCTCTGAGGAGGTCAGTCTCTCTTCCAAAGGGGCTCCTATGCCCAAGCATTTCGGCATTTTCGGCCGTTTTCGCGCCGGCCGCGCTAGCTCCTCCCCCTTTTATGACGCGACGGCCAATCGTCGACGTCATGACGTCATCATCAACGTGAACCGCTGGGAACCGCAATTCCGGACCTTTTGGGGGCGTGGTCATAATTAAGGTGACAGGGTATTTAAGGGAAGCTTTTACTACTGCTCATTGCCCTGTCGTGGTTCTAGCATGCTAGTCACTCAGCGCATTTCTCTCTTTGTGTTTTTTTCGGTTTTGACCTGGCTTGTACTTTTGTCCTGCTTCTCTCTCCTCTCCCTAGACCCGGCTTGTTCCTCGCTTACCTGTCCTCCGGCTCCCTCGACCTCGGCTTACCTTTTGACCATTCTTGTCTTGTCTTTACGTTAGTCCGGCCATTCTAAGGTCCGGTATACGTACCTCCTCCTGTCCGCACTCTGCGTATTGGATCCCTGTCACGATCCTGACACTCTCTTCCTCAAATTTCCTTCCTACCCCCCTCAAATTTCCTTCCTCTTCCCCCCTCCCTCCCTCAAATTTACTTCCTCTCCCCCCCCTTAAATTTCTTTCCTCCCCCCTCCCTCAAATTTCCTTCCTCAGCCCCTTAAGTTTCCTTCCTCTCCCCCCTCCCTCCATGATTTCTTTCCTCCCCCTCCCCTCCCTCAATTTCTTCCTCTCCCTGACGCGGCCTGCTGGCGAGGGGCCTCTCCTGGCGGAGTGCTTCTTCTTCAGTTCTGATGCCCGGCCAGAAGATGGCGATATCTTCGGCTCCGGCGTCGATGCTGATGTCTTGAGGGAGCTGAAGAGGAAGCACACAGAGAGTGCTCCCTCGCGCGCCGGCCCGCCCGCCGGGTGACTGCAGGGCCAGCCTCTGGGGGCCCTGAGGTGACCGGCTGCTGGGCCCCCCAGGAGAAGAGGCTGGCCCTGTGGGTACATACCGGGTCGCAGGGCCCCCTGCGACCCGGTATGTACCCACTGAATGTGGGGCCCGGACGACCTGAGCAGTCCGGGCCCCCCAGGACTGCTGGGCCCATGACAACCGTTATGGTTGTCATGCCCTGATGGCGGCCCTGCTTCAGGGAGATCATGACAAACTAATCTTATTGATTTTATTTAATTTTGTAACTAAAATAGTAGATCAGGGTGTGCAGTAGACATTGCTTACCTAGATTTCCATAAGGCTTTTGACACTGTTGCACATAGAAGGCTTATCAATAAACTGCAATCTTTAAGTTTGGATTTCAAAATTGTCGAATGGGTAAGGCAGTGGCTGAGTGACAGTCAACAGAGGGTTGTAGTCAATGGAGGCTATTTGAAGGTCTGTCACCAGCGGGGTACGTCAGGGATCTGTACTTGGACCCATTATCTTTAATGTTTTTTATTAGAGATATTGCAGAAGATCTTAAAGGTAAGATATGTATTTTTGCCGATAATTCAAAAATTTGCAACAGGGTTGATGTTCCAGGAGTGATAAACCAAATGGCAAATGATTTAGACAAACTAGAAAAATGGTCAGAGCTGTGGCAACTGACATTTAATGTGGATAAGTGCAAGATAATGCATCTTGGACGTAAAAACCCAAGTGCAGAGAATAGAATATTTGGTACCTATGAAGTATATTGTAGGTATATTTTTATAATTATACAAAAATATATTAACATCACTACACCAATAAAGGGGTTCCAATTCTCCCTTCACCCCCTTCATCTACTGGTCTTCTTTCCCCCCTTTACTACTGTTTCATAAAGACATTTTCTTAATCCCTCCATAACAGGTTTATTGTTAGCTATAAACAAAATAATAATATAATGATGTAATTGTATTATTC